>JAGFNQ010004200.1:0-96314 GCA_024364735.1 Boesenbergia rotunda
TTGGTGCAGAATGCACCCAAGTAACCTGTGTTTTGATAATGGCAACATAGGTCAAAAGTTAAGTCTTTCTTGTTTTCTAACAAGTTAATCTAGTGTGCAGGAAAAGCCCTAGTGAAGGACTGCTAGGCACTGGCGAAGGAATGCCAGGGGAAATAAGCCCTAGCAAAGGGACCGCTAGGCACTGGCGAAGAAATGCCAGAGTCAAAAGCCCTAGCGAAGGACTGCTAGCGCCAGGCGAAGGACAGTCTGAGACTGAAGCCCTAGCGAAGGACTGCTAGGCAACTGGCGAAGGACTGCCAGTTTACAAGACCCTGACAAAGGACCGTCAGGCAAAAGTCCAACAGAGGACTGTTGGCATCAGGTAAATTCTCTCTGAGAGGAGTAGGTGAGGACGCGTTCCCCATCGAGGGAACAGTAGGCGTCGGTTCGACCTAGGGCTCCATTTTGGAGACCAAAGTCAGAACCAAGAACAGCTAAGGCTGTATAATTTAACCACTTAATATATTGTTGTGTTTTGGACTAACCCTGGTGCAGGACCGAAGGAATGTGTGTCTGCAGCTCAGAAAGCCTCAAAGGAGAGAGGCAATGGCTGAGTAGGGTGCCCGGAGTGTCCCGGGCGCCCCCAAGGTGCATACAAAACAAAACAAAGAAAAAAGGGTTCGAACAGTTGCTGAGCGGGGCGCCCCCGTGCTCCCGGGCGCCCCCGCTGCTCCCGGGCGCCCCCAGCGTCCCGGGCCCCCATGCGCATACCTCGAACCAAAGGCCTTCGAAGCCAGAAGATAAGATTTGACCCGGTCAACCCGGGCGCCCCGGGCGCCCCGGTCAAAGCGGATCCAGAGGATCAGACGCGGCCGAGAGCTCTGCGGATCAAAGCCACGTGGGGGGCGCCCCCGACGTCCCGGGCGCCCCAGGCCCTATATAAAGGGCCCTCGACCAAGGCTTCATGGCATCAACTCTCTCAACGCCTCAAAGCTCTTCTACGCTCGTGCCTTGCTCCAGAAATATTCCAACTCGAGCCGACGACGTCCCGCTGCCCCGAAAAAGTCAATCCACTCCGGACGTCGGTAACGAAGAGCGCAATTCTTTATTATTATTTTAGTGCACTTACTTTGTAACTAAATTCTGTAACCTATTATTACCCTTCATATAAATTGCCTAAAGTAACGGTCAACGACCGTGGGCCTTGGAGTAGGAGTCGACACAGGCTCCGAACCAAGTAAAATTGACTGTGTCTCTGTGTTGTGTTTTTCTTTTCAACTTCCGCTGTGCAATTTCTCTTAGTTTTAAAATCCGAACGATTTTCGATATTCACCCCCCTCTATCGGTTCTCTCGATCCAACAAAAACAACTCGAAGTTGATGAGATGAAAGCAAAAGCTGCTGAAATGAAAATAAAGGTTGTCTTAGCCAAAATTCAATTAAAGGAATATGCAATCCTTTTGAAAGACACATCGCAAATCACACAAGAGCAATTTATCATCCATTAACATCTTTGTCAAGAGATTAAGAAGAGATGAAATATGTAATTTTTATTTAATATAATTTTTAATTATTGTATTTTTCAATTAATGTAATTTTCAAACATTGCCCTTTTAAATTAATATAATTTCCTATTATTTTACTTTCTTAACTTCATTTATAATTTTTGGTTAATTAATATAACCGTTATAAACTAGCCGTTGGAATATAGCTGCTGTAATATGGCAGTTGGAATATAGCCGTTATAATATAGCCGTTATAATATAGCTGTTAGAATATAGCCGTTGACAAGAACAAATAAATAGACATCTTTTGTTCTACAATTTTTCATTCTCCAAGTAGCTGACAAATTTGTTTCCTCTTCATTCTTCATTCTTCATTTTTCATTTTTCATTTTTCATTCTTCCTCCAAATATGTCTCAATCTTCAAGTAGCACCACGTCCGACTCAACAAGTAAAAATGAAGTCCATGTTGAAGATGCCGACGAAGGTTATGATCCAGGGAATGAGCTAATATCATTGATACTTCAACAAAGCCGACAAATAGTTGAAGCATATCAAAGTAATAACGAGATGCGTGAAGAAGAAAGTTTATCCAAAGAAATCGTAAAGTCGAGCATGTGAGACTCTTCAATGATTATTTCTCCATAAATTCAGTGTATCCAGATCAAATATTTCGAAGACGATTTCGCATGCGAAGAGATTTATTTTGTCGCATAATAAATGCACTTGAGAGTCGCTCATCATTTTTTCAGCAGAGGGATGATGTTGCGAGCAGACAAGGCTTGACACCACTACAAAAAATACACAATTGCGATTCGCCAATTAGCTTATGGAGTCGTAGCCGACCATCTTGACGAGTACCTACGCAGGGGTGAATCAACCACCATTCAGTGTCTTTTCAAGTTTTGCATTTATATGGTTGAACTCTTTGGAGATCAATACTTAAGAAGACCAAATGTTGATGATGTTTAACGTCTTCTTCAATTGCATGATGAGAGACATGATTTCCCTGGAATGTTAGGCAATCTTGATTGCATGCATTGGGAATGGAAAAATTATCCAGTTGCTTGGAAAGACCAATTTACAAGAGGATATGGATCACCAACAATTGTGCTTGAAGCAGTCGCGTCTCAAGACTTATGGATATGACATGCATTCTTTGGTGTCGCAGGTTCACATAATGATCTTAATGTATTGTATGAATCTCCTATATTTAATAACGTCTTGCAAGTAAATGCCCTGGAGATTAATTTCTCGGTCAACGACACTCAATATAAAAAGGGTATTATCTAACAGATGAAATATATCCGAAATGAGCTACTTTCGTGAAGGATTTTCCTTGTCCGGAAGATCCCAAGAGGAGATTGTTTAAGGAAAGATAAAAGGCTGCAAGGAAAGATGTTGAACGAGTATTTGAGGTGCTTCAAGCTCAATGGGCAATTGTTAGAGGTCCAACACGTTATTGGTATAGAAAAAAATAAAAACATATTATGTTAGCGTGTATTATTTTGCATAACATGATTGTAGAAGATGAGGGGGATTACGTGACAAATTGGTACAAGGATGAAGATGACGAACCTGCACAACCTGTCCAAGCCTCAAACTGAGGATTTCATGATTATCTCCGGATAAATTCCCAACTACGTGACAGTCATGTGCATCACCAACTTCGTGCCGACTTAGTTGAATATATTTGGTCACAATATAACAACCTCTGAATTAATAATTTATTGTTTCGCTTTATGTTAATTTATATGTTATTTTTTAATTATATGCAAGTGTATTATTTTTATGTTATTCTCTTTCATTTCAAAATTGTAATAATAATTTAAATTTTAAATAATGATAAATATATTAAAAAAAGATTATTATTATTTATTTTAAATAATAATCATTTAAATTGGCAAATAAAATTAAAAAATATGTATGTAAGAGAATGAATATGTGAGAGAATGTATATGAGAAAATGTATATGTGAGATAATATGTATGTAACATATGAACCCTACGAATAATGGGAGTTGAATGTTAAACAAATGTAAGAGAATAAAAATGTTAAAGTTAATGTATATGTGACATATGAATCTTATGCTTTTTGATGAGGTGATAGATATTATAATATTAAAAATATTAAACGGTTACTGATACCCTAATAAGTAATGTCCAGGACAAATTGGGTAAAATTGATGGCTAATAACAAGTTTTCCATAATTAATGCATTTAAGAGCAAACATCCGGTACACATCCCAGCTCTTGCCAGGTTGTGTCGGGCACAGCCCAAATCGTGCAGGACTGGACCGGATCACAGGTGGCTCCGCCCATTTGACACCACCGATACAATGCGGCACCCACAGCAAACCAGTATAAAATCAAATCTATCATCCTAAATTACCTAATTTATGATACTAACTATTACACAGTGCATAATCCATCCCCCCAGAGCAGTTTAACTGAGAGGCAGGCAGTGCAATCTACTCCAGTAATCGTCTGCGTTTGCACCAAGCAATGGATATCACATAGAGCAAGACACTGCCAATGGTTCCGCCTCCGACTGTCCACAAAAACTCAGTCGTTCCGGCCTTCTTCTCGTCGAACAGACCGACCTGAATGTTCATGCCAAACACACCGACCATGGCCACAAACATACTCACAATTAAGGTTGCGGTGGTCAACACGACTCCTATTTGTAAGAGCTGGTTCTGCTTGTCATCTAACATTATGTTGATGTAATCCTCTGTGTCGTCGACGTATTCCCGCAACTTCAATGATGCCAGAAGGGAAATAAGCAAATTAGAATAGACAGAGAAAAAAAAAAAAGAAAACAAGAAGCTTTCATGGATTTACAATTGGTTTTTCATACCGTGGATAAGTTGTTCAGTGTGCTATCAATCTGAATAAAGTATGCTTCTAAAAGCATTTCAAGTTCTTGCACATCGAGATGTTTGCTGCTGCTTCTCGTACTGTATGTACGCGTTGCTTGGTTATCACGGTTGATAACTATGGCTTCGGGCACACGATAATGATGACTAATGTTCTTAGGGTAGCCTTGTCGACGAGTTTCGATATCATTGTCCTCGGATAAAATTTCAGTGCATGCTCTACAAATTCAAGAAATTTCATCAAATTGGTCAAGGAATACCAGTTAAGAATTATTGTAGCCATGCTACTCACATACCTGTCGTCATCTATGCCATTGCCTTGGCCGTATAAAGAAGAATGAGAAGATCCATCAGAGGCATCTTGCCGCATCATCTTGTCTGTCAAATACAACTCGGCCATATCTTCATCATCATCCAGTAGGTGTTCTAGTTCATCTCTTACCTATCATCCTAAAATGTGTCAATTAAGATGTGCCTTGACCACAAACTCAGAGCTCTGAATCTTAAACGACAAACAGTCAATGCCAACCAATCCATAAATAACAAGTATATTTGTACAACTCCATAGAAAGACCATCATGAGCTCTTGGTGAATCAACTTAAGTAAGCAGAGTTGTTGCACGTTAATTAATGCTCATCAATAAACACCCAGAACATTGGGTAATGATTGAACTCTCTAAAGTGTGTATGGAACCGCCAACTTAAATCAAAGGAAATTAACAGATTCAACTGCATATCTGATCTTTTGTTTAGCAGAATCGTCGAAGGAAATCGTTATAAACCTACAAACTCCAAGGTCGTGATAGAGGCAAGAATTCTATGCAATAAGTACACTACATTGTATGACATATTTCGCAGGCTATTTTATGATCCCTAAACGACAAAACTTCACCGAATGACAATTTACTCACCGTAGATATGCAGGCAGAACTGCAAAAGTTGATTTTAACACAATGAGACTGTTTTCATTAGCTTATCCTCCATCTAGATGATGAGTAAGAGTTTATAACTCCAAAATCCCACAAAAAGCAAAGTAATTTACATGTAGGCATTATGAATTAACATAGAAATTCACTGCACCCAAATATTTCATATTCTTTTGTTTATTGAACATGAGGTAAACAGAAACAAACCTTCTGAACACGTCCACTTATGGCAACCAATCGGCTTTTGATTTGACGAACATGTTCCAAATTAAGTGAACTAATCTTTGATGTCAGCTTATCCAAGGCTGGATGCGCTTCTTTCTCCAATTTTGACGACTGCAAACAAGTATCAAACTGTTTGAATCGTAGAAAGTAGACAAACATGCAAAGTTTCATGGACTTGATTCTTAATGAGAGCTCTATCCTGTAGAACATTGTTTAAGTTGAAGCATGCACCAAGATTTTAAGCATAATATCTATCGCAAAATAGCATTTTGTGCCATACCACCTAATCAACAATATCTTTCGTCACACCTTACAAAAAAGAAGGCAAAAAAAAAAAAAAAGAATTTGGATATCTTGCGAGACAAAACACCAGCACTTACTTACAAAAGAAATATCCAGCAATCTAAATAATAATTGAATAAGAAGCTAAAGTGGGATCAAAGGAATTTCATGAAGAAAGGCCCAATTTTAACCTCATTCTCAAGGCTGCTGCAAGCTGCCTCTAAACATGCTTCTAGTGCAACAAACTCAAAGGGGAGATGCCTTTGACCAGGACTCAAAACCATCTCCCCCTTTACCTTCTTCTCAGAATCTTGATTAGACGGGAGATTTCCAGGAAATTTGAGATCATTAGGAACTTGATGTTGGTTTCCGTTCCTCGAGTTTGGCTGCTCCATACTGTGCATATTAGCCAAATCCGCACTGCATCCGTTTCCACCATCCTATAACAAGCATCTTCAGAGTTACTAATAGTTCAAGATAACATCATTAACAAGCACTGCAGGACATGCAAGCAATAACAAAACCGTGTTATCTGTACTTTTGTTTAATAATTTTCTTGTTGTTTTTCCCCGAGAAAATGACTACCATTTACGTTGCCATTCAAATATCAATAGGTGCTTTTCTACGAGCATAATCTCTTCTTCAATTAGCACAGTATCAGACAAATCTTTAGCAGAGCAGCTGGATTACACATTTAACTTCGAAAAAACGAGCAAGACGACAAATAAGGGGGAGACCTGGTCGCGCCCGTGATGGCGACCGGCGAGTCGCCGTTGGAGCTCGTGGACGAAGGGCGCCACGTCGGGGTCACTGTAGTTGAGGAGGAGCACCTCGGTGGCGGTGACGATGGCCTTGATGTGCTCGAGGTTGACTACGACGGCGCTCTCGCGGCCCAGCAAGGTGGAGGGGTACGCGAGTTGCGGGTCGAGGATGCGAAGGTCGCGCCCCGGCAGCCCCGTCCGTCGCATAATGGCGTGCTTCCCGGCCTCCACAACCCGCGCCTCCCCCGCCGCGTCGACGGCCAGCCACATCCGCGGCCCCGCCCCCTTCTTCCTCGCCGACGTAGATAGGACTCGAGCTCCGCCGAACGTCGCGGGATCCGGTTCGCCGGCGGCATGCGACGACCGCGGGGCTTTCTTCATCTTCCACTGCCGTAGTGTGGAGTGACGGCGAGGGCAAGCAGCGGTCCAGTTATTGACGTCGGAGTCTCTCGACCGGGACGAGGTGGGATCCAGTCCAAGCATCACACTATACAGAGACCGAATCGGAGCAATGGAACCCACACGATCATAAAGCTTGGCGCACATATCGAAACTTGTAGATGATCCGAAACATTAGGTGTTGGGTAATAGGCCCGTCACGAGCCGGTTACTTTTATTGGATGTACTGGTCGGGTGGGGTAAATTGAGGATCCGAATCCGAAAAATAGTTAATTATTTTCATCCCACAAGATGGATAGATGATAATCTTGACTAAGTCAATAGATCTCGTAATTTATATTTTCTTCTGTATAGATCGATTGATACATCGAAAACTAACTAATAGTGTTTTCATACCTCAATAAATTATTGATATAATAATACATTATTGAATTAACTTTTTAGTTGTGGAGGAAGCATCACGATGAATGAGAGGGCCCCAAACGTCATAATGTGTTTGAATTGAGTAGATGCCCCTGTCGATATTTTTATGAGCAACTACTTAAATTGGCCATCAATAATTTTTTGAGTAAAATTATTTTAAAACAAATTCAGAATATCTTGTTATTAGATCGTCACGTTATCGCATTCAATTCAATTTCCATTTATCCTCCAACTGACGTTGAAGATTCTCCATTGAAGTAATCTTGAAGTAAACAAGAAAACCAAGCATATCCACTTAAGATTCTCCCATCTTTGTTCCCTCAACCTAACTTCGGTTGTTGATAGGTCATTCATATTTGAGTGAAGATCAATACGAAAGGCGCTACAATGAAAAAAAAAATCTATTACAACTTTTTCACTACAAGAAAAAATACTTTTAATAACATTGAAAAGTATCATCATATATCACTTATACTGACATTTTTGATATAGTGACATTAAGTTAAAATTTCCTCTATAGTGATGTCGTCTAAAGTCTTATCACTTATGACAATTCTTAATGTCACTATAAAATACAAATAGTGACAATACTAATAGCATGAATAATTATTATAGTGACAAAAAATAGTGTCACTATAAGATTTATAATGACATTTATATATGTCGTTTTATTATAGTAATGATGATAAATTTATATGTCTTTTAAAATTATTTATCAAGACAATTATAAGTGTCTTGAATTTCATTTATAGTGACAATTCGTAATGTCACTATAAAATAAAAATAGTGACAACACTAATAGCATGAATAATTGTTATACTGATAAATAATAATGTCACTATAAGATTTATAATGACATTTATATATGTTGTTTTATTATAGTAATGATGACAAATTTATATGTCCTTTAAAATTATTTATCAAGACATTTATAAATGTCCTGATTTTCATTTATAGGCATAATAAAAAATGTCACTAATGATAGTTTAGTATGACATTTTAAAATGTCATCATTAATAATTATTTATTATGACATTTTAAAATGTCTTCATATGAATTTTATAATGATATTATATATTAATAAATAACTCACCCATTTTTAATATTTTCATGATATAAATATTTATGTATATAAATAATTAACATTAACACAAATAAAAATTTTAAATTGAAATTAAAGTGTTAATCAATAATTGACAATTTTTTTGCAATACAAGACTATCAAATTAGTCACCTCAAAAAATATCTATGCACTAATTACAATCACAAATGTACCCAATGTATTTAGTTTAAGACTAGTAAAAAATTACAATCTCTCCTAAAGCCTAAAGCAAAACATAACCAAACTTCGGAACTTTACTGCATCTTCAATCTTCAACCGTCACATCTTAAACAAAATCCAATATTCATGTGACCTACAAAAAAAATCATATATTAATTAGTTTGTGTAAATGAAATAAAATTAAAGAAGTATATAATAAAGAAAAAAAATTATAATCTAGATCTAGATTTTTTTCATAAGCAAACCAAACCAACAAATGCTAAAACTTAAGTAGAAGGCAAGATGAACACGATAAGATTGCAAAATGATCAACCAATAGATTTGAACACGGTAAAAAAATATAATGCACTGATAGTGGAATAATGCACTGATAGTGGAATAATCCACTGATAGGGGAATATAATGCACTAATAATGTCATGCCATGCCATACTCAAATATAAAGGAAATTGTCACAGCACTGATAGTGGAATGATAAAATGAATTCTGTTAACACTTCCAAACTTCCAACACTTCCAAACCAACACTTCCAATCCAATATTCTGTTAACATTTCTTATCTACACCAACACTTCCAAACCAACAGCTGTCCGAGATGAGGTTTTCATGGGTGAAACTTGTATAGTAATAGAGAAGAAATACAATTTACAGTTGCCATTTGGTACTCTACTAATACAAACCAGTATATATCATACTCATTTGACATGTAATTATGTATTTTAAGTTTACAAAGGAAAAAAGACTGAAAGGAGTTGAAGTATCCTAAGATAGATCAGATCTTGACGATTAAAATTCATTCATATTTCCAGTCAGAATCTTATAAGGAGTTGAAGTATACAGATGCGATATGTTCAATTAATTTTAAAAGATTAAGGACAAGACTGAAATTAATTCATTTTAGTGCAGGAAAAGGTAGTATCTTAAACAGGCTTCCAACTTGGCCCATCTGATAGTTGCAAAAACGCTAAAAAGAAAGTTATCAATGTTTCATCTATCATAGGACAAGAGTTTAGGTATATCATTCAATTTTATCATTGGTAAACTGTCTTCCAAGTTTTCAGTTTTAAATTGGAGCTTCTGCAACCAATTATCATGCATGCACAGAATATCAACCATATGTAACTTACTCGTTAGAGAAACCGGGAACTAATGTATTAATGTTCATACCATGCGGTCCATTAGAGTATCACTGAGATCAGCACCTGCATGATGCGACAACACACAAGACATCGTGGATTAAAATGCTACTGTAAGAGCATTATATTTGAGATATTAAATACTTCTCTACAACCATAAAGGTCTTAATAAAACAAATGTATACAAATTTGATCAGATCCACAACCATCTGATTAACAACATCAATGTCTGATAAATATACTTCATAATACTCAATATCTTTCTGAAGTCCCACTATTATGCAATTTTTCATATCCAAATTCAACCAATGAAAAAAAATACCCACCAAATTCTGAACTTTTTGAAAGATTTACCGTTATACTCATAACTATTAGGCACTTCAAATTCTTAGTAGGATTTAAATTTCTTCATTCCAACCTTCTATTGGAGAGGAATGAAACAAGAAAGTAAAGAACATAAAAAGAAAAAATAGGATAAGGTCATAGAACAACCACAAATCCGTCTTCCATGATTGTTTCCCAATGTGAGGTGTTAGGGGGTGGGAATCTTAATGAATTTCAATAGTGAATCAGGAAATGCTCTCCAGCATTAAATAGTAAATCTTCTAGAACCAATACAAATGCCCCATTGTTTGAGAACTAAGCAGTTTAGTTATTTCAAGGGCTTAAGATTTTGGCAAGATTAAGTTGGCCCTCCTTGTTCTTTCTCACACTTGTCTTTGTAGCCTAGACTTGGCCTTTTACTCTACCACCAATTTCTAGTAAATAAGATGTGTTATCGATAGATCTCTACATCCAGGTGAAAAAAAGATAATCTACACACAATAACAGATACTCATAAGCCAAGAAACAACAGGCTAACTACCCACCAATCAACAAGGTTAACTTATGATTTATTGGTTATTCTACTTTCAAAACTGATCATAATGTTGTATAAGAACTATATGTCAATTATAGTCTATAAGAACTGATATTCATACAAATTCCTCAGGAAAGCAGGAAAGATATATCAACAATTGAAGATCCCTTTGATGCACCTACATACAACATTCCAGAAAAACCAGTGACATTTACTGAGGGTGCCTCGTATAGTCTTGTAATACTTGCAGGATTGGGTGTTGCAGGCGTGGCTGCTTATGCTATTTTTAAAGAGTTAATTTTTGAGCCTAAAGAGTAAGATTTACATACTTTTTGATACTTTGATATGATAGTTTAGTTTCAAAGATTATCACTGACAACATATAGTTTTCATCTATATAATATGTTTTGACTCAACTAATCCTGCATGAAGAACAAAGTAAAAAGTATTCAGCTTTTATGGTTCTTTTCCAAACTGCGTGATGAATAAAGAATAAAAAACTTATTGTTAATCATGCAACCATTCATTTGTGATTCTTTTACAAACTCGAATAGTTTCAACTTTTCCAGCTGCTTACAGATTGACTGCTATTGTCGGAACTATAAACTTGGCACTCAACTTTTCAATGCATGCTGTTGGATGTGTATTTTCCAATTTGTCAGAACCAACACTGTTATTCTCTGACACCGTTTTTTTGACTTAAGCATGCAAGTCAAGAGATTAAACACTAGATTTTGTCCATATAGGATAATTAAAGCATGAAATTACCAAATACTTTACTTAACGTACCTTCTATGTATTTGGCAACAGTATTTTGAGATTTTGCATTTGCCTTATCTTGAGACTTTCCATAAGTTTGCATATCCAGGAAAATCACTTATTGTCCATAGTAATGCGGCATGTAATTAAAAATTTTGCTTGGTTGACGCATCATATGTTTCCAATCCTACCTCCCACAAATCCTTCAAATTTGCAACAAGGGGCTGCAAATAGATGTCAATATTATTTCTAGGAGCAGAAGGACCAAGTATTAACAACGATAACATAAAGTATGGTTGTTTCATACACATCAATGGTGGAAGATTATAAGGCACTAAAATGACTGGCCATGTACTATGCACCACACTCATATTTTTGAATGGATTAAATCCATCCGAAGCTAATCCTAGCCTTATGTTTCGGGGCTCCTTTGCAAAATTTGGGTGATTATGGTCAAACGTTTGCCAAGATGGGGAATCAGCTGGATGTCGCATGTAACCATCTTTCGTGCGAGATTCAGAATGCCATCTCATATGGATTGCTGTTTTGCAGGACATGAACAAACGTTGTAACCTAGGCTTTATTGGAAAATACCATAAAACCTTGCGTGCAACTTTCCTCTTGCCGCCAATAGGATCATCTTCAGATGTTTCCCATCTAGTCTCGTTGCATGTTTTGCATCGAACACTTTCTTCATCCAACCTCCAGTATAAAGTGCAATCATTAGGGCAAGCATCGATCTTTTCATAACCAAGTCCTAATTGCTTCATCAATTTCTCTGCATCATAGTATGACTTTGGTAAATCTTGCATAGCATTTGGAAATGCTTCTCTCAACAAATCCAAAATCATATTGAAGATTTTATTGGTCATTTTCTCAAGACATTTTAAGTGAAGCAAGCGAATGATGAATGAAAGTTTTGAGAATTTCTTGCATCCGGGATATAACTCTTTTTGTGAATCATCAATTAATTTATAGAATTTCTCGGCCTCTCCAATTGGAACATCTTAATTTCACCTGTTCAAATCCTGTTGTATTGATTGTACTACCTTCGTGTTGTGGGATCCCAAAAGCTTCATGAACTAGTCCCTCCATATCATCGACATCATCATTAGATGGAACAGAACTAGATATTGAAGATGCACTGCATGCTATCTCTCCATGAGCCACCCAATGAGTATAACCTTTGATAAATCCATCAACTGTCAAATGATCATAAGCATCCTCTCTTGAAACACATATGCCCATCTTACACCTTGCACAAGGACATGCAATCGTTCCATTTATGTTTGCATTAGAAAATGCAAAATCTAAGAAATTCTCAAGTCCTTTTCTGTATTCTTCAGTTTGTCTTGGCAAAAACATCCAACTTTTATCCATCATAAGTCCAGTAAAAAGATCTATTAAAACTAGTTCAAAAAAAAAAGTCAGTCAAAATCTCAAAGATTCAATTACCAACATAGAAATTGGAAAATATATCTACCATCTCGAGTAAATTTATGCAAACTTAATGGGTGAGAAATCCCTTAACAATCATCCTGATTCGTAAATTCAGACAAATTCAAATAATTTATTTTTTTTTCCATTTTTACTGTAATTCCAAAGGACCTTTAGGAAACAGATGATCGCTTATGCTGGTCCAAGACAAAGCAACGAAGAATGTCGTGCTTGTTAGTCGATGCTTATATTTTTAAAGACCCTAGAGAAAATAGAAATTTCATTGTATTTTGATCTACAAGTATTCATGGTATGAGGTTGAAACTTAATTTCACTCTGGTTATAGTTGATTTTTATTAGTTGATAGTATCTTTAACTGTTCACAGTTTTAGATGTTTCACTTTGTTGCAGTTCACAACTATGGTATCTCTTGTTTGGATGTATTTCTTTCAACTATGCTTTACCTAACATTTTTTAAATTGGCTGACCCACGTCCAAATTATCTGAGTTCTAATGGGTTTGGCCAATGGCGATCCAATTTTGTAATTGTCATGTTTGAAAATCTAAGGAACTTTACTAGATTTGACCAGAATAAAAAGAAGATTGGATCTGCTGAATAGTTGTAGAAATTGGCCAATGATCAACATAAATCTTCTGAAATTGGATGACTTTTTGAGTATTAGTTGATCTAACAGATTTATACAGCACATAATTATCAAAATGACCAATTATACAAAACTCATATAGATCGATGGTTAACATTAAAGAACTTAGAGATTCATAAAAAATATATATATCTAGAAATATATTTAACCCTGCTAGAAAATAGATTAAATTGATAGGTTGAGCTAGGTTGAATTTTCTTCGAAGTAAATTTATTGATAAGTCAATATAGCCAATTGTTTCTTGATTATATCTTGAATACTAGCAAATGTTTATAGGAGATGGATATAGTCATTGTTACACTCATATTATTAATGTCAATAATATGACATCACTAACTAATTAAATATACTACCATCATTTATAGTGTCGTTATGCTATTTCATGAACACAACCTATTATGATTGAATATCATGTCTTATATCAAATTATTTGATTTTTCACCTGTTGTGATTTTTTTTTCCAAATGATTCTGATCACCTGTTCTAGCAAGTCGATACTACTAATATTTGGATGTTTTCACCCTCAGATCTAGAAATCATTACTGATTTTGAAATCATGGTCTTATTCTGTAACCCAAAATCATGATCTAGAAATCAATTCACCTTCAATCGCAAATCTTAAAAAGAGCGCAAAAAAATCTTGCAAACTAGGGATTCAGATCAGAAAACGGTGGAAGAGGAAAGAAAAATAACCTCAACAGGGTAGATAGAGGGGCAGATGGCTTTGGTGGCCGGGGAGGTGGCGTGTGGCAAGGAGGGTCGAGTAGGGAGATGACCGTGCTGATGGGGAGGCGCGCGAGTAGAGCAGACAGCGTTGGGTAGCATACGACGTGGTGGGGAGGAGCGCCGCGCGTGGGGAGGCGCTCGTGCAGACTAGACCGGCTGGTGGAGGTGCGCTGGAGCAGGGAGAAAGGAGCGGCGATCGAGCGAGCGAGGGAGAAAGGAGCGGCGATCGAGCGAGCGAGCGAGGGAGAAAGGAGCGGCGATCGAGCGAGCGAGCGAGGGAGAAAGGAGCGAGCGATCGAGTTGCGATTTAGGTTTTCCTGTGCTGGCGTGGGCGAGAGAAACTTATCGCCTTTGTTCGCGGCAGGGCGAGCGAAAATTTTAGGCCGGGTTCTCGATCGCGCGCGTTAGAGAAAAGTACCGCGCGAGAAAAACTTAATTACACAAATTTAAAAAAAATTAAATTAACTGTTTTAATAAGAAAATTTTTAGATTTATAAATGTAATTAAAAAAATTAAATTAACTATTTTAATAAGAAAATTTTTAGATTTATAAAGACATTTATGAATGTGTCAGGATAAGCTATTTAATCAGACATTTTATTAAATAAAATATCTCTGTTTTAATAAATGTCATTATAATTAGTTTGTAATGACATTTACCATTAAGTGTCATAAAAAAATTGTCACAATAGGCCTTTTTTCTTGTAGTGTTTGTAATAGAATTTTATTATTATTTTTCGAGTTTATTTTGACATGTAAAGGTTTGAACTCTATTTATAGGGATTATTATAAACCTATTGTATTATGAGAATTCTTTTGTATAAAGAGAATTCTAATAAAGCTTCTATCATTTTGTGGAATAAGTACGTTGCCTAATCACAATAACTCTTTTTCTTTTTCGTGTTTGCTCTTTCTTGTTCGTCTGTCTCATTGCTCTGCATGATTTCTTTCTCTCTTTCTCTTCTTTCGCATTAAAGGATGATAGGTGTTGCCCCCTTTGCGCAACAATTGATACCAGAGTGAGATTTTGACAGATTTCTTCAACATGTCGGAGTCGTCTTATGTGAAGTTTGATGGAACCAAGAACTTCGGATAATGGTAGAGAATAATCAAGGGAATGTTGGTGTAATAAAGACATGGTGAAAGTATTAGGAGAAAGGAAACCCGAAAGCATGGAGAGATTTGATTGGAAAGAACTTTAGGCAAAAGCAGTGATAACAATCGGGTTTGGTCTTACAAATGATGTGATGTACCATATCATGGGCAAAGAGTTACCAGTAACATTTTGGCAAAAATTAGAAAGTTAATACATATCAAAGTCATTAACAAACAAATTATATGCCAAGCAAAAGTTATACAGACTGAAAATGATAAAGGAAACCTATCTGAGCCAAACTGTTGGTGCAATCGACCTCCAGGGTTTTCATGTTTATTTAACAATATGTTTAAATGGAGTTGGGTCAAGGTTGACCTACTTGGGTGATAAGTCTACTAAGTAACTAGTCCAAACTGAAAGTTAGGCAAGGGAAGTCTTGGTGAGTAAAAGTCGAGCTCTAATGAGTGAAGCTAGGTTGGTGAATTCTTGGTGAGTGAAGTCGGGCCCTAGTGAGTGAAGCTAAGTTGGTGAAGTCCTGGTGAGTGAAGCGGGGCTCTAGTGAGTGAAACTAGATTGGTGAAATCCTAGTGAGTGAAGTCGAGTCCTGGTGAGTAAAGCAGGTATTGAAAAGTCCTAGTGAGTGAAGCTAGGAAATAAAAACCATAAGATAGGTAACATTAGAAGTCTTGGAGGAGTGAACTCTAAGCATGTTTGATCGGAAGGTTTCCGATCGATCGTGTGCGGTTGACTGGACCAGCGGATCTTAGTAAATCTAAGTATAGGCTTATCAATATTGTTGTTCTGTACTATTATTGCTATTGTGCTAATTTAGTATTGCAGGAAAGACTTAGTGGATTAGACGATTAGACACTGAGCAGAGTAAGTCCAAACATGTCTAGAAGACCATATGTTTAGCAGTTGGGTAAAGGTAAGTTCCTCGATGAGAGTGTTGTGAGATCATATTCCGATGAGACAACCTTAGGCGCTGATCCAACTAGAGAATCCTACGGAGGTTTCTAAATTGAGATCAAGACATGTCTTATTATCTATTACTCATGATATTATACTCATATTTATGCTAACTCTGTTTTGCAGGGATAATCATTTATATGTTATTTATGTTGTGCTAGCATTTTCATGCAAATCAGTCAAAGTAAGTTGATCGAGCATTTAGTCAACTGAACAAGTGGATTAGTCGACTGAACAAGTCAGACAACACCATATTCAGTATATTCAGATGTATCAGTCGATTGATCATTAGGATCAATCGACGGATCCATATTTGGAATGGCGAGGGCATGCAGAAGGAAATTCTATCCGTCGACTGATCAAAAGTTTGGTCGACGGATCGTATTTAATGCAGTGATAGCAAAGCACAGTTGAGCAGCAAATACAAGGACAAGCACGGGGATCTATCGATTGAACAAGAGGTTCAGTCGACCAATAGATTCAGTTGACGAAACAAATTTTGTCAACTAAACGAGGCCTATATAAGGAGCTCGAGACCAATGCTCAGATTAATCACTTTCGTTAATTCTACATTTACTCTCTGCGTCAATGAACTACTCAAAGACTACTACTACAATGCTGGGAGCACTCCGACACTACGCTTACAATCTTCTATTTCTTGTCGGTATAATTTTTATTATTGTACTTGCACTCATATCTTAAAAGGGGATTAGTAGATTGTTATTAGGGCTGTAAATGAATCAAGCTGCTCGTGAACTATTCGGAGCTTGATTCGATAGAAGCTCGTTCGAGCTCGTTTAATAAAGCTCGTTAATATTAAGAATCAAACTCAAACTCAACAGTATTCGGCTCGTTAGCTCGTGAACAGGCTCGTTAATAAACTCGTGAGCTAGTTCGTAAAATATAAAATTAATATTTAACATTAAATATATAATTTTGACACTTTTACATTTAATAAATATAAAATATCCAATAAAGCTCATTTGTAAGAATAAAATCATAGATTTTAGTAAATATTTTTATATTTTTTAGAATATATAATTTATTTTTTTAATAAATTGATGAATAATTTAATTAATAATTTATATTTGGTAAGTTCGTTTAGGGCTCGATTAGGCTCGAATATGCTCGCGAGCCATCACTATATTCGATAAATTAAGCTCGAGCTCGGCTCGATAATAAACGAACCAAACTCAAACTCTCAGGTATTCGGCTCGGCTCGGTTCGATTACAACCCTAATTGTTATTAATTTCCCTTACATTCTGTATGATATCACTTTCTCTGAATGATTTTCGGAGAAAAGATTATAGTGGATTACCCATCAAGAATGGTCGAGGACTCCGGACCTTGGAGTAGAAGTCGTTGAATGCTCCGAACCGAGTAAAAGAAAAGCGTGCAAGACTTTCCACTGTGTTACTCTGAATGTCTTTTAGCTTTTGAAAACGAAAAGACAGCATTTTAGGAGGTCGAGATTCACCCCCTTCTCTATCTTCGACGATCCTACAGTTAGTATCAGGGCAAGATCACTCTGAAAAGATCTAATGATCATTCAAAGCATTAGATTTGATTTCTTTTCTATTTAGTATTTTTTTTCATACCACACTGCTAATCTCAAGACAAAGTCTTGGAAATACTTTTGTTGTTTATACTGTTTTACAAGAATGTCGATGACTCTTCTAGAAGGGCGAAACATGTATGAACCTCCACTATATGAACAAGATGACATCAACTACTAGAGAAGAACAATGGAATGATTCATAGGAAGTGAAATCTTCAACGATTTGATAACTTAAAAAAAGCCATCCTGAAATCTAGAGGCGAACATAAAGGTAATAAAAATATTATTTAATATTTTACCTAATGAAATCATGTGTATGTTAGAAAAGTATGAAAATGCAGGTTGATTTTTTTTTTAAACTCCCAACCCGAACCCAAATTCAACCCTGCCCAAACCCGAACCCGACCCGAATGAACCAAAAAACCGATTTAAAATGACTTTTTTTATCTCAATATTCCATCATGATCATACTAATATTGATATTAATATACATAAAATCATCTTAATTTTCAAAATAAAATTTGATTTAACCCTAAAAAATCCACTAAATATTAAATTCGGGTCAACCCAAACCCAACCTGAATCCGACCCTAAAATTTTTAACCCGAAACCCTCTAACTAGAACCCAACCCGAACCAACAAATTTCCAACCTGAACTCGATATTTTTGGGTCAATTCGGGTCAGGTCAGGTCGAGTCGTCAGGTCGGGTTTATTTTTGACAACCCTACCTAGCAGTCGAGAACTGTGGACCTTAGAGTAGGAGTCACCTAGGAGTGTCAATTCGGTCGGGTTCGGGTCGGGTTGAAATTTTTTTTAAACTCCTAACCCGAATAAACTCCTAACCCGAACTCGAATTCAACCCGAAATGCCTAAACCCGAACCTGACCCAAATAATCTGAAAAAAAACTAATTCAAAACATATTTTTTTTGTTATTTTCCCTATAATTCTTCACTTTTATCTTAATACTCCATTATGATCATACTAATATCCGAACCTGACCCAAATAATATGAAAAAATTGATTCAAAACGATTTTTTTGGCTATTTCCCCTATAATTCTTTACTTTTATCTCAATACTTCATTATGATCATACTAATATTGATATTAATTACATAAAAACATCTTAATTTTCAATATAAAATTTTATTTAACCTTAAAAAATCTACTAAATATTAAATTCGAGTCAACCCGAATTCGACTCGAACCTAACCCAAAAAATTTTCAACCAAAAACTCTTTAACCTGAACTCGCCCCGAACTTTAAAATTTTTAACCCGAACCCAATTTTTTTGGGTTGTATTGTCGAGTCGGGTTTATTTTTGACACCCCTAAAGTTGTCGATGACTCCAAACCAAGTAAAAAAAATGTGCAAGACTTTCTGTTGCTTTAGCTTTTGTAAATGAAAAGAAAGAATTTTAGAAGATCGAAAGACACCCCCTATCTCTCTATATTCGATGATCCTATAAAGACGTCAACTTACTCAACCAAATTATGAGCGATTTGAAGCGAGTTCATGTGAAGATCAAGAACGAAGACAAGGCACTGATATTGCTCAATTCTCTACCTTCATCTCCTACGTATGAAAATTTGGTTACTACTTTGATGTGGGGTAAGAAAAGTCTTAAATTTAAGGAGATCACATATGTAATATTGTTAGGTTTTTATCAAAGGAAGAAAATAAGTAAGAAGTTTCTCAGGGAGAAGAACTTATGGTAAATAGCAACTAAATCCGTGGTAGGAGTAAATTTCGATATGGATTGGATGACGACAACAAGACTTATTCTAAGTTAAGAAGGAAGAAGCCAGAAGGTGATCACTTCCTACAAGTGTGGAAGAAAATGTTATGTGAATAGAGATTGTACAAAGATAAAGAAGCATATTGCAGAAAATAAAGGTGCTCAGCGAAATCTACAAACATTGTTGAAGAGGAAAATTCAGAGAATGCTGACAGAGATATGCTTTTAGTCATATCCAATTTGGAGCAGCTGACAGATATATGAATCTTAGACTCTACATGTTCTTATCACATGACTCTAAATAGGGAGTGGTTTAACACCTACGGGGTAGTTAATTCTGGTTCAGTATTGATGAAAAATAATGTATTATGCAGAGTTATCGGTATAGAGAACATCAGAATAAAAATGTTTGATGGTATCATCAGAACTCTATGTAATATCAAACATATACTAGAGGTAAGAAAGAATTTGAAGTACACTGGATGGTATTGGTTGTAGTAGTTACACATCAGTGAGCGAAGCAATAAAGGTCAGCAATCTAGCAAGCTCTAATGGTAATGAAAGGACAGAAGTTAGCAGGGAACATTTACAAGTTGTTAAGGACTACAGTTGTAGGTGAAATCGCCTCGGTGGAGTCTAAATTAGACAGTACAATCTTGTAACATATGCGACTAGGGCATATGGGTGAACAGTGACATTGGAAATACACAAGAAAGAGCTGTTGAAAGGCATCAAGATGTGTGAGCTTGAATTTTGTAAATTTTGTATTCTCGAGAAACAAAGCAAAGTAAAATTCAAGATGGCAATGCACAAGATGAAAGGAATTCTTGACTATGTAATAGATCTCTGGGAACCGACCAATGTAGCATCATGTGGAGGATGTTGGTGTGATTAGCACTAAAATTAAACTTAAGTTTTGATATATGCCAAAATGTTAAAGTTAGATGTTGTGTGTCCTAATCTGTTTACCAAGTATATAGGACTAAAAGACTTGATGAGACTAACACCAAGCTGAAGTCTAGTTAGGTCTGAAGGACTTGATAATTGACAGGAATCCTAGATAGATTGATATCTGGCAAGAAGTTCAGTTGGGTCTATTGAGGTAATCTGTGATCCAGAGTGATCATGTGTTTTGATGTTTGGGCAAAGGGTTTAAGTTAGGCTTTCTCTTGTGTACTAATATGTGTATGTGAGTGTGCAGGTTGTACAGGTTTACATATATTAACTTGGCTGGACGGCTTCGGTATGGTGAAGGGTTGCCTGGAGACAAGTTGCAGGCTTGTGTGCACCCGAGGGACCTGATATAGCAGGGATGATGAGCCGAGGGGCGCGGACTTCGAGACGTACGTGAAGGATGGCGTGGAGACAAGCTGGAGGCTTGTGTGCATCCGAGGGACGAGGGCCGAAGATGAAGAGGGCGCGAAGGCAATAGTCAAGGCTGCTGGTGAAGAGTCAGCTAAGGCAAGGGACAAGAGCCGAGGGAAGATGACTCCAAGGGCAAGCTGAGAAGTGGACTTCAAAGGGCACGCGTGAAGGGTGGCATGGAGGCAGGTCGAGGACTTGCGTGCGCATCCGAGGGACGATAGCCAGTAGAAGAGGACTTTAAGGAGCAAGCCAAGGGAGAATGCTTGAAGGCACATGTCGACAGAGAGTAAAGAGAGTGAGGAAGAGTGCTTGTAGAGGCTGGGCAGTCGACTGGTGTTATAACAGTCGACTGCCAGCGCAAACAGAAATTCACAGTCGGTTTTAGACCCTGGGGCAGTCGACTGCCATTTTGGCAGTCGACTGGTAGCGGCTGGTGAGCTGGCAGAATTCGAACGTTGGGGTTGTCAATGGTCGAATTTGGCTGGCACCAGTCGACTGCCCTGGGGGCAGTCGACTGGTAGCGAGAAATCAGCCCCGAGTCCTATTTAAAAAGGACTTCGTGGTGGCTGAGTTTCTTGACGAATCTTGTCTTGGTTAAAGGCAAGATAGTAGTCTTTGTTCTCAGAGGCTTGCTTGAGTTTGTGGCGAGATTTCTCCACCCACAAGGAGCGACGAGGGCTAGCCGGAGGTTATTCTAACGTCTTTTAAAATAAAGATTTTTTCAAATATACTTTTATATTTATCATCAATTTTTTCTTACGTAGGGGGGTACATGAATTTTTCAATCTATCGTCTACGTTCAGTTTTCTAATAAGTGATTTTACGTAGGGGGGTACATGATTTTTTAGCTGTCTTTGTAGGTCGATTTAAGTGGACGGATTCTTGGATTAGTCACCCGTCTGGGGTGGATACCAAGTAAATCAGGTGTGTTAACGTTGTTTATTGTTGTTGGTTTTATTTTGTTTGTATTTCCGCTGCACAACTAACAACGTAGGAAGAGAAAGATTAGAAGAAACGCTATTCACCCCCCCTGTAGCGTACTGAAACAATCCTAACAATTGGTATCAGAGCAAAGGACCGCTCTTGATCTGACTAACTGTCGAGGGAGTACACGCTAGAGGAAGAAATCATGGAAGATAAATTTGGGGACGACATCTACACTTCGCCGGCCTACGACCACGAGGATTTCAACTATTGGCGGGCGAGGATCGAGACGTGGTTCGGAATGGATTGGGCATGCCGAATCGCGCTTGAAGAACCCTTCGAAGTGTTGATGCAGTCTGGCTCGATTGTTGTTTTGGTGTTGACAACGATTTAAGTTTGGTTGAGCGAATTTGGGTTAAGTCATGGTTGGGGACTGGGCATGAAACTCTGGTGAGTGAAGCTAGGTTGGTTAAAATCCCGGTGAGTGAAGCCAGGTCTAGGTGAGTGAAGCCAGGTGATGGAAATCCCGGTGAGTGAAGTCGGGTCCTAGTGAGTGAAGCCAGGTGATGGAAATCCTAGTGAGTGAAGCTAGGTTGAAATCCTAGTGAGTGAAGCCGGGTCCTGGTGAGTGAAGCCAGGTGATTGAAATCCCGGTGAGTGAAGCCGGGTCCTGGTGAGTGAAGCTAGGTTAGATGAAATCCTGGTGAGTGAAGCCAGGTCCTAGCTTGGAGGGCTAGGTGTGGAAAAGTCCTAGCTTGGAGGGCTAGGTGAAAAGTCCTAACTTGGAGGGTTAGGTGAAAAGTCCCAACTTGGAGGGTGAGGTGAAAAGTCCTAGCTTGGAGGGCTAGGTTGGATGAAATCCTGACTTGGAGGGTCAGGTCCTAGCTTGGAGGGCTAGGTTGGATGAAATCCTGACTTGGAGGGTCAGGTCCTAGCTTGGAGGGCTAGGTTGGGTGAAACCCTAGCTTGTTGAGCTAGGTTGGAGCCCCTGGATCGGTCTGGTGACCGATCAGGGAAGTTGGCACGGTGCTCCTTCGTAGATCGGTCTGGTGACCGATCCAGCGATAACTGATCGGTCTGGTGATCGATCAGGGAGTATGCGTTTCACTCACTGAACGGCTCCTGATCGGTCTGGTGATCGATCAGGGAGCTCACAAGTGGGTTGAGTTCCCCTGCTGCTCTGCTCCTGATCGGTCAGTGACTAATCAGGGAGCATCCAGTGGGTTTTGGGAACCTTACTGCTCGGCTCCTGATCGGTCTGGTGACCGATCAGGGATACTGTTTAGATCGGTCTAAGTGAACGATCAAGTGTCGCAAGATTTCCTTATGACCGATCAGGATGGAGCCTGATTGGTCTGAGAGCGGCCTGATCGGCCTGGTGACCGATCAGGGAACATCCTGATTGGTCTGGGGACCGATCTGGAGTGTGCAGCTGAATGCTGGATTGGTCTGGGGACCAATCAGGAGTGTGCAGAAGACTACTGGATCGGTCTGGTGACCAATCAGGGTCCTCCCTGATCGGTCTGGTCGCGCTTGTTTTCTCTGCCGATTCACTGATATTATGTGATATTGTTTGATATTCATTTACTAAGCTTCTGTTGGAGTGTGCAGGCTTTACAGGGATGATTCAAACATTGGAGGAGAGTCAATGGGAGGCTTTCCTTGAAGCAGGTTTGGCTGTTTCCTTGTTTCAGGTCTCAACGGCGTCTGGAGAGCAGCTGGCAACTGACGGAGGCTCAGCTGGAGAGGGTCTTCAGTGGACTGAGTGCCCAGGGAGTTAGGGGGTTAGGCTGTGGCTTCAGTGGATGCTGATGGAGAGCCTGGTGATGGGAGCAGAGGCTTAAGACGAGGCTGGAAGCAGAGGAGCGATAACAAGGAAGACAGAAAAACGAGTGAAGTTTTTGCTGTGAGGTTGTGCTCTCTGTTGCTTTGTGCTTGAGCGATCTTGTTGCATTCCTGTGAGATCTTTATGAGCGTTCCTTCTTATGTGATCTCTTGTACTCAAGTTCAATCATCCGTGAGATCTGTGGAGAGGTTTCTCCACTGAGAAGGAGGCTCTATCTTATCCGGTGTTCATCGGGGCTTGATCTGCCGACGATTAAGGGATCGCCCACCTTACGAGCACGCCAAGGAGAAGGGGCAAGTTATCCCCGAACCTTGTATATCGAGGTGTTAGCGTCGGTTTGCTTTCCTTTGCTTTGGTTTGTTGTTTTTAGTTTTCTGTTTCAGCATTTGCTTCCGCTACTTAACTCTGAAGTGCAGAATAGTTTCAAAAGCCTTAAAAGTTTTGTGTCCGACTAGATTCACCCCCCTCTCTAGCCATCCAAGTTCCAACACGAAGTTCCAAAGGACAAGCACGGGAAGAAGCTTCGTCCTAGATATTGGGACAAAGAGCAACAAGAACAATTTCGGGCAAATAATAAGGTAATAGATATATTAATCAATATTTTATCTACTAATGTGTTAAATGATGTAGGGGAGTATCAAAGTGCATGTGAATTATGGAGTAAAGTGAAAGAGTATCATGAAAGTCCTGCGCATGCTCAAGAGCTCAAGGAGAAAAGTCAAAGTGGTCAGGAAGAAGAAGAAGAAAAGGAAGTGTCAACCTCTTCAAGTGAGGAGGAGGAAGTAAGTGAAAGATCATTAACCTCCTCAAGAGAAGAAGAGGAAGAGGTCTCCACCTCAAGGATTAAGGGGGAGGAGAGACCCAATTCAATGTCGGATCAAGAAGAAGAATCTACATCATCCAAGGTTGAAGAAGTCAACCTAGTCTCCACCTCTACCAAAGCTAAATCGAAGGAGCACTTCACATGCTTTGGTTGCAACGAAAAGGGGCACTATAAGGACAAGTGCCCAAAAGGTAAGAAGGAGGTAAAATCTAAACCCGATTTCATTCGATTTAAATCTAACATGGGTTATAGGATTGGAGGAGCCCAAGAAAAGAAAAAGGAGATTAGATGCTTCACGTGTGGTGAGCTAGGGCACTACCACACCAAGTGCCCAAAGAGTGGAAAGCTCAAGAAGATGGAGCACTTGAGGAGATGGGAGAAAGAGCAAAGGAAGAAGAGAAGCTCACAACAAGGAGGAACTCCAAGGGTAAGGGAGGTAATTCCTAACCCTAGGTCAAAATGCAATTTAAATTCAAGATCCTCCTTGCATGATAGAAATAGAATTCACCATTCATCCATGCATGCTAACATTAATGAAAATTGTCTGATGGTGCATAATTTTGGATTTAGATACAATGATAGGACTAGGACTAACAAGATAGATCATAACCCTATCAAGAGCACGCATCATGAATTCAAGACCTCTAGACCTAAGGATCGAGGCACTAGTTCCAAGAAGGGGAGGAATGTGTCTAGGAACATGGGTAGGTCTAGGAATGTCCAAAGTGGACATATGGACTCAAAGGTTCAAAACTTAGAAAGGGAAAATCAAGCCTTAAGGGCAAGGCTTGATACTTTAGAAAAGACCCTAGAAAGATTCACAATTGGATCAAAGGGTCTAAACATGGTGTTGGGTGGTTTAAACCGCACCAATGATAGATCGGGGTTGGGATACCGATCTAAGAACTCCCATGCCAAGGGAAAGAAATATGCTAGGGTAGTATATGATTATGGCAAGAAGGGAGAATCCAAAAATGGCAAGGGGATGCCATTTAAAGGGAAAAAGAAGGACTTAACCAAAGACGAGGTGTCTAAGGTTAAGAGTATCAAGTTTGTAGGCCAAGAGTCACCGGTGGAACACCGATGTGGCTTAGTGATGGTTGAGTCACCTAGGGAGGTGGCTAGGCCTAAGAGCTCAAGGGGGAGCTCTAGGAGCCTTTGGAATATATAGTGAATGAACCTTGGGAGGGGGTGCTCCTAGAGGTCTAGATGGACCATGGAGTGTGCCAAAAGAATTGGGGACGGACTTGAGTCTCAATTCTTGGTTTTTGGCACGGTGTTTTTGAATTTCATGCATGGAAATATGACATTGGGGTCATATTGCATGAAAATTGGTTTTTGGTGTGTAATTACCATGTAAATCAATGCTAGGGATGCATTGTGGGGTGGTATGGGTAAAGACATCAAGAGGAAACCAAAACTAGGACTTTAGGTCAAGGTTTGATTGAAGTTTTTGGCTAGTTTTGAGTTTTATGTCAAACTTAGGAATGATGATAGATACATTTTGGAATGTATTTTTTCCAAGTAGATATGGGTACCACAAACCTCTCTACAAAATTTGGAAATTTTTGGAGATTTATGAAATTTTTGGCGCATTTCTGAATTTCGTCAGAAATGTTGAAATTTTAAACTTTCAGAGTATCAGTCGACTGCCATTATGGCAGTCGACTGGTCAGGGCTGATTTTTGTATCAGCATTTGGGTTGGTGTCTAAATGATGCACAACAAGTGTATGGGGGGCTAGTACACATTGTTTATGGTCATTAGGGATTGAAAGAACCAATAATTGGGATATTGTTGAGTTCTTTTTGATGTTAGGCAAAGGGGGAGAAGTGTTGGGTTTAATTTAGGAAACCAAACATATCATTGCAAGAAACCCTAGGTTTAGGGGGAGTTGAGATTAAGGGGGAGCATGATTGCTCCATTCTTGGCGTAAGGGGAACCTTGGAGAGGTTCTTAAAAAGCATTTGTAAGTCCAATGCAGGGGGAGCTTGGGAGAAGCTATAAAAAGCCCAATTGGTGAAAATTCCTAACTTGGAGGGTTATGTATGGGATGCCTTGGGATAGGATCCATGTATGTATTGCATATGCATTTATTTAGCATTATTTTTGCTATCGATTACTCTTTGTTTTCCCTAACTTAAACATATTGCCAAACATCAAAAAGGGGGAGATTGTTGAGGCAATCTGTGATCCGGAGTGATCATGTGTTTTAATGTTTGGGCAAAGGGTTTAAGTTAGGCTTTCTCTTGTGTACTAATATGTGTATGTGAGTATGCAGGTTGTACATGTTTACACATATTGACTTGGCTGGACGACTTCGGTATGGTGAAGGGTTGCATGGAGACAAGCTGGAGGCTTGTGTGCACCCGAGGGACCTGATATAGCAGGGATGATGAGCCGAGGGGCGCAGACTTCGAGACGTACGTGAAGGATGGTGTGGAGACAAGCTGGAGGCTTGTGTGCATCCGAGGGACAAGGGCCGAAGATGAAGAGGGCGCGAAGGCAATAGTCAAGGTTGCTGGTGAAGAGTCAGCTAAGGCAAGGGACAAGAGCCGAGGGAAGATGACTCCAAGGGCAAGCTGAGAAGTGGACTTCAAAAGGCACACGTGAAGGGTGGCATGGAGGCAGGTCGAGGACTTGTGTGCGCATCCGAGAGACGATAGCCGGTAGAAGAGGACTTTAAGGAGCAAGCCAAGGGAGAATGCTTGAAGGCACATGTTGACGAGGGTAAAGAGAGTGAGGAAGAGTGTTCGTAGAGGCTGGGCAGTCGACTGGTGTTATAATAGTCGACTGCCAGTGCAAACAGAAACTCACAGTAGGTTCTGGACCCTGGGGCAGTCGACTGCCATTTTGGCAGTCGACTGGTAGCGGCTGGTGAGCTGGCAGAATTCGAACGTTGGGGCTGTCAACGGTCGAATTTTGCTGGCACCAATCGACTGCCCTGGGGGCAGTCGACTGGTAGCGAGAAATTAGCCCCGAGTCCTATTTAAAGAGGACTTCGTGGTGGCTGAGTTTCTTGACGAATCTTGTCTTGGTTAAAGGCAAGATAGTAGTCTTTGTTCTCAGAGGCTTGCTTGAGTTTGTGGCGAGGTTTCTCCACCCACAAGGAGAGACGAGGGCTAGCCGGAGGTTATCCGGGGAGTGATCCACCGACGGATTCTTGGATTAGTCACCCGTCCGGGGTGGATACCAAGTAAATCAGGTGTGTTAGCGTGGTTTATTGTTGTTGGTTTTATTTTGTTTGTATTTCCGCTGCGCAACTAACAACGTAGGCAGAGAAAGATTGGAAGAAACGCTATTCACCCCCTCTAGCGTACGAAAACGATCCTAACAGGGTCGGCAAGACCTGACAACTAGCTGAAGTCTAGATGGGGGCATCTGGTAGAAAAACCTAGTGGGCCAAGAGATAAGAGTCTAGTAAGTCTGCAAAGGGTAAGTGAAGATAAGCATTGGAGAAGGGAGGTCTAATGAGGATGAATCCCATTGGGGCTGTAGGCGCTAGTCAAACTTAGATCTATTTTGGAAGTCTAAGTTAAGACCAATACTAGATCCTAGTCTTAGTAAGACAGGATCTAATTGTAGGGATCTATTGGCAAAAATATTTAAAATTTATAGTGAAAATAAGATTCCTTGAGCGATCCATGCGAAAGAAAACTCATACACAGTGAATTTACAAAACTCCTATCGTATAGGTATACCTTTGATGCGTGTTCTTCGCTTATCCCGCTTATCCGAGGTATGCCGGATCTCTTGCACGTTCAAGTGTCCATGCCTCTATGCGTATCCACATGAACACGATCTTTTCCTCGGAGAGGAACCACCTTAGTTGTGCTAGCAACTTGGGATGATTCACAAAGCACAAGAACCTCCACTAGGGAGTTTTGGACAAGGAGGAAGAAAGAAGAAGAAGAGAAGCGCTCACTATTAGCCTTTGACAAGAGGGGGTATTTATACTCATCTAATAAATACCAAGGGTCTTTGTCCTTTGAGCTCCTCTCATCTTAATGCAAATAAAACCCAATGAATACCAAGCCTTTTGGTATCCCTTGAGACTCTTAATATTCTATTCATCTAATGAATAGAATGTCTCTTAGCCTTCCTCTTAAATAATTTTCATTAAATCATTTAATGAATATTATCCATAATTAAGTGGTTGAGTCTAATCTAGATGAGTCTAACTTAAATTAGACTCAATCTCATAATCCAATTGGATTCACTTGAGTCTAACTCAATTAATCAAATTCGGATCAAATCTTAGTCAAACTAAGATCAATTAATATCCGAAGCATCGTGCCCTTAGTGTGTGACCCAATAGGTTCTCGTAATGTTGGCAATGTGTCTAAACCACTTTAGACACATAAGCAATGAGCGACATCTAACAATGCATAATTGCTACCCAAGTGACGAGAAAGTCGAGATCCGACTTAACCTCTGTGACTGACAATGTATGACCTTGTCCTTCCATCCTCGATATCTAGATTGACCAATGAGACATAGACCGTGTCATCCTCGATTAATCTTTGTGTTTCTTGATCCCTAAGTAGACTCACTCAAACAAATGAGCTCAATATCTCATATTGACTCATTTGAGCATGACCATGCATTTTAGTAGTCCTACTCGATCAAGGGGTCCACACATATCACTCCCGTCATATATATGAGAGGGATAGATCCCATCTTCATCACTCACATCCCTCTGCATAATTTATTTCATACCCAGTGATCACCTTTATAGTCCACCTTATTACGGGTGACGTTTGACGATACCAAAGTACATAACTCCTTATGTAAGGAACCGTAGTGACTTCAGGTCTAAGGACTATTCCTACAAATAGTCACATGAGAAAGTTTATGACACTCATATGACAATCTATGAAACTTTCTCATGGCGGGTCAATTCAGTACACATTCTCTAATGTATGCCCATGTGCCAGCTTAATATCACATATCCATGACTTGTGAGCTCAAGTCATCAATTGACCTACATACTAGTCTCCATGCATTAATATTGTCCTTGAATATTAATGCTTGACTAGGAATGATTTAGTATAATATTCTCTACATCATTTCACTATCGATTCAACCAATCGATATGATGTAGATAAGAACCTACTACCCAAGGTGTAACGCCCGCCTTTTTCCCACACCTTATGGTGTGGCGAGAAAGGCGTCGTTACGCTAAACATACATGTACATGCAAAACATCTTAATGCAGCGGAATACTTTTTTTCTTCTACACATGCTTTTAACCATGCAACTAATACATGAAACATCTATACATGCCTAAACTTGTCATTTATGAACCTAATGTCATTGGACTTAGCATATTAACGACATGCATGACATCATGATATAACCATTTCATAGCTTATTCATAATCATCATAAGTAGCAAGTAACTTATCCATAAACATCATGAGTCTTAAGTCATCCGTTAGGCATAACCATTAGAAACATAGCATAGAATCTAAGGAGGCATTTCCAAAACCCAAGACATGCGATATGCGTAAATAAAAGAATCCTTTGCCATGTCACTGCCACACACACACATGCTCTTGCCTCTCCTGCTGCTTCCCTTAATAACCTCTTGCTTGATCTGCGGTACGAGGAAAATAAGACTATAAGCACACAGACTTAGTAAGACCCTTTCCTACTCACTAAAACCATACGTCACTTAACATAAACATATCAAGCATCTGACATAATATAATTCTGAACATAAAACATAAGCATAGTCTTGGCGTAAATCATAAGCATATGAACAACTAACATAGCATGATTGTTAACATAAGCATAAAATCAGAACATACTTAGCGTGACATAATTCCTAGCATACATGGGCATGAAACATACTTATCATAACATAATTCTTATCATACATGAGCATACTTATCATGATATAATTCTTAACATACATGAGCATACTTATCATGATATAATTCTTAACATACATGAGCATGAAACATACTTATTATAACATAATTTTATCATACATGAGCATACTTATCATGATATAATTCTTAACATACATGAGCATACTTATCATGATATAATTCTTAACATACATGAGCATACTTATCATGATATAATTCTTAACATACATGAGCATGAAACATACTTATCATAAGCATAAGCATAAAACATACTTACCCTGACGTGATACATAACATGAATGAATGCATGAGTCAAATGCATTTACATAAGGATGCTTAATTTTAAAATCATACTTTTAAAACATAAACATAACATCATTGGGGTCCCCGGCTTGTACCACATACATACATCATAAGCGTGCATCCCTAAGTAAAATACGAGGTAGCGAGCCCCGACCTACTAGGGTAGGAACAGCTACGGTAGTTCCAAACACCGGGGCGTTCTTAAGGTGTCCATCCCTGTTGGACAGCTGCGGTAGTCCCAGAACCGTGGACAGCATAGTCGGTAGTCCAGAACCGGGGCGTTCTTAAGGTGCCCATCCCTTGGACCCTTACTTCGGTCCGGTACAAGCCCATTCATAAAATAAAATAACTATGCATGCTTCATCATTCATACTTATTTCATAATATCGTTATGCCTTCATCATTCATACTTATCATTCATACTTATCATTCATAGTTAAGGCATAACCATCACCTTCATTCATTTTCTTTTATTTATAACAACATGACATCCATACATAATCATACTTCCAGGCACAAATATTATCTTGGTTCATAAAGCTTGCATGATCATGATACATAAATAAACATGAAATTCATACATGATACATTTCATCTAGCATACATAATCCTAGTATCCATCGTAAAACATGCATGAGTAAGCTACATATACACACGGTGCATACTACCTAGGTTCATGGCATTCATCATAAACATGCATAGACCTTCATACACATACATCTATTATAAGCATTTAACCTTCTACATGTATCATTCGATTTAACTTAACATACCCCTACATTCATTACATATCATGGTATATGATCTAAATATTCATGAGTAAAGCATAACATAGAACCTAACATACAAGGTCATGTTACATGATACATAAACTAAGATTTTAGTAATATAAAGATCCTTACATCGTGCTTAACTATATACTTACATCATGGTAACTTATAAACATGTATCCTTGAGACCTTAGCCCATTTCAAACCCTAGCTTTGGGTCTTGGCAGAAAACCCTAAGGTACCATAAAGCCATAGAAAATTTACCTAGGTCATGATTAACATCCCATATCTTACATATCATGCCATGGAAACCATTTGAACCTTTGGTTGAATTTAACCCTAAGTCCTAGGCCCCAAACCATGAGTTGGCCGAAACCCTAGAGGGATAATAAGCCCATAGGAAAATTCATATAAATCACCATTATTACCCATAAGGTATCATAGGAAACATACTAATCATGCTTGGAAGGGTTGGAGTTTACCCTAGCCCTTTAACCTTGATGTGGTCGAAACCCTATGGGGGGTTTTAGGGTGCTACAAAAACTTCCAAAATCATACTTTTATGCTTAACCTATCATGAGTAAACATTTGAAAACATAAGAGAGGTCTTTAACATGATTTTTATCCCAAAACCTTGCTTGGCCGAAATCTTCACAAGCCCTATCTATGGATTTTTTTCAACATAGCATGCCAATAAAAACTTAGATCATGATAAATAACTTGGAAGCTATCATACCACAGGTGAGGGGGTCTTACCTTCCCTTATCTTGGATTTAATCCTTGAATAGAGAAATAGAAAGAACCTTCTTGACTCCAAACTTCTCCTTAGCCCTTGTAGCCTAGTAGAGAACCTTGAGTCTTCAAGATGGAGTCCTTGGTGGAAATTTTCCTAAGGGGAGAGCCCTTGTGGTTTCGGCTAGAGCAAGGAGGAAGAGGAAGAAATGAAGAAGAGAAGGGAAGATGTAACTCCCATGCCACCTTTATACCACATTAAGGAGGGCAAGTGAAGAGTCATGGTGTCTCTTCCCTTGATGACTCTTCATTTTTCCTAAGCCTTAACCAAAATCCACTTCATCCTCTAGCACTCCCTTGCTAGGTGAATTGGTTAGTACATGCATGGTGGTACCATAGGTCCAAGGTTTAATCCTTGGTGTATGCACTTTATTTTTTCTATTTTATTTTATTTTTATATTATTTTCGAAAATTTCCCAAAAATTTCCCCATGATCACGCTAATATTCCTAATTAAAACCCATTTATATTTATATTAAATTTCACCTAAAATCCACTAATAATCATGGTCTTAGAAAAGCCCATTAGTACTTAGCTTCTCAATTTAAATGTGAAATTATGGATAATTAGGCTAAGGTTCGTACTAGTATCTCTAAACTCCTTCAAAACTATTTAGACATGATCAATATTTTAAAGAAAATATTGAGAAGATTTTCCGGGTTGTTACACAAGGATATTATTATACTTAGTTATTAGGCACAAATATAAAGTAAGTATAATAACCAAACATACCTTTATTACTGATAGAATATGATATAAAAAGTCCCTAGTCAATCATCACATAATTGGCTCTATGGCACCTACTAACAATAATTTATAATTTTATTATATTTTATGTGCTAACATTGTAGGAGTGAGTAGAAAAAAATCAACTTCAAAGAAGCAGTGCTCAAGGTGCATTAGAGCTGATTGGAGGCACCTTAGCTGAGGCACTGGAAGCACCTTGGATGGATGGAGGCACCTCCGCATAGATATGTTGGGTATGGTTTGGCGGGTTTCCTTAGCGAAGACTTGGTCGTCCTTGAGAGACCTCTCCATGTCTATGAATAAAAAAAAATAATCCAAATGGAGACCTGTCTCCCAATGACCATCTCGAGCCGTATTGAACAATCCAAATTACAACTCGACCAATCACAAAGATCGAGCCTTGTAATTTGCTTGACCGTTTGACCACGGAAAAGGCGATGAGTGGATCGCCGGCTTTTGTGTTTATGGTCGGGGTCCAATTAGTTAATTATTAACCATGACAAACCATCAAAATAATTAACTAATTAACATGAAATGACAATGCAATTAAAACATGGCACAATAATAATCAAGGAGCTTGGGAAGAGGTTATACCTTCCCAATCACCTCGCGACCTTCTACCTTATGTCCCTCCCTTCCCGGATATTGTGTGGGCGATGATCTACCGGGAACCGAGATCACCAAGGACTCCAAACAGTCACTCCTCCACGCCAACCCAAAACCCTAACCCTAGGGTTTTGGAACCGACGGCTACACCTCCTCCTACCTTTCAGCCGCCGGCCTCTCTTGGCTGCCAAGCTACAAGGGCAGCTCCGAGGGGATGATGGAGAAGAAGAAGAAAGGAAGAAAGAGCTCCCTTTCTCACCCAAAGCTGGTGATAACCATTTTAGTCATGTTACGGTTTCAAATACAATTGAAGTGTCAAACTCCTCTAAACTAATGTAGCATAGAGTAACTCGAGTCGTCTCTCTCAAGGAATGTAATGATAGGTTAATAATCTTAGGATTCCAAGTTATTTTTTTTTGAATTTTGGGATATTAAACTGGGGGTTTAGATTTGAGTGTCATGACTACGAATTGAAATGACAAAGCAAGTATGAAATCTAATCCTAATTAATGAAAGACAATGCGAGTAAAGAAGATCTAATCTAACCTAAACTACAATTGCAAGAAAATGAAAAGCAACATAAAAGAAGCATTCAAGAAATAGGGCATCAATGAAACCTAACATAATTGCATCGAATCGAAAGACATAACCCTAAGAAAGCATAAAGCAATCAAACTAACAAACATTAAAAGAATCTAAACTAAAGAAAATGTAAAATTGAAATCTATCTAATGGAAGAGACAATTCATCAAACACATGGTATGCATGAAAGAAAGCATTAAGGAAACTAAGCATGGAATGAAACTTAATCTAACCTAATTTCTCTTAATGAAGAAAAGAACAAACATAACTAACTACCATTCAATAAGAAATGCATTGCAAGAATTTAAACTAGCCTAAGGGGAACAATTAAAGTAACAAAATTTGATTGGGAAATTTCATCAAACACCTAATATGCATCTACCAATTCAAGCCTAAAATATGAAATTTCAAACATGGGAGGTTAATGTCATTACAACCATTCATCAATCAACCATAAACTCAACATTAAACTCAACATTAACAATCATCACTCAACATTACAAAGAAATCCCCCAACACTACAAAGAAATCACCCAACACCCAACACTACAAAAAAATCACTCAACACATTGGACAAATGAACCCAAGCTTCGGATGAATCTTCAGTTGCGGATGGGACTTGGAAGCGGGCTGCCGGATGATGGAAGAAGGAGTTGTCCCCTTTGCCCTATGGCGTGAGGAAGTGAAGAAGAGAGAAGAAGAAGTGAAGGAGAAGAAGAAGATGGGAGAGGAAGATGGGAGAAGAAGATGGGAGAGGCCTCCCTTGCGTGAGTTCGGCCAAGTCCCCCCTCCTCCTTCCCTAGCTTGCGTGAGTGAATGAGATTATGGAGAGTGGCTTGAGGTGAATGTAGTGAGGGTTTCTTAATGGGTTTTGGGTTTTGGGTTGAGGAGAGGAGTGGTTTAGATCCGAATCCAATAAGGATTGTAATTGGGCTTAAGGATTAGATGATGTTGATGGGCTTTTGGATGGGTTAGAGTCTTCCTCTTCTTGGATCCAATTTGGGTTGGATGAAAATAAACCATCTTCAAGTGGATTGAACCAAGCTTTCAAATTAGACCATGCTTCAATTGGATTGAACCAAGCTTTCAAATTAGACCATGCTTCAATTGAACCAAGCCTTCAACACTAGCATTGGGCTCAATTTCTTTGATCCAAGCCTTGGTCCAAGGTCCATCTTTAATTCCCTACAAAAATCATGAAATAATGCTAACATTTAGAGGAAATTATAATGAGCTCCAAAAATATATCCTAATCGTAAAATATGATATAAACATGATTTAAACGTACGAGAGGATAAAAAATGCTAATTAAATGAGCAAGTAAAACGACATGAAATGCTAGTTATCAGCTGGCCGGAAATCCCCTCTCTTCCTTCCTTGCGGCGCCGCCACAACCCACCCTTGCGCCATCTCCCGCCGGCCGCCAGCCCCACTTCCTTCACCGCCGAGCACCACAAAAGGAAGGAAGCCTCTTCCTTGTCTATATTAGCCTCAGACAAGAGAAGGTGAAGGAAGGAAGAAGAAAAGAGGGAAGGTGTTCCCTCTTGTCTTGCGCCGGCCGAAGACCTAGGAGAGAGGAGGGAGGAAGGAGAGGGGAGAGGCCTTGGGTTGTTTGTTATGGATTAATTCTTGGTTTCATGATTTTATAGGGTATTTATAGGGCTAAGGTAGGGACCAAGAGGAGGAGTTGGATCTTGGCCCACCAATGGATCTAGACCCGATCCATTAATTAAGATCTATTCCACTAAAGGATCTTAATTGAACTTCCTCACCAACCCCCATATTTTCATATGGGCTCCACATGTTACGAGTCATCCATCCCCCGTGTTTAAGATATCGAATGCTCATTAATTAATTAAAATTACTGACAATTTAAATTAATTAACTTATGGATCCTTGATTAGTACCACTCAACCTTATCATCATGTCGGATCAAATCTACTTGCAGGATTTAGCATGATGAACCTTTTGAGCTCATCAAGGGGGCATCATCATCCCGACTCACCAAGACACAGATTCTGACAATAATCAACAACACATCATATTATTAATATTATCTCCAACTTACCGGGCCTATCAATCTAACAGAATAGATATCGCTCATTGGTAAATCAAAGAGACAATAATTAATAATATATGACCGTTATTATATCGGGATTAAGGGATTGTACTCCATAATAAAATTTGAGGTCCTATCCAAATATCGAGTCAGTACAAATTGGATAACCTCTGATTTTGGTCCTACTTAATGTACTCAAAGCACACTAGTGTAATTCTATGGTCAATACCAACCACACCTAATTACACTACAACCATCCCAATGGTTTGTCTAATTCCATCTCGGTTGTGAGCCTCTACTTATACTAGGCAAGGAACTGATAATATGATTTTTCGTGTGACACCACACACCATGTTATCTACAATGCGAAGTAATGGACTTTATGCATGTACTAATATAAACAGGCACCTAGTGTAGTTGTGATTCTCTTTTCGAAATGAAGATGTTCATATAATATAAAAGAAGCATGTCTTTTAGTATACACATCTTACAAGATAAACTTTAAGGATGAAGTTTCAATCGCTGAAGGTGCCTCGGGTTGATGGGAGGTACCTTGAATGGGACTCGAGGTGCCTCGAATGGGACTGAAGGCGCCTCCAAGTGGATAATCACTAAAGTTTGGCGATCAAATCAGACTTTATGGAGGTGCCTTGGTGGATGTTCGAGGTGCCTCTAATGGTGTATATAAGGGGATTCCGCCAACTTCTTCCAATACAACTTTTACACAAGCTTCTTTGATCGTTCTGCTACGCTATCTTCATACTACTGCTGTGTTGCTACTCTACTACACCCGAATGTTGTAGTCACACCAATACCAACACACAAGCTCATTCAAATCTTTGTCTTTCTATTAGGTAACGATTTTACTTAATTCAGTTATTGCATAAGGAAATATAGGTTTATTACACTTCCTACTTTTTTGTATTCTATTACTTTACCAGAAGTTTATCGTTACACTTCCTACTCTCTTAGTTTTTTTTCTGCTGTGCACTTCTTTTTAAAAAGAAAAAAAGAAAGATTTTAAAATACACATGATCTCCCTTCTCAAGTGCATCGATCTTACAAGTGGTATTAGAGAGAAAGGTTCGCTCTAAATTGTTGCAACCATCATTCGAGTAGGAGGGTTCTTTTTCTTTTCTTTTCATTTTTGATCTTTCAACTTTGAGTTTTTCGACTTGAGTTTGAATTGGTGTAATCACCTCTTCTAACAAGTTTTTTTTTGTTTTCTGCTAATTGCTCGAAATTGGTGCAATACCATTCAAGTCATCTTTTTCGTCTTATTCATTTTCTTCCACACTACTAATCTAAGACCTAATCTTGGGACTCCGTCTCTCTTTTTACTTTTTCTGTAAAATTCTCTAACAAATGGCCTAAAGTGAAAGATATAACACCGCTCACCCTCCACTTTTCAGCAGAGACGATTTCCCTTACTGGAAGAGAAGAATGGAGGTGTATGATGGGCCCGATCTATGTGTCACGAATGTGGGCCTCAAATTTAAATGTGAATTAATAACTGGATACCCTTTTTGCAATAAAAAATATAAAAACGTAGTAAAGGGGCCACAGGTCGTATTTTTCTCGGAGCTAGTTGATATAATTTGATTCGAGCTTGGTTTATGTGTCGTGTGTGAATTTGGGTTTCAAATGTGATTGGGTTTCAATTAGAAATGGAAATGCAATGAAAATAGAGGACTTAGCTAATAAGCCACACAAAATGATGGTAATAAGCAACTCAATCAATGGACCACTCAATCAAACAATGCAATGTTGCGAAATTTAGGAATTAAACTGATCCCACTTGCAAGAGTTCACTATGGATTGTGTGCAGCTTGGAAAGTTCCATTAAAAACAGCCCTGATGCGAAACAAGTGAGACAAAACAGATTTTTACAGTTTTCGACTAACCCAAATGCTAGCACCTTGAACCTAGTTGCAAAATTTAAAATACAATTCAGAACAAACCCAATGCGAATGAGATGATTTCAAGTTTTTTTTTAATACATTAAAAATAGGCTTAGTCTTGATACAAATCAGTGCCTAAAACAGTTGACACGCAGAGAAAACAATTGTGCCAAAGCCAATGCTTTTGTGCCAAGGGTGAGGCTGACAATTCAGACTTGAACGAATCGATTAAGCTGGGAAAGTACAGCTATGAATTCAGCGATATGCAGGGATAAATGTAGACATTCAACTTTGAAATACTGATCAAACAGGACGTTGAAGAAGTTGGTGTCACGCCCCTAGAGGCACATGCTTCCTCGAAAATCGGGCAGCATCTCCCCTGTACGGCGGACAATATGGGGCAAACATACTTCATATCTCCACCAAAATAGCTCAGCCACATGCGGCTGGCATCACAACAATAGGAAATAAACACAACCACGCAGTTTATATTGAAACAAAGTAAATGGATGGCTTAGCCATCTTAAACATAAAAGAATGTCTGCATACTAGTAATAGCGACAAAATCCAAACCGATACTCGACAAGGAAACTAACTGCGGAAATAAAACAGAAACTAAAACAAACCAAAACAAATCGACACTGGGACTGAGGGACTGGCAACTAGATCATCTCCTGGCTCCAAGCAAAACATCTACCTGCTACCTGAAACAGCAAAAAAGGAAGCAGGGGTGGTGAGTCCGGGCGGACTCTGCGGGTATATGAGTAGACAAATAAGCATGGCATAATAAGGATAAACAGAGTAGAGAACTCAACAGTGTACAGTCCATAAGAGTTATAGATTTCCTAAACATGCATAACATATATCAATCGACATGGTATAAAGTCCGAATAACGACTAAACAGGTATAAAACAACTCAATAACAATAATATCAAGATATACATGCATGTCAAACATGTGCAACAATCATAGCTCATATAAGTGCATCAAACACAAGCAAATGTATAAAAGAAATACGTATGCACATGATGCAATGACATGTGTCACCCCTGACGCCAGTCAAGCCGTCAACACATCACATCTGTGTGACCGAGTGGGTAGGGCTGTGACAACTGTACCACTCCAACAACAACAATAATACTAAACAACAATAATACCACATAAGGCGTGGTTGAGTGGACAGGATGCTGGGGAGTCTACACTCCAACCCCTATACATAGGGGGAGCTATACAGCTGCAAAATATCCCTCTATAAACAACGGTGAGGGTGAGCCACCAACAGCTCATCCCTCTAAAATAACGGTGAGGGTGTCATTGTCTGGCATGACAGAACAAACACTCGCACTCTAACCACTACCATGACAACATGTGGTTGAGTGAATCGAGCAACAATATGACTAACGACGGCATAACCAAATGTAAGCCAACAGTCGTTAGTATGCAACGTGCAAGTATGGTGCATGATATACGATGCACAAACAACCGAAGAAACCACGATGCAATAAAATCCAACGAGCAAAACATGCATCGATACAACCAAACAGAAATCGAAATCCAACGATTATGCATCTACACTACTAGGTAGGATATTTCTAACGCCAAATAAACCTTATGGTGTTTAATGAACTTCTAGGTGCTCGCGTACAAGCGGCACTTTACAGAACAGAAAACCAATCAAGGACTGTACAGATACGAATTTAGGATTACTCAAAGATCAACGAAGAATAAGTCTCAACGGCGATGTTTTAAATAACGACAACGAACAAGGTCAAGCAACCTATCAGACATAATCTAGCCATGCTTTAAGGTAAACGAAACTACTCGAGTACAAAGGAGAAATACCCGCCTTTCATGTAGAATGTATATGTGAAGAGAACCTCCCACACGACCAACAATACGTATCAAATCAGGATCCTGTATTAAGGATTAGAGTTAAGCTATTGATACAACTAATCACGTAGCTAAAATAACAATTAAACAGTATTAGGATTAATCTTATTATCAAACCTAATTAATCCAACTCCTTCCACCTATTATTTAACCACCGATTAAATCAATTAGTTAATCAATTCATTAACTAACTAAATGTTAATCCAGTCGAAATGCCACCAAATCAACCCAGGGTTAACCAACATGCACCAAATTATACCTAGCTCCACACATGGTCACTTGGAAAATAAACATACTCTTAATTCACCGACCATTTTAAACTTACCCAAGATCACAGCTTGCTCCTTTAATTAATTAACAATTTTTAACTTTATACACAGGGACCAATCCATATGAAGTTTCTGTGAACAAGAATTAGGAAGAAAAAGGAAACTTGATTACCTCACATTTCTTCCTTCCTCTGGTGACCTGTGGAGCACGGCTCTGTAGCAATTGTTCACACCAACACACATGTAACTCTAATTCGAATCCTTATCCCATCCAGGAACCGCAACCTCATCTAGACCAGATTTAACACACTAGAACTAAATTCAACCCAAGAATCAACACAGAAACAATGAAGCCTTACCTGGCAACATCCCACACTCGAAGATCAGCCTTGGATCAGAAATAAAGCACTAAAGCAAAGAGATTGCGGTGGATCAATCGACTGGCTCGACGTTACCGAAGTAGGTGGTAGTGTATCAACGATCAGTACTCTTCCCCATGGATAAAGGAGGGTTCGTGATGTCCTCAAAGAAGAAGAGGTGACAGCGGCCGACCGTAATCGCGCGAAGAGGAACTTGTGCGACTAGGGTTCGCGCGAACAGAAATTGCGGCGTCTTGTTTGTGTGCGCTGGAGAGGAAGAAGGATAAGGAGAGGCTAGGGCTTCGCGTGTGTCGCTAGCGCTCGGAGACGACGCTCCCGTGGCCTGCTCCGGGTGCTCGAAGAGGGCGGCGTCGGGCTAGGGCACGCTGCGTCGGCGAAGAGGGAAGATCGAGGGGAAAAACTGAAACGGGGAGAGGGCTTCGGCGGTTTCGACGCCGCTCGCTGCGAAGGGGAGAAAAGGAAGGGGTTCGGGTGGTTTCAACAATAATCGGGGAGAGCTTAGGGCTTTTAGGATTTAATATAAGTTTTGGCCTTTTTGCAAAAAGGTCCTCCAACTTTCGCTATTCACAACTAGGCCCTTTATAAAAAATTACCTTTTCAACCCTTTAAAAATCTGGTATTTAACAGCTGGACAAACCAAAAACTGCAGAATTTGCAGAAATGGACTGTGAAATTTTAGCAACCCACATAATTCAGAATTCGAAATTGATCAGCAACAGACATATTCAAACTTCAGTTGAATGCACCAATTCAAAGTAAGATAAGATTCCCAGAAGCTAGAGTGAACTTAATACAAGGGACAGGTACTAAAGGACTGATACACTGGGTTAAAAACCTGATACGCAACAATGAACCATTCAACAGAGCATTGCAGAAAAACAGAATTTGTACAATCAAGTGGATGCAAAATCGAACAAGCAAGGAGTTAAAGTGCTGAAATCTAATGCAGAACCTCACTATACGACTTCATCAATGATACTGAGAATATGCAGAGATGAAGTTAGCAGAAATGGGATTCAAGTTGCAGAAATAGAATTCTATGCAACAAGCTGAACCGAAACTGCATAAATAAAATCAAATTGCTAAACAACTCAAATCAATTGAATCAGTAAACTAAATGCGATCTTTAATTGCAGGAATTAAGCTGGACATAAATCGAATTGGAACACAAGCTGAAAAATTTAGAAACCAACTTGAAATCTGCAGCCAAAGGCTGATACGCAAGCTGAGCTAGAACATGAAACGATACGCAAGGAGTTTGACAGGAAATAAACTGAAATTAAGTCTAAAAATCACTAACAAGCTAACTAACTAACTACCTGCAAGAATTAAACATAATTAAGACAAAATCGAAGTGGAAATGGAAGCTACAGCAACTAATACGAAATCAGAAATAAACTTGCGGCAGTAATGGAATTATAGCTAAAACAAAGAAAATTGACTACGAAATCTAAATCCCAATCACTCCATTATCTCAAGGTCTCCTTGTTCGTCACGCAAGGGCTGGCCTCGAACCCCTAAGCTCAGCAATTCACTGGGGAACTGAATCTGCGGTCGAATCGAGCTCAAATCTGTTCAAGAAGGAAAACCCATTCGAATTCTTCAATTTTGCTTTGTCTGATTGAAATGAAGGTGCGGGAATGTTCAAAGCTTATCCGAGAACCCCTCCAGATAGCTTGGACTGATGTAGAATCTGACAAAACCGAAATCGAAGCTATCAAATACAGAGCTACCGAAACCCTCAAACAGCCCTGTTCTTGCCCAATTCCAAGCTGAAACTCCACCGATTACTCTCCCCGGTGACCTCGAACTTGATCTAATGAAGGATGGAGGTGGTCGCGCCCCTTGGATTGAAGAAACTAGCTAAGAAACGACTAAGAACTGAAGAAGGAAGAAGCTGCGGCGGAGACGCGACGAGGGAGAAAGGCTGGGAATTTTTGATTAAATACATTAGAAATGGACGGTCCAGGTTGATCGGATGAAATCCAACGGCTGATCTTGCTCTGATTTGAGCCAAACTTTGATGATGATGATCTGGGGTCAGGATCTGCCTTATGGTAGCTCGGATCCTCTAGATGTGCAACGGATGGTCCAGATCAACCTAATCTATGAATGGACGATCTAGAGCCCTCCGAGCTTGATCCAACATTTGATTGAGCTCTGATTGGGATGAAACCTTCAGATCTTGATCATAATGCTTGATCAACCCTAACCCTAGCTCGGATTGCTTCAGATTGTCCCGGATGGCTCAGATCTAGCTGCTCTTGAATCGGACGACCCAGATTTAATCCTAATCTTGATAACTCGATCCGGGTCACTTCCGACTCAAGTTTGACCCAGTATGCCCTAGGTCCATGAACCTTTCATGCCTACAAAAATATATCAAAAAATTAGTGGCCAAATAATCCAAAAAATGTGCAAATTTGCAATTAAGTCCAAATTAAGAGTAAGTTCTAAAACCTAGGGCAATTTCACAATTAAGCAATAAAAACATAGGTCAAACATGGATTTTAGCAATTAAAATAATCAACAAAATGGTATCTATCAACGGCGCCAAAAATTTGATGGGCCCGATCTATGTGTCACGAATGTGGGCCTCAAATTTAAATGTGAATTAATAACTGGATACCCTTTTTGCAATCAAAATGATGAGAACGTAGTAAAGGGGCCACAGGTCGTATTTTTCCTAGGGACTAGTTGAGAGTTTGCTTGATTCACGCTCGTGTTTATGTGTCGTTTATGAATTTTGGGTTTCGAATGTAAATTGGGTTTGGTTTGCAAATAGATACGAAAACACAATTAAAGTAAAGGAACTTAGCTAATAAGCCAAACAAATTGATGGTAATAAACAACTCAACCAATGGAAAACTCAATTCAACCAAAACAACTCAACCGAATTTCAAAGATGCAAATCTGAATTCAAATGCAAGACTACACGACTAGGTATGTTCATGTTCAACCCAATAGATGCCGAATGCTTCTCTTGATACAAAGTGAGCAAAAGGTTGAAACAACTTGCACCAAGAGAAAATTTATGTGGCAAAAGGGACTGCTTCTAAGTGCTAAAACTGTGATCTACCATTCCGAATTGAAATTAATCACTTCAACTTTGAAGACAGGCTATTAAGGAAGTGCTAACATGAATTAAGAAAGAATTTCAGAATGAATGCAACGAATCAAAAATGTACACAGAACTTCAGAATTCCAGATAAAATTGCAGAACACAATTTGAATGCTGAATTGAATTAAGGAAGGTCACATGAATCAAATACAGAAACACCAGAGCTAACTAAAGTTAATTGCAGAATCTAGTGTTCAGAAAGATTTAGACAGGAAGCCATTCTAACTTGATACAACTTCAGAGATTGAAACCGAAACAACTGCAGGAATGTAGCTGAAACTCAATGCAGAATTAACCTGCCGAAATTCAGTGATGATATGGATGCAGAAATATGAATTCAGTACAATTCATTGATACACTGATCTACCATTCAGAAAAGCCTAAGAATGTCTGATGTCTACTTGCCACAAATTCAGAATTGCTAAGCTAACAATTGCTGGAAGCAACTGATGCGCAGGAAACAACTATGATCCACATGATGAAGAATTGATACATAACAGGGAAAGACTGAACAAAGCTGCGGAATTGGAATTCAATGCTTATCAAACTCATTAGCTAACCAAATGTTGTCTTTAATCTCAGGTATTAAGACCAAGAACTCCTTGAATTTGAAATAATCTGAAGAATTCAGATTTATGCTGAAATGTGCAGGAATAGGGGCTGATACGTGATAGAATGGACTGGTATGTAGTAAATTCAAGCTGAACAAAACTCGAAAATGAAGCTAAGAGTGAATCAAATTCGGCTCAACTAAATTAACACACTAATTGCAAAATAACTGAAGAATTCTAAACTAGAAATGAAGTTGCAACAATGGTTGGTACACAAACTGAAAAACAGGGATACAAAACTGATACGCAAGGATTAAGCAACAATTAAACTATAATTAAAAACAATTGTGCCATAAACAAACTCATTAACCAACTACCTGCATAATTGAAACTTAACTACTGCAAAAACAATTCAATACGAAATTACAACAACTACTACAGAATTGCAGATTAAAGTGAACTGTGGCAGAATTAAAAGCTACTGCTAATATAATGAAATTAACTACGGAAAACTACTCCTCAACCCTTCCCAAGCTCAAAATCTCTTTGGTCGTCAAGCAAGGGCTGGCCTCGAACCCCTAAGCACAGCAAATCAGTGGAAAACAGATTGGATTGATGAATTCTGCTCAAACTGCGCCAGCTGGGAGATTTCCAATCCAAACGCTTCGATCTCAGTTTGTCGAGCTGCAATGATGATTTGGCGAAGACCTGAACTCACCTGAGAACCCCTACAAGTGGCTTAGGTCGTCGGAAATGGTTTGTGCTGAGATTCCAACGCTTGGATCACAAAGGATGCCGAAACCCTCAAACAAACTTTGTCCGGAGGAAGCTGAGCTGAATTCTCCACCCAAGCTATCTCCAATGACCCAAATCTTGATCTAGATGAAGAGTTGAGGTGGTTGCGCCCCTTGGATTAAAGAACTACTGAAGAACGATGCAAAGAAATGAAGAAGCCTACTGTAGCGGCGGAGACGCGACGAAGGAGAAAGGCTGGGAATTTTTGATTAAATACATTAGAAATGGATGGTCCAGGTTGATCGGATGAAATCCAACGGCTGATCTTGCTCTGATTTGAGCCAAACTTTAATGATGATGATCTGGGGTCAGGATCTGCCTTGTGGTAGCTCGGATCCTCCAGATGTGCAACGGATAGTCCAGATCAACCTAATCTGTGAATGAACGATCTAGAGCCCTCCGAGCTTGATCCAACGGTTGATTGAGCTCTGATTGGGATGAAACCTTCAGATCTTGATCATAATGCTTGATCAAACCTAACCCTAGCTCGGATTGCTTCAGATTGTCCCGGATGCTCAGATCTAGCTGCTCTTGAATCGGACGACCCAGATTTAATCCTAATCTTGATAACTCGATCCGGGTCACTTCCGACTCAAGTTTGACCCAGTATGCCCTAGGTCCATGAACCTTTCATGCCTACAAAAATATATCAGAAAATTAGTGGCCAAATAATCCAAAAAATGTGTAAATTTGCAATTAAGTCCAAATTAAGAGTAAGTTCTAAAACCTAGGGCAATTTCACAATTAAGCAATAAAAACATAGGTCAAACATGGATTTTAGCAATTAAAATAATCAACAAAATGGTATCTATCAACTCTCCCACACTTAACCTTGAGCGTCTCACGAAACCACTAAGTATGTATCCCCTAGATTTCCTTAAGCATAATTAGAAGCAAATGAAAAGAAATTACCTAAGGTTGTCAATTCTCATAAATCTAAGCTCTATGGATTAGTATCTTATCCTTAAATCAACAACTTAGCCTTTTCATCCATCATGAATCATTAAGATGAATTTAACTCACTAGCATTTCAAGGAAAATTTTGGTGGCTCTCTCCTTAAGTTCTAAGTTGATGATGAAAATGGAGCTCACTCAAACACATATGATTCTTGCACTACCATAGGCTTGCTTATTATCTACTCTCCACCATTAATCATGATTAGGATTCACATCTACAAAAACAAGTGAAAATATGGAAAATGGTAAGAAATTGAGTAAAAGCCAAGAAAATGGAAAAATTGATAAAGTGGAAGACTTGAGTACTCAAGGATGTTTCCAATGAACTTTGCCCTCTTTACAGTCCTCTAATGATATCAAAAGTGTTGTGAATTCAAACTTGAATAATTGCCTTTGATTTTGATGAAAAACTTTCCTTGACTTCATTGTGCCAATTCTTGTCTATGCATGCCAACTTTGCTTGCTTTTCTTTTCTCATTCTTCTTTTTCTTCTTTCTTTCCAGCTCAGATTTGTATCAAAGAACATATGATATCAAGTGAAATAGATACTCAACATGAAATTTTCACTCAACAACCCTTGTAACTCACTCTTGATACGCTTCACCTTTGTTGGCACACTACTTTCACTTCTTTCTTTTTTTTTCTTTCTTCTGTTTTAAGTCTAGCATCCAAGATATAATTTCAGATCTTGCAAAACTTCTGATTTCTCCAACAATTAACATCAAGAGTGCTTGCATCAAATGATAGTGGAACCCTTAAGTGTTCCACCCAAAAATTCAAATCAGCCCATTAAATTTCAGCCCCTTGCCTTCACTGATTTCGGAAATGCCTTCACTGCACATTGATCAGCACATTTCTTTCATTTCCTTTCCTTTTACTACATTCATGTGCTCCATTCCTTGATTCACAGCCTTGAAACCCAAAATTCAGTTTAAGTTGAGCACCTTAAAAACCAATCCTGCCGAAACTGTTTTTTTTTTAGTTTCAGACTCCAACTTCATGGCAAATTCAGTGCACTCCTCTGATTTTTCAAGCAATTAGCATCAATTGGGACTTGCATCTCTGAAATGGTAGTGGAAGATTTAAATGTTTCACTTGAAAGTTCATGCTCAGCATCTTTGGATCTCATCCACGACACAAATAGTTTCGAGTTGATATACTAATTTATCCTTGATTGATCTTCTCCATTTGCCTTAGTAGCAATTTTTAGCTTCCACTTGAATTGTCCAGCCAATGGAAATTTGCTCCCAAGTGGTTGAGTTTAGGGAAACATTCAATGTCAACTTGCATATCAGATTTCAGATTTTTGATCCAGCTAACTCTGCTGCCTTTTCAGAATTCCTGATGCTGTCGAGTGGTTAATTCTAAATCCTTGTCACCATACCTTGCATCTCAATTCAGTTCAGATCAGTTCAGCTGCAAATTCATTCTATTCCATTCCAGATCAGTAGATTGGATTCCAATCTCAGCAATTCACAGATTTTCTGCAATAGCACAGATTTTCTGCAATGAACAAATTTCTGCTGCCATGTTTCAGATTTGATCAATCTTCAGCGTATCTAAATGCAAGGTACAGCTGCAATTCATCTTGATACAAAGTTTAATGATTTTCAATGCAAGGTACAGCTGCAAGTCCAAGCTTTACTGAAATTTTTCTATGGCACAACTTTGCTTTTGCTTGCGTGCCATTTTGCCTTCTCATTGCAGAATTCTTCTTCAAAAATGCTTCACTTAATTTCGGCACTGCATCACTGATTTTCAACACCCAAAAACTCAGATTTAGATGGATACTAACTGTGTCTATGCCCATTAAAATCAAGTGATACCGAAACTATCTCTTCTTCTTTGAATTCCTTGCTTTTGGATTCAATCTCTTGACCACTTCTTCTCCATTTTTGTCTCAGAATTTTCTTTTGAAATGGCATGGATTTTTCCATTGCTTGCCACTTAAATCTTCAAAATATGATAAGGAAGCTCCATCTCCAATTGCTTCTATCTCCCTTGCTCATTCTTGGCACCAAACATCACTCACTTGGCACATGAATTTTTTTTTTTTCAAATGAAGTGCCTCTTTGATACCAATCTTTCCCAAAACACTAGTCACTCCCCCACACTTAAATCTTTGTCCGTCTCGGGCAAAATAGCATTAAGAAAACATCTCAAACAACAAGTCCAAAGAAAAGTGAGGATAAGAGTAGGAAATAAGTAAAGAAAAATGGAATGAACATGATTTTTTTTTTTTGCCAAAATTGATATGAAAAGGTAAACAAATGGATTAGCCTCTATAGATGTGATCTAATCATTGAAATATGATTTTGAAAGAACCTAAGCAAGTTCTAGAGCACAATGACATATGTGTATCACAAAAGTAAGGCTAATTCTCACTAGGTAAAAATAATTCATCCCAAGTCCTCAATTAAGAATCTAAAGCAAGTAGTACTCAAGCATCCAAGAATTCATCCATTAGCTCAAACCCTAAGTTTTAACAACCAAATTTAATTTATTTTCCAAGAGATTCTAAAATGCTATGGAGATAACCTAAAGGGATACATTTATTTCCACTCATGTAAGAAACAAACTTCTAAGAGAACTAACATGCATTTATTGACAAGGACTCAATTTAAAAGAAAATTTTACTTCTAGAAAACATAAAAATGAAACATGCAATAAAAGAAAATACAAGAAAGAACAATCTCCCCTTTATTCTGGTGGACGGAGTCGATCCAGAAGTAGCCTCCATCGTGGTAGTGGAGGAACATGAGTGGCTGAGAGAGCTAGGACTCCCCCACACTTAAACTTTGCAACAAAATGTTCAGGTGGCCGCAGGCGATTTAGGTTCAAGATCCATTGAAGGAATGGAGGGCTATGGATTAAAGTAAGATCTTCTCCTCCTTCTTTATGCCTTTCAGAAGTCCTTCCAGGAGGTTGAAGTCTGTTCAGTTGGAGCACCCACTCCTGAAGTCTTCTGGACCCTGCAAAACAATTTAATACCTCTCTCAAGCGTTCAGGATCAGAAAGAAATGATATAAATTCAGTCTCTGCATGAAATGTATCCAAAACTGCATCATATCTAATTAAATCAAATTCTGGTACCTCAATGAAATTTTCATAAGTAATATCCTCCAAAGGTATATCAAGAAAGTCATCACAAATAAAGGAATCAATTTCTGGCACATCAATAGAAATTTCACAATTATTTTCCATCCAGGGTGTATCAAGCAATGTGTCACAGCCAATCAAATCAATCTCAGATATCTCCATAAGTTTCTCACATTCAACCTCAGCATAAGATATAGCAAGAGATTCATCAAAATAAATAACATCAATTTCAGGCACTTCTAAAAAAATTTCACTATCTATATCCACAAAAGATGTATCAAGATATTCATCATAACAAACAACATCAATTATAGGTGCCTCTAAAATTATTTCACAATCCATATTTACAAGAGATGTATCAAGTAATGCAGTACGACCAATGAAATCACTTTTTGGTACCTCTATTGGATTTTCACAAACAGTTTCTACACAAGGTATATCAATAAATTCATCAGAATCAATAAAGTCAGAACTAGGTACCTCGCTGTATTTTTCTGAACAAAGAGGAGAAATACTTACCTGAGCGTGCTGGAGAATACCTGGATGTTCTACAAGAGTAGATGTATCCATGGCCTCCTCCTGGTCAAGTACATGCTCCTCTTCAGCCTCAAGCTCTGGTGGACACTCAACTAAAATAGGTGATCCTTGGGTGCTTGCTTCCACCATGCAAGTCCCTACACTTTCTGGTTCATTCTGTGAGTCTTCTAATGTACCAGTAAATTGTGGTGGTCCCTGGGGCTTAGTGCAATCCCCTACACCTATGGAATCATCTCCTATGCATGCTTCTTCTGTAATTTCTGCAACAACAATATTAGAAAAATTAGGACCATCAATAACACTATCATCACAAAATAAAAGTCTAGAATGGTCCTGTGGAGCTTCAGTTTCTTCTTCTGGAGTAATGTACAAAAGGAGTAATGGAGTGCCCATTGAAGAATGAAGTTACAAGTTGGATGCCAACCACACATGATGACTGAAGGATGCACTTGGAGAAGATGTTATCCCTAGGTTGACCATTGATCTTCTCATTGGCTTGAGAAGATCATAGTATACGGGCCATAACCATGTCATGCTTTATTGCTTATATATTGATATATGCTATGTGTGTGTATGTGATGCATGCTTAGATATTTAAGTCAACTCAATATGCCTACCAAATTTTGGTACTCATAAACTACCTCGATCATTTGTTGTTGGGTTTGCCAAAGCAAAGCAATGCATTTTATCTTGGTAGAGTGCGAGAGGGCAATTGTGATATCCCGCTATCGAACTTTGGGTGAGACTTAACTAAGTCACCTCAATTGGATTGAGAAAAACTTAGAGGCATATCCCAAAAGTTGGGAAAATTGGGTAAGAGGAAAATTATACTAAGTCTTGGGCGATTAGCCAAAGATAACTCAAGATGATGTGTAATGTGAATCTTGACCCTTTGTTTCAAGAGTTGCATAAGATGTAATTGGTAAAATGTTGCCTACTTAGTTATAGCAAGTCTTGGGCGATTAGCCAAAGCTAACTCAAGATGAAGTATAATATGGATCTTGTCCCACATAAATGTAGTCGCTATTTGATTTGGAGCTAGTAGTGTGGGCACATTGAGTTTGCCTACTTCCATGACTAGCCCCTACAAAAGCTCTACGATTTAGTGGGAGTATCATTTAATTAAAGGTCTAATTAAATGATTTAGATATGATACTTATTTCTGCATGTTATATTTTTGTAGATCACCATGTCGTCTAGCACGTCAAATACTCTCTTTCTACGATATGTCCTTGAGAAGGACAAGCTCAACGGAGCTAATTTCCTGGACTGGTACAGAAACTTGAGGATAGTCCTCAAACAATAACGAAAAATATACGTCCTAGAGCAATCTCTTCCAGAAGCACCCGTCGCTACTGCCATGCGTGCCGAAAAGGATGCTTACAAGAAGCATCAGGATGATGCACTTGATGTATCATGCCTCATGCTTGCCACCATGAACTCAGAGCTTCAGAAGTAACATGAGAACATGAATGCACATGATATGGTTGAGCATCTAAAGCAACTTTATCAAGGGCAAGCTAGGCATGAGTGGTTTGAGGTGTCTAAAGTAAGATGCAAGAAGGAACTCCTGTAGGGACTCACGTACTCAAGATGATTGGGTATGTGGAGAACCTTGAAAGACTAGGATTTCTACTGGGCCAAGAATTAGCAACAAACCTTATCCTGCAATCGTTGCCGGAAGTGTATAATCAATTTGTCATGAACTACACCATGAATAAAATTGATAAGCCTTTGCCTGAGATGCTCAGCATGTTGAGAACTGCTAAATCCAATCTCAAGAAAATCAAGACCAGTAATATACTGATGGTAAACAAGGGCAAAGGAAAATGGAAGCCTAAAAGCAAGGGTAAGACCCAAGCCAAAGGCAAAGCCAAATCTACTGCATCCAAGGCCAAAGGTGGTGTACTAAAGGAAGGGACCTGCTTTCATTGTGGTGAGACCGAGCATTGGAAGAGGAATTGCAAACTCTACCTGGAGGAAGTAAAGAAGAAAAGAAGTGAGACTTCTGCCTCAGGTATTTTTGTTATAGAAGTCAATCTATCTATCTCTTCTTCTTGGGTATTAGACACCGGATGCGCGTCTCACATTTATACTAATGTGCAGGGCCTTCGAAGAGCTAGAACATTAACAAAGGGCGAAGTGGACCTACGAGTAGGCAATGGAGCAAAAGTTGCTGCTATTGCTGTAGGAACATATTCATTGTCTTTGTCCACTGGGCTTATCTTAGAACAAGAAGAGTACTTTTATGTACCTGCATTAACTAAGAACATAATTTCAGTATCTTATTTGGACAAGAAAGGTTTTTCATTTATCATATAGGACAAATGTTGTTCTATAATGTTAAATAACATGTTCTATTGTAATGCACCACTTATGAGTGGACTCTATGTTCTTGACCTAGAGAACCCAATCTATAACATAAATATCAAATGGTTCAAACCTAACGAGGTGAATCAGACATATCTCTGGCATTGTCGCTTAGGACATATAAATGAGAGTCGCATATCCCAGCTCCATAACACTGATTTATAACACAAGGTTAGTCTCAATGCATCTATGTAAAACCCTGATTTTACAAAACCCTCATTTAGAAGATGCAAAAATCAATGCTAGAAAACTTGGCAGAAGCAGAGATATGCGGCTCTCATTTATATAAATGAGATCACCTCATTATTGAGCTGGGATATGCGACTCTCATTTATAACACTGATTTTAGCTAAGCGACAATGCCAGAGATATGCGACTCTCATTTATATAAATTAGTGTTATGGAGCTGATTTATATAAATGAGAGTCGCTTATGTAAAACCCTCATTTAGAAGATATAACACTGATTTTTGTAGGATCTACCTCAATACCTCTCCTAGAGACTATATGACCCAATACAATTCCATGCTCTATCATAAAATGATATTTTTCAAAATTAAGCACAAGGTTAGTCTCAATGCATCTATGTAAAACCTTGGACAAATTATCTAAGCAAGAATCAAATGAAATGCCAAAAATAGAAAAATCATCCATGAAAATTTCCATGCAATGCTCTAATAACTCACCAAATATAGTTACCATGCATCGCTGAAACGTTCCTGGAGCGTTGCAGAGTCCAAATGGCATGCGCCTGTAAGCAAAAGTGCCGAAGGGACACGTGAAGGTAGTCTTCTCCTGGTCCTCCGGGTTGATACAAATCTGGAAGTAGCCTGAGTACCCGTCCAAGAAGCAATAATGGGACTTCCCTGCCAACCTCTCAAGCATCTGATCAATAAATGGCAATGGGAAGTGATCCTTCCTAGTGACTTGGTTTAGCTTCCTATAATCAATGCATACTCTCCATGAATTTTTAACTCTGGTGGGCACTAACTCATTACTTGCATTTTCCACCACTGTAACTCCAGATTTCTTGGGCACCACATGAATGGGACTAACCCACTGACTATCAGAAATAGGATAAATGATTCTTACCTGTAGAAGTCGGGTCACCTCTTTCTTAACAACATCCAAAATAAATGGATTAAGTCTCATTTGTGGCTGCCTCACTGGTTTAACATTTTCTTCCAAGAATATCCTGTGTATGCAAATTGCTGGGCTAATACCTGGTATATCTGATAAAGTCCACCCAATAGCTTTATTGTGCTGCCTCAGGACTTGCAATAATTTCTCTTCTTGCTCTGATTCTAAGTGCTGAGCAATAATAACTGGAAAACTCTGCTCCTCTCCAAGAAAAACATACTTCAAATGATCTGGTAGTGTCTTAAGCTCAATCTGGGCCTGCTCACTAGGTATGGGTGATCCTTGGGGCTCAGTGCAATCCCCTACACTCACACACCTCTCTTCTGAGTCCTCTGAAATATCAATAGAAATAGGTGATCCTTGGGGCTCTATACAATCCTCTGCACCTAGAAAATCCTCTCCAGCTGGAAGTAGGTCGGAAATACCCTCTGAATCATCCTCAGCCTCAATAGCAACTACAACTTTAGCCTCCTCTAAACTGACATAGTCTCTGGAAATATCAAATGAAACTCCCTCAGCCAATATATCTACATCATCCAACTCCTCTAAAATACCAATGCTCATAATGGAGTGATCCTCTCTAGGGTGCTTCATGGCATCAAAAATACTGAATTGAACTACTGTGTCTCCAATTTCCATGGAAAGTGTGCCAGCATAAACATCTATCTTTGTCCTCACAGTCTTTAAAAACGGCCTCCCTAGGATGAGTGGAGAACCGTGTGCAAGGTAGTCTCTCTCCATGTCTAGAATGTAAAAATCTACAGGAAATATCAGCTCTTTTACCTTTACCAACACATCTTCAATTATATCGGCTGGGTGGGTCTGACTCCGGTCTGTTAACTAAATCACCACACCAGTAGGCTGTAGAGGGCCAATACCAAGCATATGAAAGACTAATCTGGGGCATCACATTTATGGAGGCTCCTAAATCCAACATGGCATCATGAAACATGGTCCTCCCTATCTCACAAGACACAGTAAAAACTCTTGGGTCTTCACACTTCTGAGGAATGACATGGATAAGTGCTGAAACATTTTTCCCTAAGCTAACCAACTCATTCTCCTTAAGCTTCTTCTTGTGAACATATAAATCTTTGAGGAATTTTGCATACTTAGGAATCTGTTTTATCATGGTCAACAAGAGTACATTAATCTCCACTTTACCAAACAACTTCACAAGCTCATTGTATTCCTTAACTTTCTCTTCCTCCACTTGCTTCTTAGTTTGAGTTTTGCGCTGGGGAAAAGGCAAAGGAATCCTCAATTCTTCTTCTTGAGCCGAAATTTGAGGGGATGGATTTTGAACTGATTTCTCCACCGAAGTAGCTGCTGTAAACTCCCCTTTTCCACTGATCTCTCCTTCATTCTCCACCAAAATCACATGATTACTTGAGGAAGGAATTAGGCTTGGACTAGGGTTGAAACCAACTGATTTTGAAGTGATTTCTGGGCTGTTTGGGGCTAGAAATGAAGTTGCTGTTCTATTTTTAAAAAATTCAGCCCTTGGACCTTTTGATGTTGAAGCCACCTTCCCACTCCTCAAAGTAATGGCACTAACGTTTCCCTTTGGATTGGGAGTAGCTTGAGATGGTAGTTGACTTGATCCTTGGGTTTGCATTTGGTTCATCCCACCAGCCAATTGTCCAATTTGTCTCTCAAGGTTTTGTATGGTGGGATCATTTCTTTGTTGTTGCAAAAGTTGTTGAAACATTTCCTCTATCTTTTGTTGTTGTGCATTTCCCCCACTAGAGCCTCCGTAGCCTCCTTGGTTAGCATGAGGCTTTGATTGGCTTTGAAATGTAGAAGCAGGTTGTTGAAATTATTGAGCTTGCTGTGATCCTTGAAAGTAGGGCTGTTGGGGCTGGTTATAGGGTTGAAATGGCTGACATAATTGCTAAAAATTTGGCTGGAAACTTGATTAAAATTGTTGAGAATTGAAACTCTGAAAATTTTGAAGTTGAGGTTGAAATTGTGGTTGAGAGGGCTGAAATTGTGTGGGCTGGAAATTCTGATTTAGGGGCTGAAAGTTTTGGTTGAAAGGATGAAAACCTTGCTGAGATGGTTGATATTGTTGTTGAAAATTCAGATTCCCTTGATAGCCTTGCTGATTCCCTTGAAAAGGTTGCTGGAATTGCTGAAATGATGGCTGAAATTACTGAATTTGAGGCTGCCCTTGCTGATTTTGTTGGAAATTCGGTTGGGGTTGCTGAAATTGTTGTTGTTGTGGGTTTTGTTGGTAAAAAGTGTTTTCATACTTCAAATTTGGATGATCCCTCCATCCAGGATTGTAAGTAGATGAGTAGGGGTTGTTTTTGGCCTGAAATTGTCCTCTAGTCAAAGCAGCTAGTGTTTTATCTTGTTGGAGGTTAGGACATAAATTTGAATTGTGGTCTTGGCTTGAGCAAATGCTACATAACTTCATCACTTGGTTTGAAGGTGGAGGTACTGAAAAACTCTGATTTTGACTCACATTATTTAGAGTCATTTGCTTCACCAGGGATGTAAACTCCATCAATGAATTCTTGATTTCTTTTTGCTTATTTGATACCATCTGAACTTCATTAACTCCTCTGGTGGACAAAGCTCTACTCCCAAATTGCTGTAAGTTCTCTGCCATATTTGAAATTAGTTCCCTAGCTTGATCCGGTATTTTGTTCACTAGGGCACCTCCTGCTGTAGCATCGATCATAATTCGATCCATCTGGAGAAGACCCTCATAAAAGTACTGAATGAGTAGCTGCTCACTAATCTGGTGTTGTGGGCAACTAGAGTAAAGTTTGTTGAATCTTTCCCAATAGTCATAAAGAGTCTCTCCCACTACTTGCTGTATACCACATATGCTCTTTCTGATGATTGCTGTCATGGATGCTGGAAAGTACTTCTCCAAAAATGCTTTCTTCATAGAAATCCAGCTAGAAACATGCCCAGTAGGTAGGTAGTAAAACCAATCCTTTGCTACTCCAGTCAGGGAAAATGGGAATGCTCTCAGTTTGATATCTTCTTCTGAAATCCCCAGAGGCTTCATGGTGGAGCAGACTACGTGGAATTCATGTAAATGTCTGTTGGGATCCTCCCCAGACTGCCCTTGAAATTTGGGTGATGATTAAGCCCTGATCTTAATTTGAAATCTCTAGTGAGCTCTAGATAGGCAATGCAGGAATACTGAAAAGCATCATCTGGTGCTGCTAGTTCCTTCATGGTTTTTTGGTGGCCTGCCATAGGATCAACTGAATGAATAGCAATAGCCTGAGTAGGAAGAATGCCAAAAGCCTTTGAAGCACTGATTTGGTTCCTCCTTCATCTGAAAGTTCTTTCAATTTCAGGATCAAATTCTTCTAGAATACTGTAACGCCCCAAAATTTTCATTTTTAGTTCTTAAAGTCCTTAGAATTATTTAAAAATGGTTTAGAAATATTCTAGATATTTTTAGGGATTTTTAGAATATTTTTATGGAATTTTCCGAGTTCGTTTAGTATTTTAAAAAGGAAGAAAAAAAAAAGAAAGAAGAAAGGAAAAAAAAACCACTTAAGGGCAGCCGGTGGTTCGAACCCGCGACCAGCGCAAGACAAGGCAAGCGCGCGACCAACCAGGCTAGGGTATCAAGCAGAACAAGGGATGGAGAGAAGTATATTTAAGGGGTAGTTAGGTCGATCCGCCCCATAGGTATAAATAGATTATTAAAGAGAGAAGTTTTATTTTTTCTCAAACCCTCTCCCTCTCCCAAGTTGCGCCGACCCCTCTCCCTCTCCTCTCTTGTGCGCACGCCACACCAAGCCCTAGAGGGCCGGCCAAAGCTCTTCTCCAAGAGATATTCCTATATTCGGGATCCCCGCGACGAGAGGAACACGTAGGCGTGAAGAATTATCCGAGATCTCAAGTTTCTCCCGAGCTCTAGACGTCAATCTTGGTTGTAAGTCCAAGATATCAATGTAAGTACTGCTCACCTGCAGTAAGAGGCGGTTTTTCCGCAAGAATTTCCTTTAAAAGTTTTTAAAAGAGATATTTCTTTTTTGTTTGAGTTTTTGCATGTGATCTTAGTTCATTATATGCTTATATATGTTTGATTAAGTACCCTATGTGAGTTTAGGGTCCAAGAAAAGCTATGAGAAAAGAAAAGAGAAGATAAAGATAAGAAAAGAAAAGGCCAAGGCCTTAAGAAATCCCCAAAAGTCAAGACTTAGGGATTTTAGCACGCAAGGTGCTCGAGAAAATGCCAAGGCATTTACAGATAAGAAAGAAAAGAAAGAAAAGCTATTTTATTTTATAAGGCCAGTACCCGGCGTCCAAGGGCGTCGTTAAAGAAATCCAGGTGTCCAATTCCAAGGTCTTGGCCCTGGTAGACCAAGGTCTGCTCTATTAGGATTGGTGGCTCGCTACCCCAACCTTTTAGGGAACGCGCATATGAGATGGTACTTACGTCTTCAGTGGATCCAAGTGATTATTATTTTCAAGTATATGCTTTAGCAAAGTTTCGAAAGTTAAAGAAAGTTTTCAAAAGTTAAAGAATAGCTAAAGTTTCAAGTTGAGCCAAGAAAAGTAAATTGAGATTTATTATTGCTTGAGTATGCATGTTTTGAGTTATACATGTTCTTAGTTTTCTTTCGAGCATATTAGCATCTCATATGATTTTCATATTGTTCTAGAAGCATGTTTGCACATTTCGAGATTTTGTGAGCTAGATAGTACTTACTAAGCTTTTTGCTTACTAGTTGCATTTCCTCTTATTGCAGATAAAGGTAAAGGCAAGCAATTCTGAAGGAAGACGACGAGGCGGTGCTGAGTAAAGTGTGTGTGGTGGCTGATTATGGAGAGATCTTTGGCACAAGACAATTTAGTTATTTAATTCACAATGTTATAGTTCATTTGAATTTCAAGTTCTTGTTTTATGGAGTTTAGCGAACATTTAAGTTTTGGATAGTTTTACATACTCAATTTCCTAGAGTAAAGATTCCATGTCATTTCTTTTAGCCTATATATTCTTATGATTGCATCGGATAAGTAGAATTGTGAGTAGTTGGAGACATTGATACTTTGTTAGAGAAATAGATGCATGTGCCAAGATAGTATCAATTTCTTCTTTGAATTAAGTTTCATTGCTTAAATATGTTTAGAAAAGTTGCATTCACATTTCATAATGCTTTAGCAAGGTCATAGAACATGTATTTGGTGTTATGGATGTATAGAAGTCAAGATTGGTACAAACTTTAGTGTTAAAGTTCATATAACTTGAATAGTTTATTTTCTTCCGCAAAAGTCCAAATTTCAAGTTTATGGATTCGTTTTGATTGGCTAAACTCATTTGAAAACTGTCATAGAGTGTAGAAATGGTGTCATGATTCCATATGGCTCGAAATTATAGGTTTGGAGGAGCTGTGAAGCAACTGCCGAAACCTGAGTTTTCTGAATTCAGGCCTACCAGTCGACTGATGCAGTATCAGTCGACTGATACCCGATTGTGGTGTTGGGCGAGGCAAGCTTCAAAGTGTACCATTTGCGAGCTTTTGAGATAGAAAGTGTGATATGTTATTATGCATGATTGCTTAAGTTAGAATATAATTGTTAGATGAATTTAAAAGTTAAAAAAAAAAAGATTTCCGCATTTTTAGTCATGTATCAAAAGGTGAGAAGTAGAGAGAAGTAACGATCCGTCTGAAGCAGAGAAGGCGAGTCGCTACAGGTGGTATCAGAGCAGTTCCCATTCTCCAGCATCACACACACATCAGCATCAACCTTGCCGTCTTCAAGTAAGAAAGCTTTAAGTTTCAGTTTTTCTATTGCTCCTTTACTTAACTTCAGTATAGAGAAATGCTTAAGTACTTACTCATATGTGCATAGAACAAGGAAGTATGTTTAATACCTTAGTACCACGGAATCATGTTTAATCCCTAGAATGGATATTAGAGAAATGCTTAAGTACTTACTTGATTTGCCCAAAAGTAAGTTTTGGGATTATGACACGCATGGTGCTTGATAAAAGTTTTGAGTAAGACCAAGGTCTTACTAAGCCCTAGAACGAGTTCTAGGACTAAGAAATGAGATAAGAATCAAGACCAAGGTCTTGTTATATCCTAAAGCAAGTTTGGGAACATTACCATTAAGTGTTAAGTTATACATTTGAGGACGTCCTAGAAAGGCCCAAAACGAGGAGCAAGCTCCTAGAAGGCAAGAAGCGTACCTCATTCAGTAGGAGAAACTGAAGTCAGGGAACTTCCCAGGCACAAGCAAACCATGGGATGCTTAAGCATGGTTCAAAACGTTGGAAAGAATAGTAGGGCTACTGGACTGGCATGAGGTAGAGAAGATAAAGTGTGCATCTTTCTGCCTTACGGGAGATGCTAGAATATAGTGGAAGAGAGTCAAGGCCAAGAGAAATGTCAGCCAGATGACATGGGCCGACTTCGAGACTGAGTTCTTCGAAGAATACTCTCACATGCAAGTAACCAACAAGCATTATGATGAATTCACGGAGTTCAGACAAGGAGAACTATCCGTGGATGAAGCAGTGAAGATGTTTAAGCGGTTAGCTCATCTGTGCCCAGAGCTAGTTAGCACAGAAAAAGAGATAGTTAGGCTAATGCTCAAGATGTTAAGGCCTGAGATAGCGTTGAAGGGGGGCTAGCGGTGTTAAGAGGCTGCAAACCTCCGAGGAACTAATAAGTAGTGCTTTGATCACTGAGCACTACTTAACAGTATAAAGGCCACCAGAAAGGTTGAACGATGAAGTTCTTAACAACCTTACCGTCAGGGGAAGTAATGGCCTCTACTGAGAGGCTAAGGGCAGTATCAATCTAGATTTCCAACCGAGAGCTCTACAGTGACTTGTTAGTCCTTGAGATGAAGGATTACGATGTCATTTTAGGAATGGACTTCTTGAGCAAGTATAATGCTTCTATAGACTGCCGCAAGAAAAAGTCAAGTTCACACCAGAAGCAGACCTTCGNGAAGAGAGAAGAAGTGAGGGTAGTCTGTGACTATCCTGAGGTGTTTCCTAAAGAGTTACCAGGACTCTCTCCCAATCGGGAAATTGAGTTTGAAATTGAGTTGGCCCCAGGAACCAACCCAATTTCGAAGGCACCTCATCGCATGGCACCAGCAGAATTGAAAGAATTACAAGAACAATTGCAAGAGCTGCTTGACAAGGGTTTCATCCGCCCTAGTCATTCACCTTGGGGAGCTCCTGTACTTTTCGTCAAGAAGAAGGATGGGTCTGTGCGTCTGTGCATAGACTATAGAGCTCTGAACAAGGTGACCATCAAGAACAAGTACCCCCTTCCTAGAATAGATGATTTATTTGATCAACTCAAAGGGGCTACAGTGTTCTCGAAGATAGATCTGCGTTCTGGGTATCATCAGCTGAAGGTTAAAGAAAGTGACATTCCCAGGACGGCCTTCAGGACAAGATACGGCCACTACGAATTTGTAGTAGTGCCTTTTGGGGTAACCAATGCTCCAGCAGTCTTTATGGAGCTGATGAACCACATCTTCAGGGAGTATCTCGATAAATTCGTCATTGTATTTATTGATGATATTCTCATATACTCACAGACTCCAGAGGACCATGCTACACACTTGAGGATAGTGCTGCAGATCCTTCAGCAGGAGAAGCTCTATGCAAAATTCTCAAAGTGTGAGTTTTGGCTAGATCAGGTGACCTTCCTAGGTCACATTGTATCCAAAGAAGGCATTCAAGTTGATCCAGCCAAGATAGAAGCAGTCAGCAACTGGTGTAGACCCAAGAATGCCAGTGAGATCAGAAGCTTTTTAGGCCTGGCAGGATATTACAGAAAATTTGTGGAGGACTTTTCCAGGATAGCCTCTCCACTCACAGCCTTGACCAGAAAGAACAAGAAGTTTGAATGGTCAGATAAATGCGAGCACAGTTTTCTAGAGCTGAAGAAGAGATTGACCAGTGCTCCCATCCTGACTGTTCCAGAGAGTGACAAGGCCTTTGACATCTACAGTGATGCATCCAAGATGGGCCTTGGAGCTGTCCTCATGCAAGATGGTAAAGTAATAGCATATGCCTCCAGACAGCTCAAGGACTATGAGAAGAATTACCCTACCCACGACCTTGAGCTAGCAGCTGTGGTTTTTGCACTGAAGCTCTGGAGACATTACCTGTATGGAGTGTAGTGCAGAATCTTCACAGACCATCAGAGTTTGAAGTACTTCTTCACTCAGAAAGATCTGAATATGAGGTAGCGCAGGTGGCTAGAGTTGGTCAAAGATTATGACTGTGAAATCCTCTACCACCCAGGTAAAGCAAATAAAGTGGCAGATGCACTGAGCAGAAAATCCTGTGCGGCACTGATGTCCTTATCATCACTGTCTCTACCACTTCAGAAAGAAATAAAGAATTTTGGAGTCGAGGTAATAATTGGGCAACTTTCTGCATTGACTCTAGAGTCAACCCTGCTTATAGATATACAAGGAAAGCAAGATCAAGACCCAGAAATCCAGAAGATCAAGCAGGGGATCCAAGAGGCAGAAAATTCAGAGTTTCGAGTATCAGATAGTGGCATCCTCTATTTTGGAGACCGCCTTTGCGTCCCCAATGATGAGGAACTAAGAAAGAATATTCTAGAAGAGGCCCACAGTACCCCATACTCTATGCATCCTGGTTCTACCAAGATGTATCAAGATTTAAAGAAAAGATTCTGGTGGTCTGGACTCAAGCGAGATGTGGCCAGATATATCAGTACCTGCTTGACCTGCCAGAGGGTCAAAGCCGAGCACCAGAGACCAGGAGGAGTTCTGCAGCCTCTTCCCATTCCAGAGTGGAAGTGGGAAGAAATATCCATGGACTTTATCACAGGTCTTCCAAGAACCACCCATGGACACGATGCAATTTGGGTGATAGTGGACAGATTGACCAAGTCTGCCCACTTCCTAGCCATCAAGTTATCGCATTCGGTAGAGCAGTTAGCCCAGCTGTACGTGAAAGAAGTAATCAGACTTCACGGAGTTCCGAAGTCGATCGTTTCTGACAGAGACGGGCGGTTCATCTCCCATTTTTGGAGGTGTGTTCAGGACGCCCTAGGCACCAGACTTCAGTTCAGCACAGCTTTCCATCCCCAGACAGATGGACAAACAGAGAGAGTAAATCAGATTTTAGAAGACATGCTCAGGGCTTGTGCATTAGACTTTAAAGGCAGTTGGTGCAAATTTCTGTGCTTAGCCGAGTTTGCCTACAACAATAGCTATCAGGCCACCATCAGGATGGCACCTTATGAGGCATTATATGGCAGGAAATGTAGATCACCCATATGTTGGCAAGAAGCGGGTGAGAAGAAAGAGATGGAGTCAGGACTAGGCAGTCAGACTGAGCTTATAGATGAGACCGCTCAGGCTATCCAGACGATCCGCCAGAGGATTGAGACTGCCCAGAGTAGACAGAAAAGTTATGCTGACACACGCCGTAGGCCACTTGAATTTCAAGTTGGAGATTCAGTATTTCTTAAAGTCGCTCCCATGAAGGGAGTGGTGAGATTTGGTAAAAAGGGTAAGCTAAGTCCTCGCTACATAGGACCTTACAAGATCATAAAGAGGGTTGGTAAGGTAGCATATGAGCTGGACCTACCAGAGGATATGTCAGCTATCCACAGTACCTTTCATGTCTCTATGCTAAAGAAGTGTATTCACGACCCTAGCCAAGTGATTCAGCCTCAGTCAATACAGATCCAAGAAGATCTTAGTTATGAGAGCAGACCGACACAGATAGTGGACAAGGCAGTTAAAAGATTAAGAAACAAAGAAGTGCCACTAGTGAAGGTCATCTGGCAGAATCAAAAGCATGAAGAGGCTACTTGGGAACGTGAGGACAGCATGAGAGAGAGATATCCAGAATTATTCTAAGTTCGAGGACGAACTTTTCATAAGGTATGGGGGATTGTAACGCCCCAAAATTCCCATTTTTAGTTCTTAAAGTCCTTAGAATTATTTAAAAATGGTTTAGAAATATTCTAGATATTTTTATGAATTTTTAGAATATTTTTATGGAATTTTCCGAGTCCGTTTAGTATTTTAAAAAGGAAGAAAAAAAAACCAAAAACCACTTAAGGGCAGCCGGTGGTTCGAACTCGCGACCAGCGCAAGACAAGGCAAGCGCGCGACCAGCCAGGCTAGGGTATCAAGCACAACAAGGGATGGAGAGAAGTATATTTAAGGGGTAGTTGGGTCGATCCGCCCCATAGGTATAAATAGATTATTAAAGAGAGAAGTTTTATTTTCTCTCAAACCCTCTCCCTCTCCCAAGTTGCGCCGACCCCTCTCCCTCTCCTCTCTTGTGCGCACGCCACACCAAGCCCTAGAGGGCCGGCCAAAGCTCTTCTCCAAGAGATATTCCTATATTCGGGATCCCCGCGACGAGAGGAACACGTAGGCGTGAAGAATTCTCCGAGATCTCAAGTTTCTCCCGAGCTCTAGACGTCAATCTTGGTTGTAAGTCCAAGATATCAATGTAAGTACTGCTCACTTGCACTAAGAGACGGTTCTTCCGCGAGAATTTCCTTAAAAGTTTTTAAAAGAGATATTTCCTTTTTGTTTGAGTTTTTGCATGTGATCTTAGTTCATTATATGCTTATATATGTTGATTAAGTACCCTATGTGAGTTTAGGGTCCAAGAAAAGCTATGAGAAAAGAAAAGAGAAGATAAAGATAAGAAAAGAAAAGGCCAAGGCCTTAAGAAATCCCCAAAAGTCAAGACTTAGGGATTTTAGCACGCAAGGTGCTCGAGAAAATGCCAAGGCATTTACAGATAAGAAAGAAAAGAAAGAAAAGCTATTTTATTTTCTAAGGCCAGTACCCGGCGTCCAAGGGCGTCGTTAAAGAAATCCAGGTGTCCAATTCCAAGGTCTTGGCCCTGGTAGACCAAGGTCTGCTCTATTAGGATTGGTGGCTCGCTACCCCAACCTTTTAGGGAACGCGCATATGAGATGGTACTTACGTCTTCAGTGGATCCAAGTGATTATTATTTTCAAGTATATGCTTTAGCAAAGTTTCGAAAGTTTAAGAAAGTTTTCAAAAGTTAAAGAATAGCTAAAGTTTCAAGTTGAGCCAAGAAAAGTAAATTGAGATTTATTATTGCTTGAGTATGCATGTTTTGAGTTATACATGTTCTTAGTTTTCTTTCGAGCATATTAGCATCTCATATGATTTTCATATTGTTCTAGAAGCATGTTTGCACATTTCGAGATTTTGTGAGCTAGATAGTACTTACTAAGCTTTTTGCTTACTAGTTGCATTTCCTCTTATTGCAGATAAAGGTAAAGGCAAGCAATTCTGAAGGAAGACGACGAGGCAGTGCTGAGTAAAGTGTGTGTGGTGGCTGATTATGGAGAGATCTTTGGCACAAGACAATTTAGTTATTTAATTCACAATGTTATAGTTCATTTGAATTTCAAGTTCTTGTTTTATGGAGTTTAGCGAACATTTAAGTTTTGGATAGTTTTACATACTCAATTTCCTAGAGTAAAGATTCCACGTCATTTCTTTTAGCCTATATATTCTTATGAATGCATCGGATAAGTAGAATTGTGAGTAGTTGGAGATATTGATACTTTGTTAGAAAAATAGATGCATGTGTCAAGATAGTATCAATTTCTTCTTTGAATTAAGTTTCATTGCTTAAATATGTTTAGAAAAGTTGCATTCACATTTCATAATGCTTTAGCAAGGTCATAGAACATGTATTTGGTGTTATGGATGTATAGAAGTCAAGATTGGTACAAACTTTAGTGTTAAAGTTCATATAACTTGAATAGTTTATTTTCTTCCGCAAAAGTCCAAATTTCAAGTTTATGGATTCGTTTTGATTGGCTAAACTTATTTGAAAACTGTCATAGAGTGTAGAAATGGTGTCATGATTCCATATGGCTCGAAATTATAGGTTTGGAGGAGCTGTGAAGCAACTGCCGAAACCTGAGTTTTCTGAATTCAGGCCTACCAGTCGACTGATGCAGTATCAGTCGACTGATACCCGATTGTGGTGTTGGGCGAGGCAAGCTTCAAAGTGTACCATTTGCGAGCTTTTGAGATAGAAAGTGTGATATGTTATTATGCATGATTGCTTAAGTTAGAATATAATTGTTAGATGAATTTAAAAGTTAAAAAAAAAAAAAGATTTCCGCATTTTTAGTCATGTATCAAAAGTCGAGAAGTAGAGAGAAGTAACGATCCGTCTGAAGGTAGAGAAGGCAGGTCGCTACACGCACAGAAGACGAGAGGATTTGCATGAATAAGATTTCTTATGCATCCGCGATAGGATCTATCATGTATGCTATGTTATGTACAAGGCCCGATGTATCGTATGCTTTGAGCGTCACAAGCCGATACCAGTCGGATCCATGAATGGATCATTGGGCGGCTATTAAGACAATCCTTAAGTACTTAAGAAGAACTAAGGATGTGTTCCTAATATATGGAGAAGGAGATATGGTAATACGTGGGTATACAGATGCCAGTTTCCAAACAGATAAGGATGACTCCAAATCTCAGTCTAGATACGTATTTATTTTGAATGGAGGCGCAATAAGTTGGAAAAGTTCCAAACAAGACACCGTAGCGGATTCTACCACGGAAGCGGAATATATCGCAGCTTCGGAAGCAGCAAAGGAAGCAGTCTGGATCAAGAAGTTCGTCTCCGAACTTGGTGTGGTTCCAACCATTGATGAAGTAGTGCCGGTTTACTGCGACAACAATGGAGCTATTGCACAAGCAAAAGAACCAAGGTCTCATCAGCGATCCAAACACGTGCTTCACCGCTATCATCTGATCAGAGAGATTATAAGTAGGAATGACATACAAATTGAGAAAATTCTCACTGAAAGGAATTTAGCGGATCCTATAACTAAGGCCTTGCCTCAAAACAAGTTTGAGGGTCATGTTAGAGCCTGTGGTATTGGATACCGTAGCGATTGACATTAGGCCAAGTGGGAGTTTGTTAGTGATATGAGAGAAGTGTCCTAAGGCAATCGCCTTATGATTGTAAACATTTATTTTAATAAATGATAAATTGACAATTTGAGTATACATGTTTGTGTATTTGATTGAGATCTTAAACTCATCTACTGAATGTCCGTAATATAACTCACAACATAAGAGAATTTGTGAAGGAATCACAACTAGTGATTATCTCTAAATGTGCAAATGTGAAGTATTGAAAATATCCCTAGTCGATGAATTGATAAAAATGGACACTATCAATTCTGTTGAGACTAGCATGGGTTATTCTCTAATCAGCTGATTCTCACTGGCTGGTGACATTGGGATGTCCGGAGATAAACATGGATGCTAGTTAAGGGAACTAGTTCATTGGTGTGACTAGCTGTAAGACTTCATATGGTTATCTATATAGATATGTCAATGAAGTTCTTACTGCGGCTTAAGTGCGATGTTCCTTTGACTTGCGGTGTTCAAGTCATCTTGGTCATGGAGACTTATACTTTAACATCTTAAGCAAGCATCTCCAAGGAGGTGTGGACCCAGGATGATTGGGTATAAGCCAAAGTGCCCGAAGATGTTTGAATAGACTACAAAGGATTCACCACTCCTTGCGAGGAGATGTATACCCAGGCCTATAGTCGGATTGTTACTCAAAACCTCTGGCCAGAGTATATCATGTTTAGAGTGCGAGTCTCTTAAATACATGAGAGCAATTAGAAATCCAAAGGACGAGAAAGACACTACTTGGGCTAGGTGTGACGTAGTCAGTCTAGTGGGGACTGACACAAACAGACCATGTCCTGAACCAAGTGGGTATAAGATGGTGAAGGGAATGGGGCACGATTCATTAGAGCTGTTGAAGGGTTTCAGAATTACTTCTGAGGTCAACCGTTGATCTTTCAATTAATTGGGGGTCATGATGTACTACTAGGTGCCACTCATGATCGTTCTATAATTTGTTGATTATAGACGACCAACATAAATCGAAAGCCTATTTAGTCACACGCACTACGAATAATCCGAGGGATTTAAAACGAGTTGAAAATTGGATTTTCCGATCAAGAGAAATAAGTCGAATCTGAATTTATCAGAGGCGCAATGGAAGCTAAAAATGGCTAAGTCTTTTGAAGGCTTATTGGGCGAATTAAATGAGTTTAATTCGCGATGGGTTCGGCTTGGTTTGGCCGGCCAAAGAGGGTGTCCACCCTCTTGGTTTGGCCGGCCAATACAAAGGGGAGAAACCAATTTATTTGGTTTAATTAATTAAAATATATCTAGCACGATTTGTTTTATAAAATTATGGATAAATAAATTAATATATAAAGAAAGTTATATAAAGAGATTTATAAAGAAATTTATAGAAATTTATTCTTTTTATGGAAATTAAAAGAAACCATGAATTGGTTTAATTTTAATTTGTAAAATCAATTATGAATTGATTTATCCATGATAAGAAAAATTTTATACAAATTTTATTCCATAATTAAAAGAGAGAAGTATTTGTTTTATTATAAAGTTAGTTATAATAAAACTTGGCTTAAACAGAATAATTCATAAGAGAATTTATAGGATAAATTTCTTATGAAAATTCCGTTAAGAGGGAGACTTGGCAAGGGAGAGGCTACTATATAAAGGAACCAAAGGCTAGCCTTGAATTCTAATCAATTGAGTAATCAAGAGATTAGAAGCTCTCTCTCCCTCTCTCTCCTATTCTCTTCTTCCCTTCTCCCAAGCTAGGGCCGGCGCCCATCTTCCAAGCTAGGGCCGGCGCCCCCTCTTCCAAGCTAGGGCCGGCGCAATCTCAACCTCCCTTGAGGTTGCCGTGAGTCAACAAGAAGAAGGAGAAGCCAACCAAGTAGAAGAAGAAGCGGATCACAACTCCTCTCTTCCCAGAATTTTGATTCCGTTACTTTGGTGGTTAGTTTCCTATCTTTTCTCTTGATCTTCTAGTTGTGCCTTTAGAGAATCTAGTAGTTCTCGTCGGCACAAAACTTGTGGCTTTGCGAAGTCATCCCGAAGAGAACTCGGCGTGGACGCAAATAGAGGTGAAGCTTCCAAGGGACGCTATGGTTGGATCTCGTCCCTTACTTCGAGTTACGCGAGGTACTTAGTAAATTAGTTTACTTTTCTGCAAAATTTTAATTTATGATTATGTCCACACACAATAAGGTTGCATGCTAGATACGTGGTTAAAATAATTTAAGAAATTATTTTATGCTAATTCTTCCGCTGCACGTAAAAAATTTAAAATTTACGAACCCGTATCCTTGTCGACATGCACCCGGTCCCAACACTATTCATACCAATAGTCACATGAGAAAGTCTATGATACTCATATGACAATTTATGAAACTTTCTCATGGCGGGTCATTCAGTACACATTCTCTAATGTATACCCATGTGTCAACTTGATATCACATATCCATGACTTGTGAGCTCAAGTCATCAGTTGACCTACATGCTAGTCTCCATGCATTAATATTGTCCTTGAATATTAATGCTTGACTATGAATAGTTTAATGTAGTGTTCTCTACATCATCTCACTATCGATTCAACCAATCGATATGATGTAGATAAGAACCTACTACATAAGGACATTATCATACTTAGTTATTCAGCACAGAATACAAAGTAAGTATAATAATCAAAATGCCTTTATAATGACAGAATATGATACAAAATGCCCCTAGTCAATCATCACATAATTGGCTCTAGGGCTCCTACTAACAAGGCTTGGGTGTGAAATATAGAGATGAAGGAATAGACTCTCTCCCTCTCTTTCTCTCCTTCTCTTCTCCCCTTCTTGCCGTGCGCCAACCAGCCCCAAGAAGGAGCACCAACCGGCCATCCTTTTGTGGTTAGTCTTCCGACTTCTCTCTTGGTTTTTCTCGTTGCGTTCTCGGAGAATCTAGTAGTTCTCGAGAACACGAAACTCGTGACTTTGCGAAGTCATCCGGAAGATACTCGGCGTGGACGTGAATAGAGGCGGAGCTTCCAAGGGACGCTTACGGTTGGATCTCGTCCCTTCCTTCGAGTTACGCGAGGTAATATGTAAATTAGTTTACGTTTCTGCAAAAATTTTAAATATATGATCATGTCTACATAAGATAAAATTGCATGCTTAGATGTGTGATTAAATGATTTAGAGAAATTATTTATGTTAAACCTTCCGCTGTACGTAATTAATTTTAAAATTACGAACCCGCATCCATGTCAACATGCACCCGGACCCAACATATTCTGTATTTGAAGATGTAAACAAGGAGGAAGTTGTATTCCAGAGTGAGTTATTGATTAGAAGCTTGAAATTTCATGCAGAAGTCAACTACAGAATCTGCAAAACCAGCTATTGATCGTCACCTGATCGATCTCCAGACCGATCAGGGGTATCACAGACCAGTCACCAGTCCGATCAGTCATTGGCTGATCGGTCCAATGACCGATCAGCAGACGCTGGCACACCAAACTCAGCCATCTAAGAGTCATGGTTTGCACCCTACTCCACCACAGCTCTGATTTCACTAGAAGTCACCATCAAAAGGGTCAAAGTGCATTGGGATACATTTTTAGATGTCCATCCACTTTCTAAAATTTTTCTATATTTTCTTATTTGTCATATTTCTTTTCCATGATTTCTTATCATGCTATATTTCTTTTCTATGTTTCCTTTTCATACCACATTTCTTTACTTCCTTTATCATGAATCTTAATGTATCAAGTTCATTAAAGTTTCTATTTCATTTCTATCATTTCATCTATCTTCTTTAACATGTTCTAATAAGCTTTTGTAAATGTGAATCCAATTCATGAATAATGGTGGAGAGTAGATAACAAGCAAGCTTATGGTAGTACAAGAACTATGTTGTGTTTGAGTGATCTCCATTTTCATCAAAAATGTAGAACTTAGGAAGAGAGCCGCTTTTAAATTTCCTTTGCAAGGATTTTTGAGTTAATTCATCTCAATGAGTCATGATGGATGAAGTATGCTAAGTTGTTAATTTAAGGATAAGTTTCTAGTCCATTGAGTTTAGATTTTTGAGAATTGACAACCCTAGGTAATTTACTTTCAATTGTTTCTAACTATGATTGAGACTAATCTAGGGGGATACATCTTAGCCTATTAGTAGCTTGTGCGAGACACCCAAGAGTAAGTGTGGGGGAGTTGATAACTACCATTTTGTTGATTATTTTAGGCTCTAAAATCCATTTTTGATCCACTTTTATATGCTTAAGTTTGCATTTATATTAGGTTTCATGTATTTCCTCTATTTTGGCTTTTAATTCAGATCTTTGTATATTTGAGATATTTTGACACTAAATTGTGAATCTAATTTTGTAGGTTTCAAATGATTATGGACCTAGATTAGATTGGGTCAAACTTGAGTCAGAATTAGATCCGGATCAAAGTGATCAAGCTTAGATTAATATGAGCCGTCCGATCAAGAAACGGCTAGATCTGAACCATCGGTCAACTTTTGATCAATCCGAGTTCAAGATAGAGTCAATCATGACTACTGATCATGATCTGAAAATTTCATCTAAATCAGAAGCAATTTGACCATTGGATCAAGCTCAAGAGAATCGAGACCATCCATTCAAAAGAAGGGATGATCTGGGCCATCCTCCATAGATCTGGTTGATCCAAGCTAAGGCTAGATAGATCAGAGCCACAAATCAAGATCTGGGTAGTTTGGTTCAGATCGGACTTAATCTGACCGTTGGATGGAGCAAAGGAGATCTGGGTCGTTCAAATTCAAATGGTTTTAATTAAAAGGGAATTCCCTCTTCTTCTCCAATGTGGCGTCGCGTTTTCGCCAGTAGCAGAGTAGCATAGAGTTCTTCGTTTCTTCATCAATTTGTCATCATCTTCTTCCATAGATCGCACTGCCACATCAATTCGTTTGTTTTCAAGATCTCAGATCGCGGAGGTAAGGTTTCCAGTTTAGATTTGCTAACCAATTCTCGCAGGTGAAGGAGTTCGTGTGAGGGTGTCGCCAGAGCTTTGTTTTCACTGATCGATCCATTGTCGATCGCTGGATCTCCTCGGCCGGAGGTGTTGAGGCGTTGAGAGGGGTTCTCAAAGCGTTTTGATGGATTCTGAGTTCGATCGTCGTCCAACCGATTGAGAAAGGAGAGTTCGGAGATCGCTTTCAGCTACTGTCCGATCGGGTTGATCGGACAGAGAGGGCTCTGATCGGTCCTATGACCAATCAGAGGAAGGCCTGATCGGTTGGGTTGACCGGTCAGGAGGAGCAGAACCAGAACTGAGCTAGGAAGTTTCTTCTTCTTCGTTGATCTTTGAGCTAGGGGGTTCATAGCTCATCCTTTATGTGACGGCAAAGGGAAGTCTTGTGATAAATTGATTTGATGTTTAATTTAGGGTAATTTTATTCCAAGCATTTACTTCCTTTAAGTTGTTCTAATTGTTCCTTTACACTTCAAGCCAAGTGCTTAAGCCATGTTTGTTTTCATTTCCTTTATCTGCAATTAATTCTCTTGCAAATCAGTTTTCTGCAATTTATTACCTGCCATTAGTTCTTTAAGTTCAATTCTATAGTTTGGATTTACTTGTTCGATTGTCAATTAGGTCAAGTTTAGTTCTTACACTTCCTTAGTTCATCACCTTGCTTAGTTAAGCCTATTTTATTCCAAGTGTTATTTCATATTGTTATTTTCTTATCTCCAGAAACCCCATTTTATTAGAAAACCCAAAACATTCAAACGACAAATAATCTTGCAAACTCGAATTAAACATTCATTCAACTAGTCCTTGGAAAAATACGACCTGAGGTCCCTCTACTACATTTTTATCTTTGTTAGCCAAAGGGTTTTCAGCTTTATAAATTTCTAAATTTGAGACTCATTCGTGACACCTGTAATTGGGTCACATCAGTGACGCCTCGAGATGGGCAGTCATCGCCGTCCACATGCCGCGCCCCATTGTCTACACGAGGGCGGCTTCTTCCCTATAAAAAGGGGACGCAGAAGCTTCCTTCCGTCTTCTTGCATTGTTGGCTATCAAAGATTTCACATTCCATTTCCGTTCCCTAGAGTTCCACCTCATTAAGGCTTCTTCTTCAAGTGTAAGTCTCATTCGTCTCTCTTCTTCTTCTTTTCACGACCATGGATAGGGAAGGAAAGGGAAATAAGACTCAAGGTGAGGAAGAGAGACCGGAGGGGGAGCAGGTTTATCGTCCAGAGTGGTACGAAACCATTTCCACTAGGGTTAAGTCTGACACCCTTCGAGCTACCTGCGAGCGCACGACATTCCGGCAGAACTGGAGGTAGAAGTTCCTAGGTTAGACCAGCCCCCCATAGAACCTCCTCTAGGGTTTTCCACATTTTTCCTAGGGCAGGTAGAATTGAGACTCCGCTTTCCTCTTCCACCTTTTTTCATGAGCATATCTTCGTATTTTAATATCCCTCTACATAAGATGGCTCCCAACGCCTTCGCCCAGATGGGCAGGGCGTTCATCCTTTTCATACTCTTCGACATTCCCTTGACCCCCCGTTTTTTTCACTTTTTCTTTCTCCCAACCTTAGCGTCTAGGGGGCTTTCAGTTTCACGGCTCACCCCAGCCATAAGTTTATAGGGATTCATCCTTCCTCCCATAAGGGATGGAAGGAACATTTTTTCTTCATTCGGCTTCTCGCGCGCCCTTTTGGCCCCATCTACTAGAGAGAAGACCTACCGGTCATTCCGAAGTTGGTCGTCCAGTAGGAGTCGGGGTGCCAACTATAGGACCGGTGCCGTCGATAGACGGGGGGGGGGGGGGGGTGAATATCGACCGTTGAAAATTCTCGCAAACTTTGTAAGACTTTAGTTCGTACTGGACTCAGAGCGTTAGTGCAGCGTAAAATAAAATAGAAAGAATACAAGGACAACGGGATTTATTTACTTGGTTCCCAACCCCCCAGGGTCAGTATGTCCAAGGCCTATGTACTCGGCGTGAGTCCAATATTAGTCTCCTTTCCAGAATTTCCAGAGACAGAGAAAACCCATCTTACAGTGTATAGTTACAAGCAACAATATTGAAAGTTAAGTACGGAACAAATAAAAGCAAACCGAACAAGAATATGAAACTCGACCGATCTGAACCTCCGAAGTGCTGCGCACTTCTTCCTGGAGCCTCCCGGTCGTAGAGCCTTGTCTTTAGTGCGTTGTCGTCGGTCAGAATGATCAAAATCGCTCTTAGCAGTTGTGTCTGAAGCAGAGGGGTCGAAGCCCCTTATATAGGCTTCATACGGGCGCCCTGGACGTCGGGGGTGCCCCTATAAACTCGGCCAAACCTTATCCCCGCGCCGACCTCACCGTGGCTGATAAAACTTCTGACTAGGGTGCCTGGGACCTTTCGGGCACCTGTGTGAAGGCTTATCTATGTTTCAAACTCGAAACAACAAATATAGCTTTGAACTCGGGCGCCCCTGACCTCCCGGGCACCCTGCTTGAAGCCTATTCTGCTTAACACACGAAAACTGCTTTTTCCTTCTTTGGCTTGGGCGCCCCCATCAATGGGGGCGCCTGGATGCATGGGGGCACCTGGCTTCGAAGCCTTCAGCCCAGTTTTTTTGCGTGCTTTGTCTTCCAATCATGGTACCTGCAGATACACACATACAAAGCAAATATACACACATCCTTAACTTTAAGGACTTGGTTCGGACTTCGGATTTGGACAAAACCCTAGGTTGAACCGGCGCAAGTTCCCACCCCCAAGAATGGGCCTTTCACCTACTTCTTTCAGGAGACGGTTGCCATCCAGTCCTTCGGGTGGACTTTTGCCCAGCAGCCCTTCGCTAGGTGCCTAGCAGCCCTTCACCAGGTCTTCAATGCCTAGCAGTCCTTCGTCAGGTGCCTAGCAGCCCTTCGCTAGGTCTTCGATGCCTAGCAACCCTTTGCCAGGTGCCTAGCATCCCTTCGCTAGGTGCCTAGCAGCCCTTCGCCAGGTCTTAGGGTTTCGATGCCTAGCAGCCCTTCGCTAGGTGCCCAGCAGCCCTTCGCCGGGTCTTAGGGTTTCGATGCCTAGCAGCCCTTCGCTAGGTGCCCAGCAGCCCTTCGCTGGGTCTTAGGGTTTCAATGCCTAGGTTAACTAGGACTTTTCTTCCACTTAGGTTACTTTTCCTTTGCTCCCCTTTGTCTGTTCAATGTATCACTGACTTAAGTGTATTGTAAAACATTAAAACACTTAGAGGAGAACATCATTGATGCAACTTGCACCAACAATCTCCCCCTTTTTGATGTTTGACAATAACTTAAGTTAGATTGGTTGAAGAGGCTAACTTACTAACTTTGGGATCAAACTAAAAAAATGATCTCAGTTTTGAAAATATGTTTTTGATCCTCTAGGAAAAAATAAAAAATTTCTAACTTAAGGCCATCTCTCCCCCTTTGTCATACATCAAAAAACCAAAAATACATGCACCAACAATGGAAACCTTTGGTTCTTTTTGAAAAATAATTAGTATAATTTTTGAAAGCGTAGCATAAAATTAAGTACTTGAGTATTTTGAAACCTTTTCACTTAAACACTATTACTTTAGTAGGATTTTCAACAATTGTACTTATAGAAAAATTTTCAACTAGTGCATTTGTTTTGAAAATACAGTAGTTTTGCATAACCATTGAAAGAATATTGTGCAATTTTTGAAAAAAAAAATGCAATTTTGAAAAATATAAGTACTATTTGAAAAGTGTTAGACTTTGAAAAATATAAATACCTTTTTGAAAGAATATTATGCATTTTGAAAATATAATATTTTACTTGGCTTGGTCTACCTTCCAGTCTGACACAATCCTAGGAAACCTTGTTGACTACAAGGACATTTTCCTAAGTGTCCTAGAAAAATTTCCAAATTCAAGAAAATACTCTTTCAGAATAGAATTTTAAAAAAATGATAGTACTTTGAAAATATATGTAAGTATATTTGGAAAGATTGACGATTTATGTTTTCAATAAGATTTTAAAAAAATAGTGCACGAAAACATATTTTTTAAAAATATTTAATAATTCTTTTAGTTTAACCTCCCCTAAACTTGACCCAGTCCTAGGAAGCTTGTTGATCACAAGTACTCTTCCTCTGAGTCTTTAGGGTTTGGTTTAGACCAAATGAATTATTTTATAATTGAAAGATACTTGTTAGAGAATTTTCTTTTGATTTAGACTCCCCCTAAATTCGACACATCCTTGGAGCCCTTGTAGATCATTAAGTGGACCTTCCTCTGTGTCTTTAGGGTTTATCAAAATCAAATGAATGATAATTTTCAGGTAGATAAATTTTGAAACCACAATTTGGAAAGACTATAATTTTTAAAGTATAAGGCTTTTTGAAAACATATGTGATAGAAATTGAGGCGCAGTTTTCGAAAAGTCTTTTCAAATAATAGAACAATTTTTAAAAGAGTGAAAACACTCCCCCTGTACCCGACATCGTTTGACTCTATCTAAGTACCTTAAGAAACTTTAGTGTTGTCTTAAGAGGCTTGTGTCTAATTGCGTGAGTCAAAATTTTTTTGAAAATGATATAATTTTTGAAAACATATCATATATATTCAATCAGACAAGCATGAATTTCATACAAACATTATTATGTTGAAGCTCTATTTTGAAAACATATTTTTATAAAAGTATTCTAACAATTTTGAAAATAGTTTTGAAACATGATCATCAATTTCATAGCCCTTAACATCTCACCCACTCTAGGTGTCTCAATATAGCAAGCATGGTTGCCTTATGGGTGTATTGTGAGATGCTTGAATCATTTTTCTTAATTTATTATTAAATCTAAGATTTGATTGAAACTTGTGTTAAATTCAAATCTAGCAATAGTAAAGTGAATTTGATTTTCAGTAATTGACTTCCAGGTCTTGGCGAGGCACTAGGCCTTCTTTGGCCGTAGCCTTATTGGATCATCAACCCTTTCCTTGACAAAGCCTTTTATAGAAAATTCATCTTCAAGATACTTCTTGAAAGATTTTGGTTTAACTAGTTTAGGTCTTGGATCGGTAGCTTCGGCTAGTTCTGCCAAGATGGATTCCCTAACGTACTATCATCTCACCTCCACCCAATACTAGGTTGATCAAGTTTCAATTATTCTTTTTCCTATAGCCGTTCTAAATTATGCATAAAATTTAAATATGAATGACATGTCATATATATAAATGAATTAGCAAATGCATGACATGACAATTATGCATGAGTCAAACAAGTCCAAAGCATTTTAATTACGTTTCTAAAGATGTATCAAATTCCTGATTTGATACATGTCGTGTGAACCGGCGAATATGTCAACCCACTTTGACATATTTAATTTTATTAAATTAATTGTTACGATTTGGGTAAGATTTTGGTTTAGCTCGAGTTTATTTAATATTTGGTTGGATTAAGAATTAATTGAAATTAACTTAATTTGAAATTAATTAATTAATTCAGATTTAATTGAATTAATTTAAGTTTAAATTCATTTAGATTGAATTAATTTAAGTATGAGTTAATTAGGATTAATTTAAATTAATTTAAGTTCGAATTAATTAAGATTTAATTTGAATTTAATTGACTTAATTAGGATTTAATGAATTTGAGTTTGAATAATTAGGATTTAATTAATTTGAGTTTGAATAATTAAAATTTAATTAATTTGAATTTGAATAATTAAAATTTGAATAATTAAGATTTAATTAATTTGAATTTGAATAATTAGGATTTAATTAATTTGAATTCGAATAATTAAGATTTAATTAATTTTAGTTTGAATAATTAAGATTTAATTTGAATTTGAATTTAATTTAATTTGAATTTAATATAATTTGAATTTAATTAAATTTAAATTTAATTTAATTTGAATTTAACTTAATTTGAATTTGAATTTAATTTGAATTGAATTGAATTGAATTTGAATTTAATTAGGATTTACTTTAAATTTAGTTATGATTTGAATAATTAAGGTTGAAATGATTGATTAATAGTTGTGGGTTTGTGTTTAGAATTTTCATTATTTCGAAAATTTCTGACTCTTCTTTATCTATATTTTCAAGTTTTTCTAACAATTCAGATTTATTTGAACCCTTGTGAACTTTATTAATTATGACCTTTATCTTAGATAGTTCTATGTCCTCCTCATCCTCAAAATTACATCTTTTAGTATCCTCAAAGTAGGAGGAGTAATTTGGGCTATTTGTTAAAGTTCTGTAATAATTTTCAAGATTATCTATAATTAAATTATTATCTAGGAGAATTTCTGTTGGGACCGGGTGCATGTCGACAAGGATACGAGTTCGTAAAATTTAAAATTTTTACGTGCAGCGGAAGAGTTTGCATAAAATAATTTCTTAAATTATTTTAACTTCGTATCTAGCATGCAATCTTATGGTGTGTTGACATAATCATAAAATAAAACTTTGCGGAAAAGTAAACTAATTTACTTTTATACCTCGCGTAACTTGAAGTAAGGGACGAGATCCAACCGTAGCGTCCCTTGGAAGCTCCGCCTCTATTCGCGTCCACGCCGAGTTCTCTTCGGGATGACTTCACAAAGTCACGAGTTTTGTGCCGACGAGAACTACTAGATTCTCTATAGGCACAACTTGAAAGATCAAGAGAGGAAAGAAAGGAAACTAACCAACGAAGTAACGGAATCGAATTCCGAGAAAAGAGGAGTCGCTATCCGCTTCTTCTTCTTCGTGTTCGGGTTCTCCTTCTTCTTGTAGCTCACGCCAACTTCACCCTTGGAGGAGGGCTTGGTGCGCCGGCCCTAATTCACAAAGTGAAGGGCGCCGGCCCTAGGTGGGGAGAAGGGGAAGGAGAAGAATAAAAGAGAGAGAGAGAGAGAGAGCTCTAATTAATCTCTTGATTAATTGATTGATGTTGTTAATAAAGGGCTAGCCTTTGGGTCCTTTATATAGTAGCAACTCTTTGCTAAGTCTCCCTCTAAACGGAATTAGTTATAAGAAATTTATCCTATAAATTTTCTTAACTAATTATTCCGTTTAAACCAAGTTTTATTATAAACTAATTTATAATAAAACTAATTCTTCTTCTCTTTAAATTATGGAATAAATTTTATAAGAAATTTATAAACTTTCTTATTATGGAAAAATCAATTCATAATTGATTTTATAAAATTAAAATAAACCAATTCATGGATTATTTTAATCTTCCATAAAAGAATAAATTTCTATAAATTTTATTTATATAAATTTCCTTATACAAATTTATTTATCCATAATTTATAAAACAAATCATACTAGATTTATTTTATTAATTAAACCAAAATAAACTTGGTTTATTTCCTTCATTGGCCGGCCACCCAAAGAGGGTTAACACCCTCTTTGGCCGGCCCAAACCGACCCGAACCGTCGCGAATTAAACTCATTTAATTCGCCCAAAAAGCCTTCAAAAGACTTAGCCATTTTTAGCTTCCATTGCGCCTCTGACTAACTCAGATTCGACTTGTTTCTCTTGATCGGAAAATCCAATTTTCAACTCGTTTTAAATCCCTCGGATTACTCGTATTGCGTGTGACTAAATAGGCTTTCGATTTATGTTGGCCGTCTATAATTAACCCATTAATTATAGAACGATCATGAGTGGCACCTAGTAGTACATCATGATCCCCAATTAATCGAAAGATCAACGGTTTGACCCCAGAAGAAATTATTCTGAAACCCTTCAGCAGCTTTAATGAATTGTGCCTCATTCCCTTCACCACCTTATACCCACTTGGTTCAGGACACGGTCTATGGTGTCAGTCCCCACTAGGCTGACTACGTCACACCTAGCCCAAGTAGTGTCTTCCTCGTCCTTTGGATTTCTAATTACTCTCATGTATTTAAGAGACTCGCACTCTTAACATGATATGCTCTGGCCAGAGGCTTCGAGTAACAATCCGACGATAGGCCTGGGTATACATCTCCTCGCAAGGAGTGGTGAATCCTTTGTAGGCTGTTCAAACATCTTCGGGCACTTCGGCTTATACCCGATCATCCTGGGTCCACACCTCCTTGGAGATGCTTGCTTAAGATGTCAAAGTATAAGTCTTCATGACCAAGATGACTAGAACACCGCAAGTCAAAGGAACATCGCACTTAAGCCGCAGTAAGATCTTCATTGACATATCTACATGTAGATTCCCATATGAAGTCTTACAGCTAGTCACTCCAATGAACTAGTTCCCTTAACTAGCATCCATGTTTATCTCCGGACATCCCAATGTCACCAGCCAGTGAGAATCAGCTGATTAGAGAATAACCCATGCTAGTCTCAACAGAATTGATAGTGTCCGTTTTTATCAATTCATCGACTAGGGATAATTTCAATACTTCACAATTGCACATTAGAGATAATCAATAGTTGTGATCCCATCACAAATTCTCTTATGCTGTGAGTTGTATTGCGGACATTCAGTATATGAGTTTAAGATCCCAATCAAATACACAAAACATGTATACTCAAATAGTGAATTATCATTTATTAAAATAAATGTTTACATCATAAGGCGATTGCCTTAGGACACTTCTCTCATATCACTAACAATTTCATCTTTATATGAATATTAACAAAATCATTTTTATCCTCAGCAATAATATTTTCAGAATTAATTTCTGAATTATCCTTAGGATTTTCAAATTCGATTTCAGAGTTATACAACGGATTTTCAAATTTGAATTCATAATTATCTAAAGGATTTTCAAATTTAGAATTATCCTTAAGATTTTTGAATTCAGTTTTATCCTTAAGATTTTTGAATTCAGTTTTATCCTTATGATTTTTGAATTTGAATTCAAGATCAATTTCAGATTTAGATTCAGAATTAATTTTAGCAATTATTGAATTGGTATTAATGATTAAACGATTTATTTCTAATATTTTAGCCATGTTCACATTTTGTAACTTGTCATTCAAAATATTTACTTGACTATGCAGTAATTCTAACTTATCAGGGAAATTATCTAAATTATTAAAAGACATTGCAAGAATTTGTAAACTTTTTGGAACATAAATCTTACGTACCTTCGCTGGACACTTGTTTTTGTAGTGTCCGTACTTCTCGCATTTGAAGCATCGTACGTGATCCTTATTTTTTCGGACTCCTGGCGCTGATGTCTCCTTTGCCGCTGGTGGTGTAGATCGAGTCTTACGAGTAGGACACTGATTATTATAGTGCCCTCTCTCCCTGCACGTGAAACAAATAATATGGAACTTAAAAGTGGACATTAAAAAAAATTGTACCTGATTCACCCCTGGGCTCCCCCTCAACTCCTGGCGTCGTTGCTCCGTCGGTGGTTAGTCCGGTGAAGAGCGGCCTAGCTCTGATACTAATTGTAGGACCGGTGCCGTCGATCGAGGGGGGGGGGGTGAATATCGACCGTTGAAAATTCTCGCAAACTTCGTAAGACTTTAGTTCGTACTGGACTCAGAGCGTTAGTGCAGCGGAAAATAAAATAGAAAGAACACAAGGACACAACAGGATTTATTTACTTGATTCCCAACCCCCCAGGGTCAGTACGTCCAAGGCCTATGTACTCGGGGTGAGTCCACTATTGTTCTCCTTTCCAGAATTTCTGGAGGCGGAGAAAACCCGTCTTACAGTGTATAGTTACAAGCAACAATATTGAAAGTTAAGTACGGAACAAATAAAAGCAAACCGAACAAGAATATGAAACTCGACCGATCTGAACCTCCGAAGTGCTGCGCACTTCTTCCTGGAGCCTCCCGGTCGTAGAGCCTTGTCTTTAGTGCGTTGTCGTCGGTCAGAATGATCAAAATCGCTCTTAGCAGTTGTGTCTGAAGCAGAGGGGTTGAAGCCCCTTATATATGCTTCATACAGGCGCCCTGGACGTCGGGGGCGCCCCTATAAACTCGGTCAAACCTTATCCTCGCGCCGACCCCGCCGCGACTGATAAAACTTTTGACCAGGGCGCCTGGGACCTTCCGGGCGCCTATGTGAAGGATTATCTGTGTTTCAAACTCGAAACAACAAATATAGCTTTGAATTCGGGCGCCCCGGACCTCCCGGACGCCCCGCTTGAAGCCTATTCTGCTTAACACACGAAAATTGCTTTTTCCTTCTTTGGCTTGGGCGCCCCCATCAATGGGGGCGCCCCTATTAATGGGGGCGCCTAGCTTCAAAGCCTTCAGCCCAGTTTTTTTGCGTGCTTTGTCTTCCAATCTTGGTACCTGCAAGATACACACATACAAAGCAAATATACACACATCCTTAACTTTAAGGACTTGGTTCGGACTTCGGATTTGCACAAAACCCTAGGTCGAACCAGCGCAAGTTCCCACCCCCGAGAACGCGCCTTTCACCTACTCCTTTCAGGAGATGGTTGCCATCCAGTCCTTCGGGTGGACTTTTGCCCAGCATCCCTTCGCCAGGTGCCTAGCAGCCCTTCTTCAGGTCTTCAATGCCTAGTAGTCCTTCGTTAGGTGCCTAGCAACCCTTCGCTAGGTCTTCGATGCCTAGCAGCCCTTCGCCAGGTCTTAGGGTTTCGATGCCTAGCAACCCTTCGCTAGGTGCCCAGCAGCCCTTTGCCGGGTCTTAGGGTTTCGATGCTTAGCAGCCCTTCGCTAGGTGCCCAGCAGCCCTTCGCCGGGTCTTAGGGTTTCGATGCCTAGGTTAACTAGGACTTTTCTTCCACTTAGGTTACTTTTCCTTTGCTCCCCTTTGTCTGTTCAATGTATCACTGACTTAAGTGTATTGTCAAACATTAAAACACTTAGAGGAGAACATCATTGATGCAACTTGCACCAACACCAGTGGGCCAGAGGCATCTTGGCCGGCATGGAGTTCAACGACCCTAGCTTGGTGCAGTTTGAAAAACTCATGTACTGGGCTGGGCTCAACTCCAAAGCCACCAGCATTAGTCACAGCCTCGGTAAGCTCATATGTTATTAAGTGCTTGTTGATTCTAACTGATGTCCTTTTGTTTTTGTATTGTAGAGGATGTCATGCTATCTCGGACGTTGAATAACCTACTTAAGTTGGAGCACGCTAACGAGCAGGCCTTAGCCCCTACTCTAATTCCCACTGCCACGGTGGTCGACCCGGTTGAAGACTCAGAGGAGACCCGGAAGCAACCCAATGATCAAGAAGTTGACTCCTCCCCTGCGCTCATTTAGACGGGAGGTGACGAGGAAGCGCCTGTGTGTTGGTGCAGGCATCACCTAAGTCGAACCTGGGTTTTGATAATGGCAAAGGGTTCAAGAGTTAAGATGTTATTGTGTTCTAATGTGCTTACTAAGTGTGTAGGAAGAAGCCCTAGGTACACTAGGCATGAAGTGTAACACCCGCCCCTTACCGTTAGGCGGCGACGTTACCTTTAACCTTTTTTTTCCTTACTTACTTATATCATTGTGTATGAATCTAACATTGCAGTGGAAATGAAACATAACTAAAAGCATATGCAACGATAAGGAAGTGATAACGTCATATAACATCTAATAGCATCCATACTTAAATAGACTCCAAAAGAACTAGCAAGTATCATGCATAAAGTAGCAACATATGTCTTATTAGAAATAAGAACTAAGTCTATAGATAGCTCTAAAGTGGATCGATCAGTCAAGTCACCACCACACACATTAGCCCTTCCTGCAGATTCCCTTTCTTTAGAAATTTCTATATTGATCTACAACATAAGCAACCAAACTATAAGTATAAAACTTAGTAAGCTCTTTCCTACTCACTAAATTCGTACATCGCATGCATTTTAAAACATATAACATTTCATGGATAGCATAAAATTCGTAAGGCACATAAGATACATGAAGACATATAAACATAGAACATGTGCATTTCAAAACATTAGGATGCTCTTTGGAAAACATACTAAATAATACTTTAAAATCTTATACATCATCTTCTTTGGGGTCCCCGGCTTTGTACCCATTCTTTCTTTTGCGCGCATACCCCTATGTAGGATGCGAGGTAGCTAATCCCGATCTAAAGGGGTCTACATTCTAGGCTTACTATCTTTCAGCCTAGGGACAACTTCGGTAGTCCAGAACCGTGGATCTTTTTCAAGACCCGGTACAAGTCATTCTTTAAAGTAAAATACATATATGCATTCTTTTCTTTTCTTTCTTTCTTTCATATAGAACATGCATTCTTTTCTTTCTTTCTTTCTTTCATATTGCATGTACTATAGACATTCAATCATTCATAATCATAAGCATACTTTCATATATAAAACATGCATTCTTTCTTTCTTTCATATTGCATGTACTATAGGCATTCAATCATTCATAAACATAGGCATACTTTCATGGATTAATCATTAGCATAAATAGCAAGACATGGAAGGACCTTTCTTTTAACACATGTAAGTGAAGCAACCATCATGCTAGTTTCATCAATACATCATACTTATAGCATGCTTGTCTTAATTAAGGCAATATGTTAGTTTAATCTTTCTTTTCTCATCTTAATACATGCTAGACGAAACTTCATAGCAAGGATATCATAGCATAAGAGTTATATAATCATGGAAATAAAAACATACATTACATAAGAGGTCATTTACAAGTACACTGGTAGTCTAGACTTCACTAAACACTAGTTTAGGTGCATGAATTGTACTTGAACTTATTCTTAGCCTTTATTCTAGTAATTGGCCAAAATTCACAGTATGTATAACATGGTATAAAAGTTCATATAACATGTAAACAAAAACATATTCTACCATTAGGGTCATATACAAGCATAAAGGTAGTCTAGGCTTCATTAAACACTAGTTTAGGGGCATGCTTTGTACTTGAACCTATTCTTAACCCCTATCCTTGTAATTTGTTGAAACTCACAATAGGGATTTCATAGCATAATCATTCACCTAACATGGGAATAAAAGCATATTTTTCATAAGAATTCATTCACAAGTGCAAAAGTAGTTTGTACTTCACCAAACACTAGTCTAGGTGTATGATCTAGAGTTCTACTTAGATTATCATGCATATGGGTACATGTAACATTTTTCTAAACATCAATACATAGAATGAAGCATGAGTTTAGGCTCAAACAACTTAGATAAGGTACTGACCCTAAGGTATAAATTATTTCCATCATGAAATAAAACACTCAATCACATGCATATCACTTGATTTAACCATAACTTCATGAAGGTCTATAAAAATCTGTTTTAAGGCATAATTTATGGTCCCTTTGCCGAATGTTAAAGAGGTCCCTTAGCATAGATTCCACAAAATTTCGTGGCCTAAAACATTTATATAGCAAGGAAACAATCATTAGAACAATAGCCTACTTCATGCATCAACATTTATCCATTTCATGACTTGGCCGAATTCTTCCAAGTCCTCTACATCATGGAGGGCATTCAAACACCATGTATCCATCATATATTCATTACAAATAGGTAGTAACAATTTCATGAACTCTTCCTTTAAGTTTTTGGACATAGAAAAGGGGGTACCCCTTTATGGCCAAAACTTCCCTCAAGGATTTCTTCCATTTTCTTTCACCCAACATCACAAGCAACATAAAGATCATAAAAAACACATAAAAAGCCATTATGTTGCAGGTGAGGGAGTCTTACCACTTGTTCTTATGTTCCCAAAAGATCTCCAAATTTTGGAGAAGAAAAGACCTCTTAAACTCTAGTACTCCTCTTGTTCTTTTCTTCTTTTGGTCTGGTTTTCTCTAGGAGGTGAAGGACTTGAAAATGGTAGCAAGGGGACCAAGGATTTCGGTGAGGAAGAGGAGGAAGGAGAAGAGTTTGGTGGAGAGAAAAGGGGAAGGTTTCTTGGTCGAAATGAATTAGGCATTTCCTCCTCTTCATGGCCTTTTATGATGAGTAAAGAGGCAAGCACCTCTTTAATGGTGTCTCTTCATCTTCTTTCCCACTTATCTACAATTCCCCATCCTCTTCTAATAGCACTCCCTTGCTAGGTGACTTGGTTACATGAATATTCTTAAGGCTTTGCTTTCCTTTGAGGTCCAAGGTTCAATCCTTGGCACCCCCTCTTCTTTTTTTGCTTTCTCTTCCTTTTATTATTTTTTTTCCAAGCCCGCATAACCAAAGCCCACCTAGAGAATGCTACTTATTTAATTCATACCCATGCATATTTATATCATTATTCATTCATTCATGTGCATGATGTCAAGCATAATATTAATGTAGCATATAAACATAATTATCACACTTCCACTACGTGTCAAGATAATGTCTAATATTTCTTTATTCGCAACTTTCCCCCCTAAATTCATAATATTATTCTTGGCCACATGTTCCATTATTACTACGCTAGAGTGGAAAATTTGGGACGTTACAAGAAGACCTGACTGGAAGTCGGGCAAAGAAGTCCTGGTCAAGGACTGGGCAAGAATACCTGGCCGGAATTCGGGCAAAGAAGTCCTGGTCGAGGACTGGGCATGAAGTCTTGGCAAGGGGATGGGCACCGAAGATCTGACCGGAAGTTGGGCACGAAGACCTGGTCAGGTGGATCGGGCAAAAGTCCAACCGGAGGAGCCGATTGGCAAAAGGTAAACTCTCCTGAGAGGAGTAGGTGAGGACGCGTTCCCCGTCGAGGGAACAGTAGGCGTCGGTTCGACCTATGGTTCCATTTGGGAGACCTGAGTCAGAACCAAGACAGCTACGGCTGTAATTACTACTTGTCATGTTTTTGGGATTAACCTTTGTTGCAGGGTCGAAGGACTGATCGTCTGCAAGTGAAGGTTCTTCACTAGGCCTTGGCGCCCGAATGGAGTCAGGCGGCCGAGTGGGCTCAGGCGCCCGTAAGGATACGAGTGCCCAAGGGTGAAGGCAAAAAACTAAAAACCAGCTACGAAGCCACTGAACCAAGGCGGATCAGGCGCCTGTGAGCTCACGGGCGCCCCCATCAGCTCAGGCACCCAAGAGGGGAAGATAAGCGCTGACCGAGCCCGCGGATAAGGATTCCCGGATCGAAGGGCACGTGTCATGAGCCCCCAACCCATCAGACGCCATATGGAGTACTATAAAAGGGGCTCGACCCCAAGGCTTCAACAACACAGTTTTCATACGCTCCAAAGCTTTCATTCAAGCGCTACCCCCCGGCAAACTCCGATTTCGAGATTCCAGCACTGACGACGTCCCTCTGCTCCGAAAGACGATCTACATCGGACGTCGATAATGAAAAGTGTAATTAGTTTCATTTACTACAATATTTCTGTACTCAATTTGTAAACCTGTTTTTGCGCGAGTATAGTATTGCCCAAAGTTAACGGTCAAGGACCGTGGGCCTTGGAGTAGGAGCGGACCGTGACTCCGAACCAAGTAAAAACTACTTGTGTTCCTATGTGATAGTTTTATTTCCGCTGCGCGTTTTCTCTTTCCTTAATCCGAAAAAGATTTTAACGATATTCACCCCCCTCTATCGTTTTTCTCGATCCAACAAGTGGTATCAGAGCGGGTGGCTCAAATTTGGTACAACCACCAATTTGAGATTTTTTTTAGATTTTACGAATTATTCAATTTCATTTTTTCGAATTTTTCTCGTTCATCGAGGTTGGTGCAACACCACTCGATCGTTTCTTTTTTAATTATCTTTTTCCCGCACTACTAATCCAAGACCAAGTCTTGGGACAGGATTTTTTTTTCTGTTTTTGTCATTTCAGAAATCATAATGGCCATGTAAGAAGGCTTCAGCATAGCCAGACCACCACTCTTCAGTGGGGAAGACTTCTCCTACTGGAAGACTCGGATGGAGGTCCACTTGAAAACTCAGGTGGACATGTGGATCATAATCCAATCTGGTTTGGAAATCCCGAAGAATGCTGAAGGAGTGGCATAGCCTTACACAAAATGGGATGCCTCGTTGAAAAAGAAAATCAAGGCGGACGCAAAGGCGACCCAGACACTCCAATGCGGACTAACCAAAGAAGAGCTGAACCGGGTGGGACCCTTCAATAGTGTAAAGGAACTCTAGAGTAAGTTGATCGAATTGCACGAAGGAACCTCCGACAACCGAATCAACAAGAGGGATCCACTGCTGAACAAATTGTACACCATCAAAATGAACGAAGGTGAGTCGGCAACCCAGCTCCATGCTAGATTCCAGGAGTTGATGAACGGTCTACATACAATCGGTCACAAGGTAGAAAACCATGATCTTATCAGGTATACCCTAAACGCCTTCCGGAGAAATACTTTGTGGGCATCTATGGTAGATACTTACAAGGTTTCTAGGGACCTTTCTAAAATTAAACTAGACGAATTATTTTCTAAACTTGAATTACATGAGCAGACTAACTGCACCTTAGCCGAGAAAGGCATCGCTTTTGTTGTAGGCAAAACAGGAAAGGTGGTCAAGAAGAAGCCTCATCCTGCACCCAAGTCTGACTCAGACTCAGACTCAGAAGACAGCGAAGGGATCGACCCAAGCTGGTTTGGCTAGCCCGGGACTACTACAAGGAGCTGAAGCATCAGACCAACAAAAGAAAAGCCAGCTGAAAGAAGGAAGATCCAGCTGAACCATCTAAGACCAAATCAAACGTAATTTGCTACGAATGCAACAAGAAGGGACACTACAAATCAGAGTGCCCCAATCTGAAAGAAGCAAAGAAGACAAGAAGGAAGAAGGCCCTTCAAGCAACTTGGGACGAGTCTTCCTCCGAAGAAGAAGAAGAGGCCCCACAATCGAACCTGCTCGCCTTGACTGTTTCGAAAGAGATCGACACCGGATCAGAATCGGAGCCGGACGACGGAAAGCTCACAATTTCGGAGGACGGCAAAATCACTGTAAGTGGTTACTCTAAAGTTGAATTAGCAAAATTAATTGCTTATCTATCTAGTAACTTGGCAAAAGTCAAAATTCGAGTCGAGTCCCTCCGATAGGATGTAAAACTCCTGAAAGAGGGAGCTGACTCTAGATCTTTGACTGAGAAGGTTCAAGAAGGAACCTCTACTCAAGTTGAAAAGCTTGAGAAAGAGAACTCCTCCTTAAAAACTCAAGTCAAGGACCTTAGAGCAGCCTTAGAATGATTCACTTCGGGTTCCAAGAGTCTTGACATGATCCTTGGAAAATAGAAGTCTGTTCTAAATCGATCCGAGTTAGGGTATCGAACTAAGGCTAGACAAAGGTCATACTATGTTGTACTGAATCAATCTAGACCCAAAGTTCAGGCATGGGTACCCAATCTTTGCCTGAGCAACCAACCTGGACTAAACCAGTATTGGATCCCCAAGGACAAGATTCATATCTTACCTAATCACTACAGTGGCTTTAGTCCAGAGTGAGCCAACTTAAAAATTATTTTTATAGTTAAATAAATTCTTTTTCTTATTGTAAAATTGCATGGTTGCGTGTTTATTTATTTTATGCAATTTACCATGCTTAGACCTAGGACTGGTTAGATTAAGGACTAAAATGATTATCTAAAATTTGAATAACCTAGTATTGTGTGGAGGTGAGATGATAGTACGTTAGGAAAGCCATGTTGGCGGAACTAGCCGAAGCTACCGATCCAAGACCCAAACTAGTTAGACCAAAATCTTTCAAGAAGTAACTTAAAAATAGATTTTCAATAAAAGGCTTTGTCAAGGAAAGGGTTGATGATCCAATAAGGCTACGGCCAAAGAAGGCCTAGTGCCTCGCCAAGACCTGGAAGCTGATTATTGAAAACCAAATTCACTTTACTATTGTCAGATTTGAATCTAACACAGATTTCAATTAATCCTAGATTCAACCATGTTTTTTTAAATTTAAAAATAATAAATTATTTTTAAAATTAATTTAACTTTTCAAAATTAATCATGGTTTCTCAAAATAAATTTCTTACTTCTATTAAAACCTATCTCACAAAACCCATAAGGTTAACGTGATTGATAACTCTAGATTGGGTGAGAATGTTAGGATCTAATTAAAATTCATCTATTTTGTTTGCAATTTAGAGCTTAACTGACCTAATTGTGAGTTAATCAAAAGAGTCAAACCGAGTCAAAATAGTCAAATATGGTCAAATGATCAAACCGGTCAACAGTCAAATTGCTGTCAAATCAGGCACCCGTGACCTATCGGGCGCCCCCAGCTTTTCCTTCGACCGAGATAGCAAAAGTTGTCGTCCCCACCCATCTGACACGGGCGCCCGTGACCTATCGGGCGCCCAAGCCTGTCTCTTCATCCAAGGCAGTCAATTCTGCTAAAACCCTGCCGTCTTACCCGGGCGCCCGTGATCTTACGGGCTCCCCAATGAACTCAGGCGCCCGTGACCTATCGGGCGCCCGTACAACACTATATAAGGAGCATGACTCCTTCCACTTCCCCCACACCAAAATCAAAACTCTCCTTCACTCCTCTTCTTCTCAAGGTGCCCGGACGCTCCTTTCTCATGCTCTACTTCGAAAATGCCACCCCGGTATCAATTTAATTATGCATTTTCAAGTAATTCTCCTTATTTATGTCATTTGTTAAATGCATCATTTTCCTTTTATATACATAGAAAATGACGTGTCTCTCAACCCAACCCCGTGGCCGAACCTAGCCCCGACCCGAGGTTTCCCAACCTAGAATTGTTCAATAAATTTGCTCAAACAACTTACAAGCCTATTAAGACTAGTTTTTTGAATAGGCAATTCTTCACCCAATCTTGTCCCTTGGCAATGGACACAATCAACTTTTACCAACTAGACCACCTAATTTTCTGTACACATCCGGTAAACTCAACTCTATGTGCAGAGTTTTATAACAATCTTGTCAAGATTGATGACCTACTCTTTACTACCATAGTACAAGGCACTCCCCTGATCATTTCTCCGACTTTGTTCAATCGATTTCTCGGACTTTGACAGTCGCAATCTACTTTCTCTTGTTATCCTTTGGGAGACCCTCCCTTCGCACCCCCTATTCGCACATTACGTTAGACACTATCTACTCTTATTTCTTCGGAGATGTGCGAAACCCTTTAGCTCGGCGATTTCAGTCGTTAGACCTTCGAGTTCAGGATTATGTCCTTTATCGAGTGATAATTCGCTGTGTTCTCCCACTTACCACTCAAGATGTCGCGACCATGCGACCGTTTCACACCTTCTTACTCTATGCCATGATTCATCAGCTTGACATCGACGTAGGTCTTCACATATTCCGTACCATCATTTACGCCTCGAGCGTATCCACACACGATCGAGTTCGTACACATTACTGCCATGTCATCACCGCTCTTCTTCACCACCACGGTCGCGACATTACTACCGGAGAGATTATTTCGATGACCGAGTTCGATGAGATAGGGATTAGGAACTTTCCTTAGCGGGGATAGATGTATCGGCCACGGGGGTACTAGCGTGGAGACGAGAGAGAGCCAAACGACAGGACGACTCCGACGAGGAGGTGGAGGTAGACGTAGCTGATCTCGCAGCCGATATTAATGAGCAGTTACAGGTGTTGGAAACGGATGGCTAGAGAGGGGGGGGGTGAATCTAGTCGGACACAACTTTTGAGCTTTTCAAATCTATTCTGCACTTCAGAGTTAGGCAGCGGAAGCAAATGCAGAAACAGAAAACTAAAAACAACAACCCAAAGCAAAGGAAAGCAAATCGACGCTAACACCTCGATATACAAGGTTCGGGGATAACTTGCCCCTACTCCTTGGCGTGCCCGTAAGGTGGGCGATCCCTTGATCGTCGGCAGATCAAGCCCCGGTGAACACCGGATAAGATAGAGCCTCCTTCTCGGTGGAGAAACCTCGCCACAGATCTCACGGATGATGGAACTTGAGTACAAGAGATCACACAAGAAGGAACACTCACAAAGCTCTCACAGGAATGCAACAAGATCGCTCAAGCACAAAGCAACAAAGAGCACGAACACAGCCCAGCCAAACTTCCCAAGTTTCTGTCTTGTTCGCACCCGCTCCTCTGCATCCAGCTTTGTCTCTTAAGCTCCGGCTCAACGTCGCCAGCTCCATCAGCACCACTGACTCACACCCTGACCCACTTGTTAGTGATATGAGAGAAGTGTCCTAAGGCAATCGCCTTATGATTGTAAACATTTATTTTAATAAATGATAATTCACTATTTGAGTATACATGTTTGTATTTAATTGGGATCTTAAACTCATCTACTGATTGTCCGCAATACAACTCACAACATAAGAGAATTTGTGATGGGATCACAACTAGTGATTATCTCTAAATGTGAAAATGTGAAGTATTAAAAATATCCCTAGTCGATGAATTGATAAATACGGACACTATCAATTCTGTTGAGACTAGCATGGGTTATTCTCTAATCAGCTGATTCTCACTGGCTGGTGACATTGGGATGTCCGGAGATAAACATGGATGCTAGTTAAGGGAACTAGTTCATTGGAGTGACAAGCTGTATGACTTTATATGGTTATCTATATAGATATGTCAATGAAGTTCTTACTGCGGCTTAAGTGCGATGTTCCTTTGACTTGCGGTGTTCAAGTCATCTTGGTCATGGAGACTTATACTTTAACATCTTAAGCAAGCATCTCCAAGGAGGTGTGGACCCAGGATGATTGGGTATAAGCCGAAGTGCCCAAAGATATTTGAACAGCCTACAAAGGATTCACCACTCCTGGCGAGGAGATGTATACCCAGGCCTATCGTCGGATTGTTACTCAAAGCCTCTGGCCAGAGCATATCATATTTAGAGTGTGAGTCTCTAAAATACATGAGAGTAATTAGAAATCCAAAGGACGAGAAAGACATTACTTGGGCTAGGTGTGACGTAGTCAGCCTAGTGGGGACTGACACAAATAGACCGTGTCCTGAACCAAGTGGGTATAAGATGGTGAAGGGAATGGGGCACGATTCATTAGAGCTGCTGAAGGGTTTTGGAATTCTTTCTGAGGTCAACTGTTGATCTTTCGATTAATTGGGGGTCATGATGTACTACTAGGTGCCACTCATGATCGTTCTATAATTAGTTAATTATAGACGGCCAACGTAAATAGAAAGCCTATTTAGTCACACGCACTACGAGTAATCCGAGGGATTTAAAACGAGTTGAAAATTAGATTTTCCCTTCAAGAAAAATAAGTCGAATCTGAATTTAACAGAGGCGCAATGGAAGCTAAAAATGGCTAAGTCTTTTGAAGGCTTATTGGGCGAATTAAATGAGTTTAATTCGTGATCGGTTCGGTTTGAATTGGCCGGCCAAATAGGGTGTCCACCCTCTTGGTTTCGCCGGCCACTACAAAGGGGATAAACCAATTTATTTGGTTTAATTAATAAAATAAATCTAGCGCGATTTGTTTTATAAATTATGGATAAATAAATTTGTATAAAGAAATTTATATAAATAAATTTATAGAAATTTATTCTTTTTATGGAAATTAAAATGATCCATGGAATGGTTTATTTTAATTTTATAAAATCAATTATGAATTGATTTTTTCATAATAAGAAAGTTTATAAATTTCTTATAAAATTTATTCCATAATTAAATGAGTGAAGTATTTGTTTTATTATAAAATTAGTTATAATAAAACTAGGCATAACGGAATTATTCATAAGAAAGATTATAAGATAAATTTCTTATGAAAATTAATTCTGTTAATTCCGTTAAGCGAAAGACTTGGCAAGGGAGAAGCAACTATATAAGGAACCAAAGGCAAGCCTTGAATTCCTAATCAATTAATCAAGAGATTAATTGCTCTCTCTCTCTCTACATGCCTCTCTCTCTCTAGGGCCGGCGCCCCTCTCTCTCTAGGGCCGGCTCTCTCTCCTCCCCTAGGGCCGGCGCAACTCCCAAGGTGGGCGAGAGCTTCATCCACCAAGACGACCTCGGAGAAGAAGAAGCGGATCACATCTCCTTCCTTCTCGGAATTTAGATTCCACTCTTGGTGGTTAGTTTCCTTTCTTCTTTCTTGATCTTCTAGTTGTGCCTTTAGAGAATCTAGTAATTCTCGTTGGCACAAAACTCATGACTTTGCAAAGTCATCCTGAAGAGAACTCGTCGTGGACGTGAATAGAAGCGAAGCTTCCAAGGGACGCTACGGTTGGATCTCGTCCCTTACTTCGAGTTACGCGAGGTACTTGGTAAATTAGTTTACTTTTCCGTAAAGTTTTATTTTATGATCATGTCCACACACCATAAGGTTGAATGCTAGATACGTGGTTAGAATAATTTGAGAAATTATTTTATGCTAATTCTTCCGCTGCACGTAAAAATTTAGAATTTTACGAACCCGTATCCTTGTCAACATGCACCCGGTCCCAACAGTGGTATCAGAGCCGGTTAGTGTTCGACATAATCATATAATTGTTTTGCGGAAAACTTTGTCATGATCTCAATTTTGGAAAAAATTTTCAATTATGGAAACTTTCAAATTATAATAAATTTTAGATTTAGGAATTTCTAAGTTTGGAAATCCTCATGAAATTTCTCAAACTTTTGAAATTTTCTAGTTTCTGAAATTTTATAATAATTGTGAAAACTTCCCATCTTTGGAAACTTTCCAATTTTGGAAAATTTTCTATTTTAGAAATTTTCCAATTTTGGAAATACGTAAGTTTTCTTTGTACCAGAAACTTACAATTATTCTGAAAACGTATTTATGAAATCTCGCAATTTTGGGCACTTTCTTTCAAGAAAGTCTAGACAAATTTATGGACAGTTAATTGACAATTAAATTTGAATTGGTTTTTAAATTGACAACAAAATTCTTTATTTTGGATTGAGCCTCGGGGAGCCGTCCAATTTAAAGTTAGTTGTTGTAATTTAATTTACCAATTTTAAATGAAATTGTCATGTTTGATTTGGATTGAGCCTCGGGGAGCCGTCCAAATTGGATTTACAACGAATTACTTTTCTTTGGGTATCTGAGCCTCGGGGAGCCACCCTTAGAAAATGATTTGTTGTAATTAATTAAATCCATGAATAAAATATGTTTAAGAGGTGATGCTCTTACATATTGTTGTCTCCAAAATTAATTAGGAAAATGGTTTCCTATAGAGTTTCTTAAATGAGATTTTCATGAAAATAATATGTGGTTGAATTAAGGGATTTGTCTCTTAATTTAATAAGATTTGATTTAGAGAAATCAAAGTCTTAAAACATATTATTTCCGAAATTGATTATGACAATTTAGGAAATTGTTTCCCAAAACAATTCCTTAAATAAAGTATGAAATTAGAATTAGGAAATCCGGTTCCTAATTCAAATAATGAGACTTGATAAATTAAGTCACATACGTACTTTATTAAGGAAATCGTTAGTCATGACATAATTCTATGTCATGAATGTGCTTAGAAAAGAAAGGATGAGACCCAAAACCCCTTACAAAATATTAAGGCCAACACCTTCCATTAATATGGTTAGAATCGGAGTTTTGTTTCTCGTTTGGGTTGATGGACACATCCATGCCCGCTTGAACCTCAACATGTTCAAACCATGGAATTAGTTTATGATAATATAGTTGGAGTCAGAGGTCAATCCTTAGTTTTGGTTGTTGGACACATCCAAGCCTGACTAAACGGTTGAATGAGCTCCAACCATATTAAAACTATTTCTTGATTAATGGGTCAGCCTTAAGCTTGGAGCATCGATTTGTTGTGCCACAGCCAAGGTCGATGCAAAGAGAGGTGCAGTTGGGTGCTATGTATAAAGTTGCATACTTGTTAATGAGTTAACAACCCAATGATTTATGCAAACATTCAATTAGTTGATAGCATAAAGTGATAGTTACATATATGTGATGTGTAATCGGTATAATTACCTACCTTCATAGCTAAGAAAAACTTGATGGCCACAGCCATGGTTGTTCTTATCTATGGTTGGATATCAACCTATTTGGAGATGCTCCTACAATCTCCCGAATTGATAAAAAGGGTTATTCAATTTGATAAATAAATAGGATTTTAATTAATGTATATTGATACATTCTTTATCATTCTTCTCACATAAGCTCAATTTGTGTTTCTAGGTTAATCACTCGATCATGTCTTCTCTGAATTTGCGTTCCATTTTGGACACCAATAAACTGACTGGGCCAAACTTCATGGACTGGCTTCGAAACCTGAGGATAGTCCTCAAGTCAGAGAAGCTTGCTTATGTCCTTGAAGATCAACTTCCTAACCAACCTCCTGAAGGTGCAACTCCAGACCAGCTAGTGGCCTATCAGAAACATGTGACCGATTCTGAACTTGCGAGTTGCATCATGCTAGCCTCTATGATACCTGAGCTGCAAAAGCAGCATGAGCATATGGATGCTTATACCATCATCTTCCATCTTCATGAGTTGTTTGAAGAGCAGGCGAGATCCGAAAGGTTCGAAGTCTCCAGACTCCTCTTCACCACTAAGATGCAGGAAGGCACTTCTGCCTCGCAGTTTGTGCTAAAGATGTTGGGGTACATTGAGCGACTGAACACACTCGGTTTTGCAATGGATCATGAACTAAGTATTGACTTAATTCTGAGTTGTTTGCCCAAAAGTTATTCACAATTTGTGATGAACTATCGGATGAACAAACTAGAGACCACCATTCCCGAGTTGCTCAACCTGCTGAAGACTGTGGAGCCTTCTGTAAAGCCGGATCAAAAGGCGGTACTGTTAGTTGGTTCCTCGAAGAAAGGTTCTAAGAGGAAGGCCAAAGAACAGAATAAAGGAAAGAAGAAAAAGGCCAAAAAGACTGAAAAGAAACCAAAAGGAACTTGCCATCATTGTGGCAAGGAGGGTCACTGGCGAAGAAACTGCAAGATTTATCTTGAGTCCATGAAGAATAAGGCATCCGATGCCCCATCCTCTTCAGGTATCTTCGTTATTGAATGTCACTCTATTTCCTCAAATACCTGGGTACTTGATACTGGGTGTAGCTCACATATATGTAATGACATACAGGGGCTAAGGAATAGAAGAAGACTCGTCAAAGGAGAAGCAAATCTGCGAGTTGGAAATGGAGCAAAGATTGCTGCTGTTGCCATCGGAACATATTTGCTAAAGCTCCCCACTGGACGTATCTTAGAATTGGATAATTGTTATTTTGTTCCTTCGTTAATAAAGAACATTGTATCTATTTCATGTTTGAATGAAAAGGGTTATCATTTAACTTTTAGTAACAATTGTTGTTACATAACTTTAAATGGCGTTCTTTATGGGAATGGAACTTTGTGCAATG
>JAGFNQ010004201.1:0-68248 GCA_024364735.1 Boesenbergia rotunda
AAGTTCCGCCTCTATTCGCGTCCACGCCGAGTATCTTCGGGATGACTTCGCAAAGCCACGAGTTTCGTGTTCTCGAGAACTACTAGATTCTCCAAGAACGTGACAAGAAAAACCAAGAGAGAAGTTGGAAGACTAACCACAAAAGGATGACTGGAGATTCCTTCTTCGGCAGCAGGTGGTGGTCGGCAAAAGATCCTTCTTGGGGCTGGTTGGCACACGGCAAGAATGTGACGCCCGCCTTTTTCCCACCCCTTACGGTGTGGCGAGAGGCGGCGTTATGCTAACATACATAGGCATATGAACATCTTAATGCAGCGGAATGATTTTTTTCTTTATACTTATTACACATGCGTTTAACCATGCAACTAATACTTGAATCATGTATATATACCTTAACTATCATTCATGAACATGGTGACATTGTAACTTAGCATATTAACCGCATGCGTAACATCATGATCTAAATATTCCATAACTTATCCATAAGCATCATAAGTAGCAAGTAACTTATCCATAAGCATCATAAGAGTAAGTTATTCTTTAGGCATAACTATCATAGGTATAGCATAGAACCTAATGAGGCATTTCAAAACACAAGACATGCAATCAGTATAAATAGGAGAATCCTTTGCCATGTCACTGCCACACACATGCTCTTGCTCCTCCTGCTGCTTCCCTTAGTACTCTCTTGCTTGATCTGTAACACCCCAATTTTCCCCATAGGTAATGTTATGAATTCATGAAACATAAATATGAAATGTCATGATGGGCTTGGCTTAATGGGCTTTGATGTGGATTAGTGCAAAATATAATAAAAAGAAAGTGTAGAAAGGAGGAAGCAAGGATCGAACCTTGAACCTCCTAGTTACACTAACCATGTCATAACCAATGCACCAAGAGTGTTTCATGTTGAGAGAATAAGAAACGTGTTTGTTAAAGCTAGGGAAGTGAAGAGACATGTCCCTTTATGAGAATAGTATAAATAAGAGAGGGAGAGGGAGGAGGAACTTCCATTTCTTCTTCTTCCCACTCTCCCCACCGAAACCCTAGTTCCTCCCTTTGCATTTTTCGAAAAAACACACCCTAGGGTTCTAACCCAAGGGAATTGGAAGGAAGAAGATCCCATCCAAGGATCTTGCCCTCTACTAGGGCCAAGTGTTCTAGAGGAGTTCTAGCAAGGGGAACTCTCACCCCTCCTTCAACCAAGGGTATGTTGGATCGAGAAGACCGATAGAGGGGGGGGGTGAATATCGGTAAATTTTCGGATTTACGTAAAGAGCAATTGTACAGCGGAAGTTAAAAACACACAACGCAAACACGGGAGGTTTTACTTGGTTCGGAGCCTGTGTCGACTCCTACTCCAAGGCCCACGGTCGTTGACCGTTTACTTTGGGCAATTCTATATAGGCGCAAACAGTTTACAATAATTTGATTGAAAGAAATAAGTGCAGTAAACAAAACACGCTCTTCTTTACCGACGTCCGAAGTAGATTGAATTTCTCGGAGCAGCAGGACGTCGTCGGCTCGTGTTGGAAGATTTCCGGAGCAAGTCGCGAGAGCAGAAGAGCTTTGAGGCGTTGAATGGAAGTGATGTTGTGAAGCCTTGGTCGAGGGGCCTTTAAATAGGGCCTGGGGGCGCCCGGGACGTCGGGGGCGCCCCCCACGTGGCCTCCGATCCGCCAGAGTCTCGGTCGCGTCTGATCCTCTGGATCCGCTTTGACCGGGGCGCCCGGAGCGCTCGGGGCGCCCGGAGCGCTCGGGGCGCCCGGATAAAGGTTTATCTTCTCGGCTTCGCAGGAGTTCGGGTTCACGGGTGCGCATGGGGGCGCCCGGGACGCAGCGGGGCACCCGGGAGCAGCGCGGGCGCCCGGGAGCAGCGCGAGCGCCCGGGATCACGCGGGCGCCCGGGTCAGCCCGACCCAGCCTGTATTCGAACTCAGTTTGACTTTACTTGTTTTGTATGCCCCTTGGGGGCGCCCGGGACACTCCGGTCGCCCTACTCAACTACCACCTCACTCCTTTGAGGTTATCTGAGCTGCAGACACTCCTTCCTTTGGTCCTGCATCCAGGGTTAGTCCAAAACACAATAAAGCAATAGAATATTTGTTTATACAGCCTTAGCTGTCTTGGTTCTGACTTTGGTCTCCAAAATGGAGCCCTAGGTCGAACCGACGCCTACTGTTCCCTCGACGGGGAACGTGTCCTCACCTACTCCTCTCGGGAGAATTTACCTGATGCCAACCGTTCCTTCGGTTGGACTTTTGCCCGACGGTCTTTTGTCAGGTCTTGGATGCCGAGCTATCCTTCGCCCGGTGCCTAGCATTCCTTCGCTAGGGCTTCAGTCCAAGCTGTCCTTCACCTGGCGCCTAGCAGTCCTTCGCTAGGTCTTGGATGCTGGCATTCCTTCGCCAGTGCCTAGCAGTCCTTCGCTAGGGCTTGGATGCTGGCAGTCCTTCGCCAGTTGCCTAGCAGTCCTTCGCTAGGGCTTGGATACTGGCAGTCCTTCGCCAGGTGCCTAGCAGTCCTTCGCTAGGGCTTTTTCTGCACACTCAGTGAACAGCGTTAGATCACAAATAAACTTAACTTTGAATCCTTTGCCAATATCAAAACAAGGTTCGATATGGTGCTTCCTGCACCAACAGGGTACCCTAAGGATTTAGAGAAGGTGAATTTCAAGCGAAAGGATGTAAGTATCCCCTCGCCTGCAGTGTAATTGTTGTTGATTCCTTCTTCTTGTTGTTGTTTTTCGAAAATGGAAGTGGCCCCCCTTGTGCAAGTTTCAGCCACCCCCAAAGGGAAGACCTTGGCTACTCCTTGATGCATGAAAAGACCCCTTGGGACTTAGGGAATATATATATATATATATATATTGTTTCCCTTCATGTTGTGATGACAAAATTAGGGTTGAACACCCTAGCATGACTTTCGGCCAAGGCATGAAGATTGAGGGTTTAAGGTTGCATGATTTTCCTATGATGCATTCTATGCGTAGTGTATTACATGATAGTGTAGACAAGGTGTTTGTATAAATGTTTGGTTACAAAAACCCTACTTTTTCCCTACTCTACACTTTCGGTCAACCCTAGAAGAATTAGGGTTTAGGGTTGTATGATTATCCTATGATGTAATCTATGCTTAATATGTGGCATGATATGTATGTGAGGTGTTTGTGTAAATGCTTGTGTGAATGTTTGATTTCAAAAAAAAACCCTAATTCCCCCTACCCTACACCATTCGGCCAACACCCTAAAGTTAGGGTTCGTGAAGGTTAAACTACCTTATGAGATATGCTTATGTTTAGTAAGATGATATGTATATGCATGTGATGTTTAAATGGATTGCTTGATTGGAAAACTTAACTTTCCCTAGGGTTAACTTTCGGCCAACATGAAGATGTTAGGGTTGTGAAGGTTGATTACCCCATGATGTATGCTATGCTTAGTATGATACATGATGTATATATATGTGATGCTTGTATGGGATGTTTGATGTCAAAAACCTAACCTACCCCTACCCTATGACTTTCGGCCAACCCTAGGTTTAGGGTTACGAAGAATTAATTTAATCCATGAAGCATGTTACCACTTCCTATGATATGAGTATGATTTATGTGACCAATCTTGTCATATATAAAGCATATTTAAGTGGTTGAAATATGATGTATGTATGAGCATGTCTTATAGCCCATGGGGCACCCTTATGAAATTGCATGTGATGTGTATGTTAAAATGCTTGAAAGGATACTCCACTAAGTATGGGATCAAGAGCACCCATTATGTTGTGTGGTGTGTCCCTATGGGATCATGAGCACCCTTGAAGAGTGGTGTGTCCCTTGAGAATGGATTTGGAGTACTCCTTAGCATATATATAAAAGCATGATAAGTATTTTACTTTGAAAGTTGTGTACCCGACTCGGAAGGGGGTCGTTAAACAAATCCGGGGTACATGTTAACTGAAGGTCATGGCTCCGGCAGGACGGAAGGGTCCTGCTCTAATGGGTTGGTGGCTCTCTACCCCAATTCATTAGGGAACGCGCTTGATGTGGTACACAACTGGGCCCCTATATGACGTTAAAGTATTTTTAAGTAATACCATTATGGAATTGTTTTTGAAAACATTTATTATATGTGAAGGGTATGCTTAAGATACTTTATTCTGCTTGCTTAGAAACATTGATGTTTAGTATGCTATGATAAACTCATGCTTATGATTCATTAACTTTGATGTTTAGTATGCTATGATAAACTCATGCTTATGATTCATTATGTGTACATGTTGTATTCTTCCGTATGGATTTTGCGAGTAGGACAGGATCCTTACTAAGCATTTGTACTTACTAGTTTATGTGTTGTCTTATGCTGCAGATAAGGGTAAGGGACACTTAAACTAAAGGAAGAGGTAGGAGGGCTGAAGATGTGTGGGGTGGTGGCTCGGGAAAGAAAGATCCTTATATATCTACTTTACCATGCTATAATGATGTTTTCCTTGATAATGAATATTAGTGATTAGAGTTGGTACTCTTGAATGTTACTGATTACACTTGGATTACTCTTATACTCAATTATGTTTAGTTATGTTGTGAGTTGAACTACTTGTGAACCTATCATGTTATAGGATAACTCTTGATTAAGATATCTCACATGATGTTCTAGGATGTGAATTCATGTGTTACTCCTTGCAATGGAATGTAAAACCTCACTATCATGATTTATGTGTTACTAAACTTGCTATGCACCTACCATGCTCTAATCATTAAAGCATGATATATGATTGGCAGACCCTGACTAGTATGCTTAGCACTTGTAAATATCACTTGATAGTTTTAAACAAGCATGCTCAGTACTTAGTCCTTGCACATTTGCTTTTTATTTTTTGTTAAAATTTTATGATTGATTGTACGTAACCCCGCTCCGAGAGTAGATATAAGGGCGGGCGTTACATGATCTACGGTATAAGAAAATAAGACTATAAGCACACAGGCTTAGTAAGACCCTTTCCTACTCACTAAAATCCATACATCACATAAAACATAATTATATGAACATTTAACAGGACATAGTTCTTAACATAGAACATAAGCATAAAAAGAAATATTTAACATGACATGGTTCTTATCATAGAACATAAGCATAAAAAGAAACATTTAACATGGCATAGTTCTTATCATAGAACATAAGCATAAAAAGGAATATTTAACATGACATGGTTCTTAACATAAACATAAGCATCTTCTTAACACAATTCATAAGCATATTCTTAGCATAAATCATAAGCATATCATAAGCATATTCTTTACATAAATGCACAACATGAATGGATGCATGAGTCAAATGCATATACATAAGGATGCTTATTTGAAAATCATACTTATAAATACTTAAACATAATCATAACATCATGGGGCCCTGGCTTGTACCACATACATACATCATGTGCGCGCATCCCTAAGTAAATACGAGGTAGCTAATCTTGACCTACTAGGGTAAGGACAGCTTCATCGGTAGTCCCGAACCGTGGACAGCTTCATCGGTAGTCCAGAACCGTGGACAGCTTCATCGGTAGTCCAGAACCATGGACAGCTTCACCGGTAGTCCAGAATCGTGGACCTTACCTAGGTCCGGTACAAGCCCATTCATAAAATAAAATAATTTCACATGCTTCTTCATTCATAAAACATACATGGTATAATCATTCATTCTTAATGCTTAACATCATCATTATGCCTTGAAGGCATGAACCTTATCTTCATTCATCATTTTTATTCCATATCATCATTATGCCTCGAAGGCATGAACCTTATCTTCATTCATCATTTTCATTCATAAAACATGACATACATTCATAATTATATCCTAAGATATGAGCATCATCCTAGTCCATAAAGCTTGCATGATCATGGTACATAAGATAAACATGCATTTCATACATGGTACATTTCATCTAGCATGCATAATCATAGTATCCATCATAGAGCATGCATGGGTAAGATATATATGAACATGATACATACCACTTAGGTTCATGGCATTCTATAGTACTTAGGTTCATGACATTCATTATAGAACATGCATAGACCTTCATACACATATATCTATTATAGGCATTTAACATCCTACATGCATTATTCTATTTAACCTACCCCTACATCAATTACATATGTTCATGGTATATGGTCTAAAATATTCATGAGTAAAACATAACACATAACCTAAACATACAAAGTCATGATACATAACACATAAAGCTAGGGTTTTGGTAACATAAAGATCCTTACATCATACTTAACCATATACCTACATCATAGTAACCTATAAACAATTGTCCTTGAGACCTTAACCCAATCCAAACCCTAGATCATGGTCTTGGCCGAAACCCTAAAGAACCATAAGTCCATGGAAAGTTCACATAGGTCATAATTAACCTCCAATACAATACATACAAAGCCATAGGAAGCCATTTGAACCCTTGATTGGATTTAACCCTAAGTCCTAGCCCTATATCATGCATTGGCCGAAACCCTAGAAGGGTAATAAGTCCATAGGGAAATTCATATAAGTCACCACTAATACCCATTATATCATAGAAAACCTACTAACCATGCTTGAAGGGTTAAATTTTAAACCTAGCCATGGTACATGGGTGGTGGCCGAAATCCTAATGGGCTCTAGGGTGCTACAAAATTTCCAAAATCATACTTTTATGCTTAACTTATCATGAGTAAATATTAGGAAACATAAGATGGGTTTTTAACATCATCTTTGCCCCAAAACATGCTTGGCCGAAAATCATACGAGCCTAAATCCTTTATTTTCTCAACGTAAATCCCAAACAACATCTTAAATCTTGATAAGCAACATAAACTATTATACCACAGGTGAGGGAGTCTTACACTTGGTGTTTTGGTTATATACCCTAAATGGAGAAGAGGATGAAGACCTTGTTGTCCCTTGATCACCCCTAGCCCTTGTAGCCTTGTAGGAAGCCTTGGATCTTCAAGAGAAAGTCCCCTTGTGAAGCTTTTCCAAGGGGGAGGAGCCTTGGTGGGTTTCGGCTAGGAGAAGGAAGAAGAGGGAGAGAAAGAGTTTTGGTGGAAGAAGAGGACAATGACTTAAGTGTTAAGTTGTCTCTTCCCTTCCCCTCTCTTTTATACTACATGAAAGGGGGCAAGTAAAGGGGCATGGTGCCTCTTCTCTTGATGACTCTTCACTTCCCTAAGCCTTAACCAAAATCCTCTTCATTCTCTACTAGCACTCCCTTGCTAGGTGAATTGGTTAGTACATGCATGGTGATACATTAGGTCCATGGTTCAATCCTTGATGCATGCATTTTTATTTTTATTTTTATTTTTTCGGCCATGCCCCCCTAAGGCCTACCAATAGCCATGCTAATATTCCTAATTGAAGCTCATTTCTATTTATATTAAATTCTACCTAAGATCCACTAATAACCATGGTACTAGAAAAACCCATAGAAGGCCCATTAGTACTTAGCATCTTATTCCATATAAAAAATTATGGCTAATCATGCTAAGGTTCCTACTAGTATCTCAATGTTCCTCGAAAATTTATCTAGACATGATCAATATTTTAAAGAAAATATTGAAAAAAATTTTCGGGTCCTTACAAAGAAGGGGAGAAGAGAAGGAGAGAAAGAGAGGGAGAGAGCCTATGCCTTCGTCTCTTCAATTATCACCCAAGCCTTGCCTTAGGTCCTTTATATAGTGACCACTTAACCATCAAGCCTCTCAAATATGGAATAACTTATTCCATCATGCCAAGTTTGATTTTATATCATGGTTAAAATCATATTTTAATTCATGATAAAAATCAATCAAGTCTCTTCTCTCTTATGGAATAAATTTCCTTATCATGGTAAATCAATCCATGATTGATTTTATAAAATAAACTAATCCATGGTTCATTTTAATTTCCATAAAAAATAAACCAAACCTTGGTTTATTATATAAAAATTTATATCATCCATAATTTTATAAAACAAACCACACTTGGTTTATTTTATAAATTGAACCAAAAACTTAGTTCTCTCCCTTTGTTGTGGCCGGCCAAGTAAAGAGGATGGAGGCCCTCTTTGGCCGACCCATCCAAGCCAAGCCCCAATGAATTAAACTTATTTAATTCATCTTATTAAGTCTTCAAAAGACTTAGCCATTTTACGCTTTCGATGCGTCTCTGAAAAATTCAGATTCGACTTATCATTTGGCTCAACCAAACTTAATCTCTCTTGATTGGAAAATCCAATTTTCAACTCGTTTTAAATCCCTTGGATTACTCATAGTGCGTGTGACTAAATAGGCTTTCGATTTATGTTGGCCGTCTATAATTAATCAATTATAGAACGACCATGAGTGGCACCTAGTAGTACATCATGATCCCCAATTAATCGAAAGATCAACGGTTGACCTCAGAAACAATTCTGAAACCCTTCAGCAGCTATAATGAATCATGCCCCATTCCCTTCACCATCTTATACCCACTTGGTTCAGGACATGGTCTATGTGTGTCAGTCCCCACTAGGTTGACTACGTCACACCTATCCCAAGTAACGTTTTCTCGTCCTACGGATTCTAATTACTCTCATGTATTTAAGAGATTCATAGTCTGAACATGTCATGCTCTGGCCAGAGGCTTCGAGTAACAATCCGACGATAGGCCTTGGGTATATATCTCCTCGCAAGGAGTGGTGAATCCTTTGTAGGCTGTTCAAACATCTTCGGGTACTTCGGCTTATACCCAATCATCCTGGGTCCACACCTCCTTGGAGATGCTTGCTTAAGATGTCAAAGTATAAGTCTCCATGACCAAGATGACTTGAACACCGCAAGTTAAAGGAGCATCGCACATAAGCTGCAGTAAGAACTTCATTGACATATCTATATGTAGACTACCATATGAAGTTTTATAGCCAGTCACTCCAATGAACTAGTTCCCTTAACTAGCATTCATGTTTATCTCCGGACATCTCAATGTCACCAGCCAGTGAGAATCAGCTGATTAGAGAATAACCCATGCTAGTCTCAACAAAATTGATAGTGTCCGTATTTATTAATTCATCGACTAGGGACAATTTCAATACTTCACAATTGCATATGTAGAGATAATCATTAGTTGTGAATTCATCACAAATTCTTTCATGCTGTGAATTGTATTGCGGGCATTCAGTAAATGAGTTTAAGATCTCAATCAAATACACAAACATGTATACTCAAATAGTGAATATTCATTTATTAAAATAAATGATTACAATTATAAGGCGATTGCCTTAGGACACTTTTCTCATATCACTAACAGCAAAGGCCAAATGGCATGTGTCGATAAGCAAATGTACCGTAAGGACAAGTAAAAGTGGTCTTCTCCTGATCCTCCTGGTCTATACAAATATGAAAATATTTTGAATACCCATCTAGGAAGCAATAATGACACTTCTCTGCCATCCTCTCTAGCATCTGATAAATAAAAGGCAAGGGATAGTGATCTTTCCTCGTTACTTGGTTCAACTTCATGTAATCAATACAAACTCTCCATGAATTCTTCACTCTGGTGGATACTAACTCATTGCTCTCATTCTCCTCCACTGTCACTCTTGACTTCTTAGGAACCACATGGATAGGGCTAACCCACTTACTGTCAGAAATAGGGTATATGATGCCTGCCTGTAAAAGTCTGGTCAACTCTTTCTTTACAATATCTAAAATCAGTGGATTTAGCCTTCTCTGTGGCTGCCTTACTGGCTTCACATTCTCCTCTAAAAATATCCTATGCATACAAATGGCTAGGCTGATACCAAGTATGTCAGCTAATGTCCACTCAATGGCTCTCTTGTGCTGCCTCAGAACTTGCAAAAATTTGTCTTCTTGCTTTGAATCCAAGTTATGGGCAATGATGACAGGTAAACACTGCTCCTCTCCCAAATAAGCATACTTCAAATATTCTGGCAATGACTTTAACTCAATCTGTGACTGCTCAGTAGGTATGGGTGATCCTTGGGGCTTAGTGCAATCCTCTACACTCTCACACCTATCTTCTGTATCTCCTGACATGTCAATCAATATAGGTAATTCTTGGGGCTCAGTGCAATCCCCTACACTTATAAAATCATCTCCAACTGAAAGTGTATCTGATACAACCTTCAACTCAGCCTCCTCTGTAGCAAATGCATCCTCAGCCTCATCTGAACTAAAATATCCTCTATTAATACCACATGAAACTCCCATAGCAAATAAATCCGCACCAACTAGCCCATCTAGAATGTCCATGCTCATGATAGAATAATCCTCTCTGGGGTGCTTCATAGCATCGAAAATACTGAACTGCACCACTGTGTTTCCTATCTCCATAGAAAGTGTGCCTGCATATACATCAATCTTTGTCCTTGCAGTCTTCAAGAATGGTCTCCCATGAATAAATGGTGATCTATGTGCCAAATAATCACCCTCCATGTCTAAGATATAGAAATCCGCATAAAAAATCATCTCCTTCACCTTTACTAATACATCTTCAATGATTCTAGCTGGGTGAGTCTGACTCCTGTCTGCTAACTGAATAACCACTCCTGTAGGCTGCAGAGGTCCAATACCAAGCATATGAAAAACTGATCTAGGCATCACATTAATAGAAGCTCCCAAATCTAACATAAGATCATGAAAAAGACTCCTCCCAATCTCACAAGACACAGTAAATACTCCTGGATCTTCACATTTCTGAGGAATTGAATGAATAAGGGATGAGACATTCTTTCCTAAACTGACCAATTCATTCTCCTTTAGCTTCTTCTTGTGCACACAAAAATCCTTAAAAAATTTGGTATACTTAGGAATTTGCTTGATCATAGTCAAATAAGGCACATTAATTTCCACCTTACTAAAAAGTTTCACAAGCTCTTGATACTCCTTTGACTTCTCCTCCTCTACATGCTTTTTAGCTTGAGTTTTGTGCTGTGGGAAAGGTAATGGGACTCTTTGCTCCTCCACTTGAGCTGAAATTTTTGGAAGTGGATCTTGAGTAGAAATTCCAATAGGTGTAGCTGCTGTAGGTTCATCAATTTTCTGATTTCTCCTTCATCTTCCACCAAAATCACATGATCAATTGAAGAAGGGGTTAGGCTTGAACTAGGGTCACAACCAACTGATTTAGAAACCATTTCAGGGCTGATCTGAGTTGGAAAACTAGGTGTTGAAAATTTTTCAGAAAAATCAGACTTTGGAGTGTTAAAACTTGAAGCAACCTTCTCACTCCTCAAAGTTATGGCACTAACATTTCTCTTAGGATTAGGAGCAGCTTGTGAAGGTAATTGACTCGATCCTTGAGCTTGCATTTGATTCATCCCACTTGCTAGTTGTCCAATGTGTCTCTCAATGTTTTGATGAGTGGAATCATTCTTTTGTTGCCCTTGTTGTTGTTGAAGAATTTGTTGCATCATCTCCTCTAACCTTTGTTGATGAGCATTAAACCCACTAGAACCTCCATAGCCTCCTTGATTTGCATGGGCCTTTGGTTGGCCTTGAAATGAAGCATTAGGTTGCTAAAACTTGTGACCTTGCTGTGAACTTTGAAAATGAGATTGTTGGGCTGATTAAATAGTTGATTGGGTTGTTGAAATTGCTGGAAATTGGGCTGGGAACTAGGTTGAAATTGCTGGAAAAGTGTTGCTCTAAAAATGTTGATTTGAAGGCTGAAAATTCTGGTTTGAAAACTGAAATTGTTGGGGTCGAAAACTCTGATTTGCTTGTTGAAAATTTTGATGTTATGGCTGTGAATGATGAAAAGATTGCTGAAAATTTTGACTCGGTTGAAAAGCTTGCTGGTTTTGTTGGAATTGAGGCTGAAATGGTTGGTTTCCTTGCTGAAAATTCGAATAAGGCTGCTGTAAATTCTGATTTTGCTGCTGAAAACTTGGGTTTGGTTGCTGTAAATTATGGAAAGAAGATTGATTTTGTTGTAGGGGCTATTATGAAGCATTTTGTTGATAGAAAGAGTTGTCATACTTCAAATTAGGATGATCCCTCCAACCCGGATTGTAAGTAGATGAATAAGGGTCATTCCTTGATTGAAATTGTCCTCTAGTCTAAGCGGCTAATGATTCATCTTGTTGTAAATTTGGGCACAAATCCAAATTATGCTCTTGACTTGAACAAATGCTACACAACCTCATCACTTGATTTGTAGGTGGAGCTACTGAAAATTTTTGATTTTGGCTCACATTATTCAATGTCATTAGTTTCACCAAAGAAGTAAGCTCCATCAAAGATGTAACGCCCGCTTTATTTTTCTTTCTCACAAAGCGGCGTTACGTTAACCATACATGAGCATATAAAACATCTTAATGCAGCAGAATCATAAATTCTTTTACACATGCAACTACTGCTTAAACCATATACACATATCTAGCATCATGATATCAACTTTTCGTAACTTATTCATAAGCATTTCAGGTAACTTATTACCAGCATGCATAGCATCATGATATTTACTTTCCATAACTTATTCATAAGCCTTTCAGGTAGCAAGTAGTTTATCCATAATTTCACAAGTAGTAGGTTGTTTCTTAGGCATAGCTATCATAAGTCGAGCATAACCAAAATAAGTATTGTAAGGTGACAAAACATGAAATCAGTGAAATGAGAGGGACTCTCGGCCATGTCACTACCACACACACATGGTCTTGCCTCTCCTGCTGCTTCCTTTGAAATCTCTTGCTTAATCTGCGGTATAAGAAAATAAAACTATAAGCACGGAGGCTTAGTAAGACCCTTTTCATACTCACAAAATCCATACATCGTATAAACATGAACATATTACTTCTTATCATGAACATCTACACAATCATGGCATCATCATTTTAGCATAAGCATAAATGAAATCATGGCATCAGAATTTAGCATGAACATAGATATCATCCTGGCATCATAGTCTAGCATGAATCATAAATAAAATCATGGTATCATAAATTAGCATGAACGTAAATAAAATCGTGGCATCCTAAATTAGCATAAACATAAATGAAATTATGGCATCATAAATTAGCATGAACATAAATAAAATCATGGCATTATAATTTGGCATGTACATAAATAAAATCATGGCATTATAATTTGGCATGAACATAAATAAAATCATGGCATTATAATTTGGCATGAACATAAATAAAATCATAATTTGGCATGTACATAAATAAAATCATGGCATTATTATTTGGCATGAACATAAATAAAATCATGGCATTATAATTTGGCATGTACATAAATAAAATCATTTGCATAAACTTACTTTGTATAAATATTCTTATCATAAACATAATGCATAACATGGATGGATGCATATGGCAAATGCATATATATATAAGGATGCTTAATCTTTAAAATCATACTTTGAAATACTTTAACATAATCATAACATTCATTGGGCCCTGGCTTGTACCACATTCATACATCATATGCGCGCATCCCTAAGTAAATACGAGGTAGCTAATCTCGACCTACTAGGGTAAGGACAGCTTCATCGGTAGTCCCGAACCGTAAGGACAACTTCATCGGTAGTCCCGAACAGTGGACAGCTTCATCTGTAGTCCAGAACCGTGGACCTTACTTAGGTCCGGTACAAGCCCATTCATAAAATAAAATATCTTCACATGCTTCTTCATTCATAAACATTCATAGCATATTCATTCATTCATCATTTTCGTTCCATATCATCATTATGCCTCAAAGGCATAAACTTTAACTTCATTCATCCTTTTCATTCTTAAACATGGTATACGTACATATCATTCATAAAGCATGGCATACATGTAAATTATTCATAAAGCATAGCATACATACGTATCATTCCTAAAGCATAGCATACCTACATATCATTCATAAGATATGGCATACATACATATCATTCATAAAACACGGCATACATACATATTATCCATAAAACATGGCATACACACATATCATTCATAAATCATGACACATATCTAAATATTTATGAATCATCATCACAAGTGACCTAACATATAATTCATGTCACATAAGCTAGGGTTTCAATTGGCATAAAAATTCTTCCAACATACATAAATCTCTACATACATCATAGTACCCTATAGACATGCATCCTTGGGGTCTTAACCCAACCCAAACCCTAAATCTTGGGAGTTGGCCGAATGGTTCCATAGCATGAGGCTCCATCACTCACTCAATAGGAAGGGTTCCATGAGTAAAAGAACATCCATACATCACATACAAGGCCTTAGGGAGCCATCAAACCCCATGATTGGAGTTAACCCTAAGCCCTAGCCCTACCTTGGGACCTTGGCCGAAACCCTAATGGGTCACCATCACATGAATAAATTCATAAAATTACAAATTTACATCCTACACCTTACACATACTTCCATAGGAAAACCTTTGCACCCTTGTTTGGAGTTAACCTTAAGCCCTAGCCCTACCTTGGGACCTTGGCCGAAACCCTAATGGGTCACCATCACATGAATGAATTCATAAAGTTACAAATTTACATCCTATAACTTACATCTACTTCCATAGGAAAACATTTGAACCCTTGCTTGGAGTTAACATTAAGCCCTAGCCCTAAATCCCATCTTGGCTGAAAGTTTCTAGGGCCTTAAATCATGTAAAAACTTCCACATAATCCTTATTAACATCTCTTACCACATAAGAAAACATAAGGAACAATATTAAAGAGTTGGATCCAAACCAAACCATAGAAACCTATGGTGGCCGAAACCCTTGGTAGCCCTAACTTTGGTTTTTCTTCATATATAGTCCAAACAATTCCTTGTATCATGAAAATAACTCAAAAACCATTATACCACAGGTGAGGGAGTCTTACCTTGGTTGATCTTGATTTTTAGACCTTAAAAGAGAAAAATTGTAAATCCTTTGGACACTTGAACCCCCTTGCCCTTGTAGCCTTGGAAAACCTTTAGATCTTGGTGATGAGATCTTCTTGTGGAGCTTTTCCAAGGGAGAACCTCTCCTTGAGGTTTCGGCTAGGATGAGGGAGGAGGAGGAAGAAAAATGAAATTGATGGAAGGAAGAAGGTAACTCCCAAACCCCCTTCTTTATATCACATTAAGGAGGGTAAGTGAAGAGTCATGGTGTCTCTTCCTCTTCCCTTAAGGCTTAACCAAACTCCATTTTATTTCCTCATAGAACTCCCTTGCTAGGTGAATTGGTTAGAGCATGCATGGTTGTACAAGAGGTCTAAGGTTCAATCCTTGGTCCATGCACCCTATTTTTATTTTATTTTTCATTTTATTTTCTATTATTTTTCCCAAAATTCCAAAAATTCTCTAAAAATTCCCCCATAATTATGTTAATATTTCTCATTAAAACACCTTTATATTTATATTAGTTTTTACCTAAAATTTCTCAATAATTATGGTACTAAAAAGCCCCTATAAGGCCCATTAGTACTTAGATTTCTCAATTTAAATGAGAAAATATGGATTTCTAGGCCAAATTTTGTGTTAATATTTCTAGGTCCCTCGGAAAATTATCTAGACATGCTCAATATTTTAGGAAAATATTAAAAGAATTTTTCGGGTCGTTACAATCCCCCATACCTCGTGAAAGTTCGTCCTCGAACTTAGAATAGCTCCGGGTACTTGCGCCTTATCTCGTCCTCGCGTTCCCAGGTAGCTTCTTCGAACCGTTGATTTTGCCATAGGACCTTGACTAAGGGTACCTCCTTACTCCTCAGCTTCTTGACTTCCCTATCCAAAATCTGGATGGGTCTGCTCTCATAACTTAGGTCCTCCTGCACCTGTACTGTCTGTGGCTCGATCACTTAGTCCATATTTGGGATACACTTTTTAAGCAAGGACACATGGAATACGTTATGGATAGCTGACATCTCTGGCGGCAGCTCTAGTTCATATGCCACTTTACCGATTCTTTTCAGAATCAGGTACGGCCCCACATAGCGCGGACTTAGTTTTCCTTTCTTCCCAAATCTTGTCACCCCCTTCATAGGGGCCACTTTGAGAAACACCCAATCTCCAACATTAAATTCCAGTGGTCTATGCCGGGCATCGGCATAACTCTTCTGCCGGCTCTGAGCAGTTTCTATCCGTTGTCGAATATTCTGTATAGCTCGGGTGGTGCTGTCGATGACATCCGTTGTGAGCCCCATTTCCTTCTTTTCACCACCCTCATACCAACAGATCGGAGACCTACATCTCCTCCCATACAACACTTCATAAGGTGTCATTCCAATAGTAGCTTGGTAGCTATTGTTGTACGCGAATTCCGCTAAGCATAGATATCGACACCAGCTTCCTTTGAAATCCAAGGCACAAGCTCGCAACATGTCTTCTAGTACTTGATTCACCCGTTCAGCTTGCCCATCAGTCTGAGGGTGAAAGGCGGTGCTAAATTGCAATTTAGTGCCGAGAGATTTCTGAACACTCTCCCAAAAATGCGAGCTAAAGCGACCATCCCTATCTGAGATAATGGTCTTGGGAACTCCATGATGTCTGATTATCTCCTTAACATATAATTGAGCCAGTTGCTCAATCAAATAAGTCATGTTGATTGCTAAGAAGTGAGCAGACTTAGTCAACCTGTCCACAATTACCCATATCGCATCATATCCATTCGTAGTCCTGGGAAGCCCTGAAATGAAATCCATAGAGATGTCTTCCCATTTCCACTCCGGAATCGCTAGTGGCTGCAGAACTCATCCGGGTCGCTGGTGTTCTGCTTTTACTTGCTGGCAAGTCATGCAAGTACTAACATGCTGAGCCACATCCCTCTTCATACCGAACCACCAGAACTTCTCCTCCAGATCCTGATACATCTTGGTGGATCCTGGATGCATCGAACAAGGGGTTTCGTGAGCTTCCGTCAGTATTTTCCTTCGAAGCCCCGGATCATTAGGGATACATAGACGATCCCTAAGGTATAGTACCTCCCCTTTGGCGATATGAAAACCGTCGCCCTTTCCTTCTAGGATCTCCTGTTTTATTTTCTGGAGACTCCGATCACCATTTTGTTTTTCCAATATGTCCTCACATAGCGTGGGTGATAGTGTCATGATTAACCCATGATACACTTGCACGCATACATCATAATCATATACTTATTGTGATTCTAGGTAAACCGACTCATGTTATGCTTCCAAAACATTAGTCCTCAACCTGAGTTTATAAATTATGTTAGCCCATATTTGTCGTATGGTTACTATAAGGTAGATAAGATCTTATTTATTATATCACCAAATGATTTATTTATCAAGTCTTATAAGTCTAAATACAAAAACTATCTGAACTCAGTGAGCTAGATGGGCTGCCATCACGCCCATAATAAAGAACATCATAGCGATGACTACCACCCCCTCGCTCATCTCCCCCTGGCCTGCCTCCCCTTGGCCTGCCTCAGGATCTTCTACAGTTTCCATTGGGTCTTCCTCTTCAATCTCGGGAACCTCCTCGGCCACTTCAAGGTCTTCCTCGAACATCCCGGGGTCTTCATCAAACATCTCGAGCATCTCGGGGTCCTCCTCGAATGGCTCGGGATCTTCCTCGTACATCCCGAGATCCTCTTCGAGCGGCAAAATGGCGATCTAAGTCTTCAGAAAATAAAACGGGAGATCCTTGAAGGAAAGGGCGAGGGTTTTCATGTCGCCAACGGGGGGGTACTCTACCTTAGGGATCGTCTATGTATTCCTAATGATCCGGAGCTTCGAAAGGAAATACTGGCAGAAGCTCACGGAACCCCTTACTCGATGCATCCAGGATCCACCAAGATGTATCAAGACCTGAAGGAAAAGTTTTGGTGGTCCGGGATGAAGAGGGATGTGGCTCAGCATGTTAGTACTTGCATGACTTGCCAGCAAGTAAAAGAAGAACACCAGCGACCCGGAGGAGTTCTGCAGCCGCTCGCAATTCCAGAGTGGAAATGGGAAGACATCTCTATGGATTTTATTTCAGGACTTCCCAGGACTACGAATGGATATGATACGATTTGGGTAATTATGGACTGGCTGACGAAGTCTACTCATTTTCTGGCAATCAAGATGACTGACTCAATGGAGCAACTGGCCCAATTGTATGTTAGGGAGATAATCAGACTTCATGGAGTTCCCAAGACCATTATCTCAGATCGGGATGGTCGCTTACTTCGCACTTTTGGGAGTGTGTTCAAAAGTCTCTCGGCACTAAATTACGATTTAGTACCGCCTTTCACCCTCAAACCGACGGGCAAACTGAACGGGTGAATCAAATACTAGAAGACATGTTGTGAGCCTGTGCCTTGGATTTCAAAGGAAGTTGGTGTCGATACCTACGCTTGGCGGAGTTCGCATACAACAATAGTTACCAAGCTACTATCGGAGTGGCACCATATGAAGCTTTGTACGGGAGGAGATGTAGGTCTCCAATCTGTTGGTATGAAAGTGGTGAAAAGAAGGGGATGGGGCTCACAATGGATGTCATTGACTGTACCACCCAAGCTATACAAAGTATTCGACAACGGATAGAAGCTGCTCAGAGCCGGCAGAAAAGTTATGCCGCGATGTCCGGCGTAGACCACTGGAATTTTAACGTTGGAGATTTGGTGTTCTCAAAGTGGCCCCTATGAAGGGGTGAGGTGACAAGATTTGGAAAGAAAGGGAAACTAAGTCCGCGTTATGTGGGGCCGTACCCCGGTTCTGAAAAGAGTCGGGTAAGGTGGCATATGAGCTAGAGCTGCCCCAGAGATGTCGGCTATCCATAACGTGNGGAGGTATAAACTACCCCGAACTAGTCAGAATAGCTCAGAATTATTAAAGATGAACAAAGGACAAAGAAAGAAGAAGAAGATGGTTGTAACGACCCGGAAAATTCGCTTAATATTTTCTGAAAATATCGAGCATGTCTAGATAATTTTCCAAAGGACCTAGAGGTATTAATACGAACTTTGGCCTAGAAAATCCATGTTTTCTCATTTAAATTGAGAAAACTAAGTACTAATGGACCTTATGTGGGTTTTTAGTACCATGATTATAGGTGGATTTTAGGTAATAATTAGTATAAATATAAATAGGATTTAATTAGGCATATTAGCATGATTACGGGTAAGTCTTAGCCTAATTTTTTCTAATTTAATGGAGAAATTAGGTACTAACGAGCTTTAAATGGGCTCCAAATATGGGTATTAATTAGGTAAAATTAATATAAATATAAAAGAATTTTATTTAGAAATATTAGCATAATTATGGGTGATTTTAGGGGGATTTTCGGAATTTAGGAAAATAAAAATAATAAAATAAATAAAATAAAAATAAAATAAAAATAAAGGTGCATGAGCCAAGGATTGAACCTTGGACCTCTAGTACAACCATGCATGCTTTAACCAACTCACCTAGCAAGGGATTTCTATTGGCAAATGAAATAGAGTTTGGCTAAGGCTTAAGGGAAGAAAGATGAGGGGTCATGAAGATACTCTTCATTTGCCTTCTTAAAGGGGCTATAAAGAGAGGGTTTGGGGAGTTACTTCTCTTCTTCCATCAAGTCACCTTCTCCCCTCCTCCTTCTTCATTCTAGCCGAACACCAAGAAGGGGTTTCCCCTTGGAAAAACTCCACATCTCCAAGATCTAGGTTCCTTCCAAGGCTACAAGGGCAAGGAGGGATCAAGGGTCAAGAGCTCTACAAGTTCTTTCTCTTTTAAGGTCTAAAAATCAAGAAACCCCAATGTAAGACTCCCTCACCTGTGGTATATTAGTTCTTTATGATTTTCTATGATTTTTAGCATATTATGAAGGTTGGGTTGAGATCTTAAGTTGGAAAAGAAAGAAAACACGAATCCTAGCCTAAGGGGGGGGGGTTTCGGCCATAGGACTTTTGGGTCCATAATGATGCTATAAATCCTAGTTATGTTTTCTAATATGCTCTCATGATGTTTAGAGGTTAAATATAATTTTGGGGAATTTTTGGGGTACCCTAGGGTCCCCTAGGGCTTTCGGCCAACCCATGAACTCATGGGTAGGGTTATATCCAAACCCCCAAGCATATGTGTTGTGTATTATCATGATACAAGGGAGATTGAGGGTGACTTAGGAGACCTTTTACAAGGCTTTGTGACCCACAAGTTTCGGCCAAGGTTGGATGGTAGGGAAAAAGTTAGGCCTTTCCCCAAGTAAGGGCTCTAATGGCCCTTATAGTATGGTATGGTTGATGTTAATGGTTGATTGGGGATTTTAATGGAATTTTTCCAAGCACCCATGCCCTAACAAGATTCGGCAAGCCCTAGGAAGGAGGGTTAAGGGTTAGGGTTAACCCTAATCATGAGGCCTAAGGGCTTCCTATGGTCATATATGTAATGTATGTATGTTCCTTTACCTTGTGCTATCTTATATGCTTATGGAAATGATAGGAACCTTCCATGTAGGTTTCGGCCAAGGCCATGTAAATAGGGTTTGGTGGAGTTAAGGTTCAAAGAATGATGGTTTATGCTTATTATGAAGTATATATGTAGGTTCAAGCATGTGGTAGAAATTTAAGTTACTTATAACCCTAACTTTAAGCACCATGTTTATGTTTGTATGCTTATGATTGGATGTCATGCTTAATAGGGTTATTTATGAATGTCTTATGTTCCATGTCATGCACTTGGATAGTAGGTAACATGTTTATGGAAGTCCTACCTATATATGCTTATGTTATATTAAGAACCATGTCATGTTATATGCTTATGTTATGTTAAGAACCCCGCCATGTTATATGCTTATGTTATGTTAAGAACCCTACTATGTTATATGCTCAGGTTATGTTAAGAACCATATTATGTTTATGATAAGAATGTTGCATGCCATGTTTTATATATGAAGATGTATGCCATGTTAATAAATAATGATGCATGCCATGTTATGAATAATGATGCATGCTATGTTAATCAAGAATGATGCATGCCATGTTATGAATAATTGTAACGCCCCGAAATTTCCTATATGAAATATTAGGAAATATATAAATTCATGAATATGAAATATGGTGAAATTCATGAAATAGTATCATGAAATATTATGAAATATTATGAATTCATAAATATGAAATATTATGGAATTCATGAAATAGTATCATAAAATATTATGAAATATTATGAATTCATAAATATGAAATATTATGGAATTCATAAAATAGTATCATGAAATATTATGAAATATTATGAATTCATAAATATGAAATGTTATGGAATTCATGAAATAGTATCATGAAATATTATGAAATATTATGAATTCATAAATATGAAATATTATGGAATTCATGAAATAGTATCATGAAATATTATGAAATATTATGAATTCATAAATATGAAAGATTATGGAATTCATGAAATATTATCAAGAAATATTATGAAATATTATGATTTTATAAAATATTAATAATATTATGAAATTTCATGATGGGCTTGGCTTGAATGGGCTTAGATGTGGATTAGTGCAAAATGTGATAAAAAGGAGGAAGCAAGGATTGAACCTTGAACCTCCTCGTTACACTCACCATGTCATAACCAATGCACCAAGCCATGTTTCTTGTTAGAGAAGGAGAAACATGCTTGTTAAAGCGAGGAAAGTGAAGAGACATGTCTCTTCATGAGAAAAGTATAAATAAGGGAAAGGGAAGTTGGAATAACTTCCTCTTCTTCTTCCTCTTCACTTCCCCACCGAAACCAAGCCCTCCCATTCTCCATTTTTCGAAAAGTAAAACCTAGGGTTTCAACCCTAGGGGTTTGGAAAGAAGGAGATCTCACCCAAGGACCTTGCTCTCTCTACTAGGGCCAAGGGTTCTATAGAAGTACTAGGAAGGAGAACATTCACTTTCCTTCAACCAAGGGCATCTTAAGAGTTTAGAGAAGGAGAAAATCAAGCGAAAGGATGTAAGTATCCTCTCGCCTGTGGCATAATTGCTATTGAACGTTTGCTTGTTTTGTTCTTTTGAAAAATCACAAGGACCATTCTTATGAAACTTTCGGCCACCCTATGTAAGAAGTCTAAGAGAAGGGTTTTGATCAAACATTGATGCATGCTAGTAACCCTAGGAATTTTATATACATATGTGTTGTTTCCAAATATTTTTGGAAGGACAAAAGTTAGGGTTTGGTACCCTACAAAGTTTCGGCCACCACCCACTTATGGGCTTTGGTTGCTTCTTGATGCATGAGGATATCCCTAGGAACTTAGGGTATGAATTTATGTTATTTTTCCATCATGTGTGATAACAAGAATTAGGGTTTTAGTGCCCTACAACTTTCGGCCAAAGAAGAAAAATTAGGGTTTTGTATGGCTTGCTATCCTATTATGTTCCCATGATTAGAATGGTAGATAAAATGTTGTATATATGTGTGTGTTGTTTTGTGAATGATGACTTGTCCAAAAACCCTAGAAACCCCACCTTATCATTCGGCCACCTCTTGTAATTTAGGGTTAGTGGATGCTAATCCCAATATGAGATATAAACCATGTTTCAATTGTTAACATGAAAGGTACTTGAGGTGTTTGTAGAAATGCTTGAATAAATGTATGTGTGAATGATTAATGCAAAAGTCCTAATATTTCCCTACTCTTGATGTTTCGGCCAACCCACTAGGACTAGGGTTTGTAAAGGTCAAACTACCCTATGATATATGTTTATGGTTGGGGATGATCATATGTATATGTATGTGGTGTTAAATGGAATGGTTGATAAGGAAACCTTAATTGATAGCATGCTTTGATATGTTTATGTATGAGGTGTTTAAATGAGATGTCTGATTGAAATCTTAATTGATAGCATGCTACCACTTTCTACGATATGAGTATGACCTATGTGACCAAAGCTTGTCAGGTCTAAGGTAGGTTAAGTGGTTGAAATATGATGCATGATGAAATATGATGAACATGTATGAAATGTGATGTATATATGAACATGTATGACATATGATGCATGTATGAACATGTATGAAATATGATGAATATATGAACATGTATGAAATATAATGTATGTATGAGCATGCCTTATAGCCCATGGGGTACATTTATGAAATTGCATGTGATATGTTAAAATGCTTGAATGGATACTCAAATAGTATGGGATCAAGAGCACCCGAATGTGTGGTGTGTCCCTAGGGGATCAAGAACACCCTTGAAGAGTGGTGTGTCCCATAAGAGTAAATATGGAGTATTCCTTAGCATATATGTAACAGCATGATAAGTATTTTACTTTTGAAGTTGTGTACCCGACTCGGAAGGGGGTCGTTAAATAAATCCGGGGTGCATGTTAACGTGACTCCGGTAGGACGGAAGGGTCCTGCTCTAATGACTTGGTGGCTCGCTACCCCAACTCATTAGGGAACGCGCAATAGTTCCGCGCGATAGTTGGTACACAACAGGGCCCGATATGATATGGATGTATTTTTAAGTAGTACCATTATGGAAATGTTTTGAAAACATTCATTGAGAATATTTGTAATATGTGAAGAGTATGCTTAAGGTACTTGATATTGCATGTTAGAAACTTGGATGTTTAATATGCTTTGATAAACTCATGCTTATGATTTATTATGTGTACATGTTATGCTTTCGTATGGTTTTAGCGAGTAGGACAGGATCCTTACTAAGCATTTATGCTTACTAGTTTATGTGTTGTCTTATGCTGCAGATAACACTTAAATAGAAGGAAGAGGCAGGAGGCTGAAGATGTGTGGGGTGGTGGCTCGGGAAGAAAGATTTCTATATCTACATATTTATGCTTATGTTATGCTCCTTGACAATGAATGATAGTGATTAGGATTGATATTGCATGATAATAGTTACACTTGGAATTTTCATATACTTGATTTATTGGATTATATTATGGTGTGAAATAATATGTGAACCTATCATGTTATATAATGTCGTTCTAGTATAGTGGTAAGTGTTCTTGCATTGTTGTTTTAATGTCATGCTAGGGGATAGAAATAGAAAAAAAAAATATTACTATATGATTGAATGTACGTAACCCCGCCCCGAGAGTAGATATAAGGGCGGGCGTTACAGGTTGGTATCAGAGCAAGTTTCCCCTCCACCACACACACATCAAGCTTCATCCTGCCGCTTCCAAGTAAGAGATCCTAATCTCGCTTTACTTTATTTCATGTACAGTAAGTAATGATATATATAGAGATGATTTATGCTTGCACAATATAGAGATGATTTATGCTTGCATAACAAGAAAAAGTAGCGTTAATTCTTATGTAGCTTATTTATCACCTATATGATAGATATATGGCTAGAAGACGTAGCAATCGGGGTAATGAGACAGCACCCCCACCTAATATGATGCAAGTAATCACAGATCTGCAGCGTCAGGTCACTAAACAGCAGCAGATCATAAATACTCTGATGACCCAGCAGGGGAACACTGCAACCCCGCAGGGAAGTCAGAATGTGATACTCACTGAGCCTCCAACTGCACAGGCACCCCCGGACACTCCGGCCAGAGGAGTCTGACAGGAGGCCTATCTGATTCAGTGGTAGAGACTGAAGCCGAAAAAGTTCTCCGGCACCTGCGAGCCCTAGGATGCCCAGGCCTGGCTCGAGGTAGTTGAGAGCACAGTGGAATTATTAGACTGGCCCGAACATGAGAAAATTAAATGTGTCTCATTCTGCCTCACTGGCGACGCCAGGATGTGGTGGGAACGGATAAAAGCTAGAGACACTGGGGCAACATATTCGTTTATCTCTATGCAATATGCCAAAAGAAATGATATGTCACTGCAAGATTTAGACTGTAAATTTCTGACAACACTACCCTCGGGTGAGGTGATGGCCTCTACCCAAATGCTATGTGCCGCACCAATCAGAATCGCAGATAGGGAACTCTACTGCGATCTGATAGTGTTTGATATGTCAGATTATGATGTGATATTGGGCATGGATTTCTTGAACAAATATGGCGCCTCTATTGAGTGTCGTAAACGAAGGGTTATCTTCCGACCGGAGGCGGAAATTCTATTTGAATTCATCGGAGAGCCGAAGAAGAGGACAAGCAAATTCTTGTCGGCTCTGAAAGCAAGGAAGATGTTAGAAAAGGGATGCTCTGGATTTCTAACTCATGTGGTTGATACCAGTCCTACAGAGGGCCCGAAGCTAGAAGACGTCAAAGTCGTATGCAATTACCCAGAGGTATTTCCCGATGACTTACCAGGGTTAGCACCTGAAAAAGATATAGAATATGCAATTGAGTTGGTTCCTGGTACTAACCCCATTTCTAAGGCACCGTACCGTATGGCGCCGACGGAATTAAAGGAGTTACAAGGACAGTTACAGGAGCTACTTGACAAGGGACTCATCCGCCCTAGTCATTCTCCCTGGGGAGCTCCCGTACTGTTTGTAAAAGAAAAGAAGGATGGGTCGATGCGAATGTGTATCGACTATCGGGCACTGAATAATGTGACTATCAAGAACAGGTACCCTCTACCCCGGATAGATGACCTGTTCAGATCTTAGACCGGGAAGTTAAAAAGCTAAGGAACAAGGAAGTACCCTTAGTAAAGGTTCTGCGGCGGAACGAACGATTCGAAGAAGCCACGTGGGAACGAGAGGAGGTAATGCGATTAAAGCATCCGGAATTATTTTAAAGTTCGGGACGAACTTTTTATAAGGTAGGGAGGATTGTAACGCCCCGAAATTTCCTATATGAAATATTAGGAAATATATAAATTCATGAATATGAAATATGGTGAAATTCATGAAATAGTATCATGAAATATTATGAAATATTATGAATTCATAAATATGAAATATTATGGAATTCATGAAATAGTATCATGAAATATTATGAAATATTATGAATTCATAAATATGAAATATTATGGAATTCATAAAATAGTATCATGAAATATTATGAAATATTATGAATTCATAAATATGAAATGTTATGGAATTCATGAAATAGTATCATGAAATATTATGAAATATTATGAATTCATAAATATGAAATATTATGGAATTCATGAAATAGTATCATGAAATATTATGAAATATTATGAATTCATAAATATGAAAGATTATGGAATTCATGAAATATTATCAAGAAATATTATGAAATATTATGATTTTATGAAATATTAATAATATTATGAAATTTCATGATGGGCTTGGCTTGAATGGGCTTAGATGTGGATTAGTGCAAAATGTGATAAAAAGGAGGAAGCAAGGATTGAACCTTGAACCTCCTCGTTGCACTCACCATGTCATAACCAATGCACCAAGCCATGTTTCTTGTTAGAGAAGGAGAAACATGCTTGTTAAAGCGAGGAAAGTGAAGAGACATGTCTCTTCATGAGAAAAGTATAAATAAGGGAAAGGGAAGTTGGAATAACTTCCTCTTCTTCTTCCTCTTCACTTCCCCACCGAAACCAAGCCCTCCCATTCTCCATTTTTCGAAAAGTAAAACCTAGGGTTTCAACCCTAGGGGTTTGGAAAGAAGGAGATCTCACCCAAGGACCTTGCTCTCTCTACTAGGGCCAAGGGTTCTATAGAAGTACTAGGAAGGAGAACATTCACTTTCCTTCAACCAAGGGCATCTTAAGAGTTTAGAGAAGGAGAAAATCAAGCGAAAGGATGTAAGTATCCTCTCGCCTGTGGCATAATTGCTATTGAACGTTTGCTTGTTTTGTTCTTTTGAAAAATCACAAGGACCATTCTTATGAAACTTTCGGCCACCCTATGTAAGAAGTCTAAGAGAAGGGTTTTGATCAAACTTTGATGCATGCTAGTAACCCTAGGAATTTTATATACATATGTGTTGTTTCCAAATATTTTTGGAAGGACAAAAGTTAGGGTTTGGTACCCTACAAAGTTTCGGCCACCACCCACTTATGGGCTTTGGTTGCTTCTTGATGCATGAGGATATCCCTAGGAACTTAGGGTATGAATTTATGTTATTTTTCCATCATGTGTGATAACAAGAATTAGGGTTTTAGTGCCCTACAACTTTCGGCCAAAGAAGAAAAATTAGGGTTTTGTATGGCTTGCTATCCTATTATGTTCCCATGATTAGAATGGTAGATAAAATGTTGTATATATGTGTGTGTTGTTTTGTGAATGATGACTTGTCCAAAAACCCTAGAAACCCCACCTTATCATTCGGCCACCTCTTGTAATTTAGGGTTAGTGGATGCTAATCCCAATATGAGATATAAACCATGTTTCAATTGTTAACATGAAAGGTACTTGAGGTGTTTGTAGAAATGCTTGAATAAATGTATGTGTGAATGATTAATGCAAAAGTCCTAATATTTCCCTACTCTTGATGTTTCGGCCAACCCACTAGGACTAGGGTTTGTAAAGGTCAAACTACCCTATGATATATGTTTATGGTTGGGGATGATCATATGTATATGTATGTGGTGTTAAATGGAATGGTTGATAAGGAAACCTTAATTGATAGCATGCTTTGATATGTTTATGTATGAGGTGTTTAAATGAGATGTCTGATTGAAATCTTAATTGATAGCATGCTACCACTTTCTACGATATGAGTATGACCTATGTGACCAAAGCTTGTCAGGTCTAAGGTAGGTTAAGTGGTTGAAATATGATGCATGATGAAATATGATGAACATGTATGAAATGTGATGTATATATGAACATGTATGACATATGATGCATGTATGAACATGTATGAAATATGATGAATATATGAACATGTATGAAATATAATGTATGTATGAGCATGCCTTATAGCCCATGGGGTACATTTATGAAATTGCATGTGATATGTTAAAATGCTTGAATGGATACTCAAATAGTATGGGATCAAGAGCACCCGAATGTGTGGTGTGTCCCTAGGGGATCAAGAACACCCTTGAAGAGTGGTGTGTCCCATAAGAGTAAATATGGAGTATTCCTTAGCATATATGTAACAGCATGATAAGTATTTTACTTTTGAAGTTGTGTACCCGACTCGGAAGGGGGTCGTTAAATAAATCCGGGGTGCATGTTAACGTGACTCCGGTAGGACGGAAGGGTCCTGCTCTAATGACTTGGTGGCTCGCTACCCCAACTCATTAGGGAACGCGCAATAGTTCCGCGCGATAGTTGGTACACAACAGGGCCCGATATGATATGGATGTATTTTTACGTAGTACTATTATGGAAATGTTTTGAAAACATTCATTGAGAATATTTGTAATATGTGAAGAGTATGCTTAAGGTACTTGATATTGCATGTTAGAAACTTGGATGTTTAATATGCTTTGATAAACTCATGCTTATGATTTATTATGTGTACATGTTATGCTTTCGTATGGTTTTAGCGAGTAGGACAGGATCCTTACTAAGCATTTATGCTTACTAGTTTATGTGTTGTCTTATGCTGCAGATAACACTTAAATAGAAGGAAGAGGCAGGAGGCTGAAGATGTGTGGGGTGGTGGCTCGGGAAGAAAGATTTCTATATCTACATATTTATGCTTATGTTATGCTCCTTGACAATGAATGATAGTGATTAGGATTGATATTGCATGATAATAGTTACACTTGGAATTTTCATATACTTGATTTATTGGATTATATTATGGTGTGAAATAATATGTGAACCTATCATGTTATATAATGTCGTTCTAGTATAGTGGTAAGTGTTCTTGCATTGTTGTTTTAATGTCATGCTAGGGGATAGAAATAGAAAAAAAAATATTACTATATGATTGAATGTACGTAACCCCGCCCCGAGAGTAGATATAAGGGCGGGCGTTACAATAATGATGCATGCTATGTTATGAATAATGACGCATGCCATGTTATGAATAATGATGCATGCCATGTTTATGAAGAAAGATAATGCTCATGCCTTCCAGGCATCATGATGGACAAGCATGTTTTAAGTTATGCTTCATGTAACAAGTTATGCCATGTTTGAATATGCCATGAATGTCTTATGAATGATGAAGCATGTAAAATATTTTACTTTATAAATGGGGCTTGTACCGGACCGAAGTATGGGTCCAAGGGATGGGCACCTTAAGAACGCCCCGGTTCTGGACTACCGAAGCTATCCACGGTTCTGGCACTACCGAAGCTGTGCAACAGGGATGGGCACCTTAAGAACGCCCCGGTTCGAGGACTACCGACTATGCTGTCCTTACCCTAGTAGGTCGAGGCTAGCTACCTTGTATTTACTTAGGGATGCGCGCCATGATGTATGTATGTGGTACAAGCTGGGGACCCCAACAATGTGATGATTATGTTTAAGTATTTAAAAGTATGTTTTCAAAAGTTAGGCATCTATATATATATATATATATATATATACATATGCATTCCACCCACGCATTCATTCATGTTATGCATTATGCTATGATGATGATGTCTTATGCTTATGATTCATGTTAAGAAATGGGTATGATAGTAAATGATTTATGCCATGATTATGTTAAGAAGATGCCCATATGCTATAATGGAAAATATGCCCATGATATGCTAGATAGGATGGTCTATACCTTATGTTTATGTTTATACCATGTTCCATGCCATGTTAAGAATGTCTAATGATGAGTATGTTTGAGTATGTTTATACCATGCTTTATGCCATGATAGGAATGTTTAATTATGCCTATGCTTATGTTTATGCTTTAGGCCATGATAAGAATGTTAATTATGACTATGCTTATGTTTATGCTTTATGCCATGATAAAAATGGTTAATCATGTTTATGCTTATGTTTATGCTTTATGCCATGATAGGAATGTTTAGATATGTTTATGGTTATGTCATGTATCATGCCATGTAAAGTTTAAGTAGGTTTATGTTTATGCTTCATGTTTAAGACTAAATGATGATTATGTTTCATATGATTATGAATGAATGACGAATGCTTTTAGTGAGTAGGAAAGAGTCTTACTAAGCCTGTGTGCTTATAGTCTTTTTCCTTATACCGCTGATCATGCAAGGGGACAATGAGGAAGCAGCAGGAGGGCAAGAACGTATGTGTGTGATAGTGACTTGGCCCAGGAAACCAAATGTTTACCGTTTATACTAGAACTTTACTTTTGATATCTCTATGCTCGAATAATGACTCATGGAACTTTATTTTATGATGTTAAGCATGATATGATAAGATGTTTAAGTATAAAGTCAATGTGCCAAGATTCCATGACATTATGTTAAGAATGGTAATAGGGGGCATGTAAGTGTAAAGTTAAAATTATTCCGCTGCAGTATAATGTTACATGCCTTAAGTATGTTAGCGTAACGCCGCTTTATGAAAAAAAAAAAGCGGACGTTACAGGTTGGTATCAGAGCCGTAACCATCTCACAACACACACATCAAGCCCTCATCCTGCCGCTTCCAAGTAAGTACCTCTTTACATATCTGATAGTATTAAGATGTTTTATGATTTTAAGATATGCAAGTATGAACGGTATTTATGATGAAAAGTACGTTACGATATGTAACGACGAATGATGTTTTATCTTCTTTTAGGAATTAAATGTTTAGAATAATATAGGGGTAGAAAAAAAACTGATATTGGTCATACTTGTCTTTGCTGAAGAAAACATGGCTAGAAGACAGAGTAACCGACTTAACGAGGCAACCCCATCGCCTGATCTGGTGCAATTGGTAACCCAGCTCCAGCAGCAAGTCACTGAGCAGCAGCAAACCATTAATACTTTGATGAACCAGCAGGCAAATTCCACTACCCCACCAATGAACCAGACTGCTATACCCGTTGCGCCCACAGTTACGCAAAACCCTCTGACAGGCCCGACCACTGCAGTACGTCAGGAGGCTTACCTGATTCAATGGTTGAGGCTGAAACCGGAAAACTTCTCGGGTATTGGCGAACCGTGGGACGCCCAGGCATGGTTCAAGACAGTAGAAAGTACCCTAGAGCTGCTAGATTGGCCGGAGTACGAGAAGATCAAGTGTGTCCTTCTGCCTTTCTGGAGATGCCAGAATGTGGTGGGAGAGGGTCAAAGCCAAATGACAGGTGGATCAAATGGCGTGGTCGGACTTCGAGTTGGAATTCTTTGAAGAATTCTTCCATATGCGTGTTACCAATAAACACTATGATGAGTTCACAGAATTCCGACAGGGCGACCTCTCGGTCAATGAAGCCATGAAGAAATTCAACCGATTGGCTCGCCTATGCCCTGAGTTGGTCCGCACCGAGAAGGAAAGGGTCCGGCTTGTGCTGAGGATGTTGCGACCGGAAATATCTTTGAATGTGACCGGTGGGGTGCACCGACCACAGACCGCCGAGGAGCTGTTTAGTAGTGCCCTACTGACCGAGCACTATTTGAACAACATCAATCAGCAAAGGAAAGCATTAAATGAAAGGAGTCAGAAATCCCAGAGTGGCAACGCTAACTGGAAGGGAGACCAAGGTGGCAAATGGAAGCCATGGAACAACCGTCAAGGAGGCCCAGCAAACAAACAAGCCAAGCTTATCCTGTGCGCGACATGCGGAAAAAGGCACCCCGGGGAATGCCGAAGAGGTACGAATCGGTGTTTTACCTATGGAGTGGAAGGGCATATGGCGGCTTACTGCCCTACTAGGAGCCAGACATCTCCCCAACCACTCGGCCAGTACCAAGGTGCCCCAGCGAAACTACACTACATGCAAGCGGAGTTGGAAGGTACCCCGATGCTGGAGGCCCAACCGACTATGATGAATGCCAGGGTTTTCTCGGTTACCAAGGAGGACGCTACGGAAGCTTCTACGGTTGTCACAGGTCAGATATTTATTTTCGGCCAGCATGCTACTGCATTATTTGATACTGGGGCAACGCATTCGTTCATTTTTGGGCCATATACCAAGAAGATAAGTAGGAGTCCGCAAGAGTTAGACTGCAGGTTTTTGACGACCCTACCTTCGGGGGAAATAATGACGTCCACGCATGTGCTGCGTGCGGTGCCGGTCGAAATTGCAGAAAGGGAACTTTACTGCAATCTGATAGTGCTCGACATGCAAGATTATGATGTTATAATGGGGATGGACTTCTTGGGTCAATATGGTGCTTCTATAGAGTGTCGTAAGCGAAAGGTAGTCTTTCGACCTGAGGCATGCTCTATGTTCGAATTCATCGGAGAACCAAGGAAAAGAACTGGGAAATATTTATCAGCTCTCCAAGCTTAGAAGATGTTAGACAAAGGATGTACTGGATTTCTAGCATATGTGGTGGATGCCGGTCAAGTAAAGAGCCAGAAGCTGGAAGATGTTCGGGTGGTATGCGATTACCCCGAGGTTTTTCCAGATGAATTACCAGGATTAGCTCCCGATAGGGAGGTGGAATTCGAGATCGAATTGGTTCCTGGTACTAACCCGATCTCCAAGGCACCTTATCGGATGGCGTCGTTTGAATTAAAGGAGCTTCAGGAACAGCTACGGGAGTTACTGGATAAGGGATTTATTCGCCCTAGTCATTCCCCATGGGGAGCTCCGGTGCTGTTTGTGAAGAAGAAAGACGGGTCTATGCGAATGTGCATAGATTATCAAGCGCTGAACAATGTAACAATCAAGAATAGGTATCCCCTTCCGAGGATCGATGACCTGTTTGATCAATTAAAGGGAGCCACCTTTTTCTCGAAAATTGATTTGAGGTCTGGTTATCATCAAGTTAGAGTAAAACAGGAGGATATTCCAAAGACGGCTTTCCGATCAAGGTACGGGCACTTTGAGTTTGTGGTGATGCCCTTCGGCGTGACGAATGCTCCTGCTATGTTTATGGACCTTATGAATCGGGTATTCTCGTCGTTTCTCGATAAATTTGTGATCGTTTTCATCGACGATATTCTTATTTATTCGAGGACCCCGGAAGAGCACGCTGAGCACCTGAAGATAGCATTAGAGACTCTTCGGGAAAAGCAACTATATGCAAAATTTTCCAAATGTGAGTTTTGGCTCGACCAAGTGGGTTTCATGGGTCATATTATTTCCAAAGATGGGGTTATGGTAGACCCAATAAAGATTGAAGCTATGAATAATTGGAGCCGGCCGAAGAACGCCAGCGAAATCAGATGTTTTCTTGGGCTGGCAGGCTATTATAGAAAATTTGTGGAGGACTTTTCGAGGATTGCAGCTCCTTTAACGGCTCTCACCCGGAAGGATAAGAAGTATGAATGGACGAAGAACTGTGAAAGGAGTTTCTTGGAACTGAAAAGGAGACTTACAAGTGCTCCAATCCTGACCCTTCCAGAATGTAATCAGAGCTTCGACATGTATAGGGATGCCTCCAAGCTCGGACTTGGAGCTGTACTTATGCAGAATTGGAAGGTTATTGCCTATGCCTCTAGACAACTCAAGGAATATGAGCAGAATTATCCTACTCATGATCTGGAACTGGCCACGGTGGTTTTCGCTCTTAAGATATGGAGGCATTATCTATACGGAGCGCAGTGCAGAATTTATACAGACCACCAGAGTCTGCGATATTTCTTCACTCAGAAAGACCTGAATATGAGACAACGCCGATGGCTTGAGTTGGTGAAGGACTATGACTGTGAAATCCTCTACCATCCGGGGAAGGCAAACAAAGTGACCGATGCACTCAGCCGGAAGTCGAGTGCCACCTTGATGTCTATACATATATTACCCCAACCACTTGAAAGAGAAATGATGAATTTTGGAATTGAGGTTATCACCGGACGGCTTTCCACCATAACAGTATCACCCACTCTGTTTGAGGACATATTGGAAAAACAAAATGGTGATCTAAGTCTTCAGAGAATAAAACGGGAGATCCTTGAAGGAAAGGGTTTTCATATCGCCAACGGGGGGGTACTCTACCTTAGGAATCGTCTATGTATTCCTAGTGATCCAGAGCTTCGAAAGGAAATACTGGCAGAAGCTCACAGAACCCCTTACTCGATGCATCCAGGATCCACCAAGATGTATCAGGACCTGAAGGAAAAGTTTTGGTGGTCCGGGATGAAGAGGGATGTGGCTCAGCATGTTAGTACTTGCATGACTTGCCAGCAAGTAAAAGCAGAACACCGGCGACCCGTGGGAGTTCTGCAGCCGCTCGCAATTCCAGAGTGGAAATGGGAAGACATCTCTATGGACTTTATTTCACGACTTCCCAGGACTACGAATGGATATGATGCAATTTGGGTAATTGTGGACAGACTGACGAAGTCTGCTCACTTTCTGGCAATCAAGATGACGACTCAATGGAGCAACTGGCCCAATTGTATGTTAAGGAGATAATCAGACTTCATGGAGTTCCCAAGACCATCATCTCAGATCGGGATGGTTGCTTTACTTCGCACTTTTGGGAGTGTGTTCAGAAGTCTCTCGGCACTAAATTACGATTTAGCACCGCATTTCACCCTCAGACCGATGGGCAAACTGAACGGGTGAACCAAGTACTAGAGGACATGTTGCGAGCCTGTGCTTTGGATTTCAAAGGAAGTTGGTGTCGATATCTATGCCTGGCGGAGTTCGCGTACAACAATAGCTACCAAGCTACTATCGGAATGGCACCATATGAAGCTTTGTACGGGAGGAGATGTAGGTCTCCAATCTGTTGGTATGAAAGTGGTGAAAAGAAGGAGATGGGGCTCACAATGGATGTCATCGATGGTACCACCCAAGCTATACAACATATTCGACAACGGATAGAAGCTGCTCAGAGCCGGCAGAAAAGTTATGCTGATGTCCGGCGTAGACCACTGGAATTTAACGTTGGAGATTTGGTATTCCTGAAAGTGGCTCCTATGAAAGGGGTGACAAGATTTGGGAAGAAAGGAAAACTAAGTCCACGCTATTTGGGGCCATACCTGATTCTGAAAAGAGTCGGTAAAGTGGCATATGAGTTAGAGCTGCCTCCAGAGATGTCAGCTATCCATAACGTATTCCATGTGTCCCTGCTTAAAAAGTATATCCTAAATATGGACCAAGTGATCGAGCCGCAGACAGAGCAAGTGCAAGAGGACCTAAGCTATGAGGGCAGACCCATTCAGATTTTGGATAAGGAAGTCAAGAAGCTGAAGAGTAAGGAGGTACCCTTAGTCAAGGTCTATGGCAAAGTCAACGGTTCGAAGAAGCTACCTGCGAACGCGAGGACGAGATGAGACGCAAGTACCCAGAATTATTCTAAGTTCGAGGACGAACATTCACGAGGTATGGGGAATTGTAACGACCCGAAAAATTCTCTTAATATTTTCTGAAAATATCGAGCATGTCTAGATAATTTTCAGAAGGACCTAGAGGTATTAATACGAACTTTGGCCTAGAAAATCGATGTTTTCTCATTTAAATTGAGAAAACTAAGTACTAATGGACTGTTAGACATTCTGGGCCGCAAAAACCGCTTTTTGCGTTGCGGAAACCCCAGAAGTTCGGCCACGGGATCCGTGCGAACACAAAATAAATTACGAGTACGAGTTTCGCTACTAAATCTACATTAGATCTACATGATAGAACCATTACCCTTGATGCGTAGCCCTTCGCTTTCTCGCTTGTCCAAAAGCCGCCGGATCTCGTAGAGTATCAAGGTAGACACTCCTCTATATGTATCCACGCGAACAAAATAGATGGATCAAAACCTTAGGTGTGCTAGCACCTTCTAGGTTTCGACAAGAGGAGAAGGATAGCAAGAAGAAAAATCTATAGAGGAAGAAGAAGAGCCACACACAAAAAGGGAACCAAAATCCCTTTTTGATCACCCTTGGTGGCCGGCCACTTAATGGCCATTAATGGCCATTAAGTGGCCGGCCACACATGCCATAACCTCCTCCATTTGAATTCAAATTCAAATGGGAGGTGTTACCACCTTGGAAATGATGTGGCATACACATTTAGTCAAAAACCAAGCCAAGTCATCACTTGGTCAATTCAAGGTGAGGTGGTTTTGGTCAAGTCAAACTTGCCTTTTATGGACTTTCCATATTTAGCCAAGTCAAACTTGACTCCATTTCTTCTCCCATGTCATGTCTAACTTGAAGTGGAACCAAGTCAAGTCAAACTTGATTTGGATTTAGGTCAAGTCAAACTTGCCTTTTATGGACTTTCCATATTTAGCCAAGTCAAACTTGACTTCAATTTTTCTTCTCCCATGTCAAGTCTAACTTGAAGTGGAACCAAGTCAAGTCTAACTTGATTTGGATTTAGGTCAAGTCAAACTTGCCTTTTATGGACTTTCCATATTTAGCCAAGTCAAACTTGACTTCAATTTTCTCCATCTATTTGTTCTTTGCGTGTGACCCTATAGGTTCTTGTAACGTTGGCAATGCTTCTAACCTCTTAGAAGCATAAGCAATGAGCGGTATCTAGCAACACATCATTGCTACCCAAGTTACAAGAATGTTGAGATCCAACATCACCTTGTGACTAATAATTGTGACTCTCACAATATATGATAATGTCCCTCTATCCTTGATATCTAGATTGACTCAATTGAGGCATAGACCGTGTCATCCTCGAGTCAATCTATATCTTGAACTCCAAGTAGACTCACACTAATCAAATGAGCTCAATATCTCATATTGACTCACTTGGGCATGGCCATGCACTTTGTGGTCTAACTCTATCAAGAATACGATATCGCTCCCGTCATATAGGAGGGATAGATCCCATCTACATCACTCACATCCCTCTCCATAATTTGTTACATATCCAGTAATCGCCTTTATAGTCCACCCATTTACGGGTGACGTTTGACGAAGCCAAAGTACGTAACTCCTTATGTAGGAATCCATGGTGACTTCAGGTCCAAGGACTAATAGTCATACTAATAGCCACATGAGAAAGTATATGACACTCATATAACGATCCATGATACTTTCTCATGGCGGGTCATTCAGTATACATTCTCCAATGCATACCCATGTGTCAACTTGATATCTCTATATCAATGACTTGTGAGATCAAGTCATCATGTTGACTTACATGCTAGCCTCTACGTATTAACATTGTCCTTGAATGTTAATACTTGACTAGGAATTATTTAGAGTAGTGTTCTCTATATCATCTCACTATTGATTCAACTAATCGATTGATATAGATAAGAATCTTCTACTCAAGGACATTATAATGCTTAGCTATTCGGCACAAATACACGTAAGTATAATAACCATAAAACATGCCTTTATTTATACACAGGAATATGATACAAATGAGTCTATATAATCATCACATGATTGGCTCTAGGGCTCTCACTAACATGGACCTTATGTGGGTTTTTAGTACCATGATTATAGGTGGATTTTAGGTAATAATTAGTATAAATATAAATAGGATTTAATTAGGCATATTAGCATGATTACGGGTAAGTCTTAGCCTAATTTTCCTATTTTAATGGAGAAATTAGGTACTAATGAGCTTAAAATGGGCTCCAAAAATGGGTATTAATTAGGTAAAATTAATATAAATATAAAAGAATATTATTTAGAAATATTAGCATAATTATGGGTGATTTTAGGGGGATTTTCAAAATTTAGGAAAATAAAAATAATAAAATAAATAAAATAAAAATAAAATAAAAATAAAGGTGCATGAGCCAAGGATTGAACCTTGGACCTCTAGTACAACCATGCATGCTTTAACCAACTCACCTAGCAAGGGATTTCTATTGGCAAATGAAATAGAGTTTGGCTAAGGCTTAAGGGAAGATGAGGGGTCATGAAGAGACTCTTCATTTGCCTTCTTAAAGGGGCTATAAAGAGAGGGTTTGGGGGGTTACTTCTCTTCTTCCATCAAGTCACCTTCTCCCCTCCTCCTCCTTCATTCTAGTCGAACACCAAGAAGGGGTTTCCCCTTGGAAAAACTCTACATCTCCAAGATCTAGGTTCCTTCCAAGGCTACAAGGGCAAGGAGGGATCAAGGGTCAAGAGCTCTACAAGTTCTTTCTCTTTTAAGGTCTAAAAATCAAGAAACCCCAATGTAAGACTCCCTCACCTGTGGTATATTAGTTCTTTATGATTTTCTATGATTTTTAGCATATTATGAAGGTTGGGTTGAGATCTTATGTTGGAAAAGAAAGAAAACAAGAATCCTAGCCTAAGGGGGGGTTTCGGCCCTAGGACTTTTGGGTCCAAAATGATGCTATAAATCCTAGTTATGCTTTCTAATATGCTCTCATGATGTTTAGAGGTTAAATATAATTTTGGGAAATTTTTGGGGTACCCTAGGGTCTCCTAGGGCTTTCGGCCAACCCATGAACTCATGGATAGGGTTATATCCAAACCCCCAAGCATATGTGTTGTATATTATCATGATACAAGGGAGAATGAGGGTGACTTAGGAGACCTTTTACAAGGCTTTGTGACCCACAAGTTTTGGCCAAGGTTGGATGGTAGGGAAAATGTTAGGCCTTTCACCAAGTAAGGGCTTTAATGGCCCTTATAGTATGGTATGGTTGATGTTAATGGTTGATTGGGGATTTTAATGGAATTTTTCCATGCACCCATGCCCTAACAAGATTCGTCCAGCCCTAGGAAGGAGGGTTAAGGGTTAGGGTTAACCCTAATCATGAGGCCTAAGGGCTTCCTATGGTCATATAGGTAATGTATGTATGTTCCTTTACCTTGTGCTATCTTATATGCTTATGGAAATGATGGGAACCTTCCATGTAGGTTTCGGCCAAGGCCATGTAAATAGGGTTTGGTGGAGTTAAGGTTCAAAGAATGATGGTTTATGCTTATTATGAAGTATATATGTAGGTTCAAGCATGTGGTAGAAATTTAAGTTACCTATAACCCTAACTTTAAGCATCATGTTTATGTTTGTATGCTTATGATTGGATGTCATGCTTAATAGGGTTATTTATGAATGTCTTATGTTTCATGTCATGCACTTGGATAGTAGGTAACATGTTTATGGAAGTCCTACCTATATATGCTTATGTTATGTTAAGAACCATGTCATGTTATATGCTTATGTTATGTTAAGAACCCCGCCATGTTATATGCTTATGTTATGTTAAGAACCCTACTATGTTATATGCTCAGGTTATGTTAAGAACCATGTTATGTTTATGATAAGAATGATGCATGCCATGTTTTATATATGAATATGTATGTCATGTTAATAAATAATGATGCATGCCATGTTATGAATAATGATGCATGCTATGTTAATCAAGAATGATGCATGCCATGTTATGAATAATGATGCATGCTATGTTATGAATAATGACGCATGCCATGTTATGAATAATGATGCATGCCATGTTTATGAAGAAAGATAATGCTCATGCCTTCCAGGCATCATGATGGACAAGCATGTTTTAAGTCATGCTTCATGTAACAAGTTATGCCATGTTTGAATATGCCATGAATGTCTTATGAATGATGAAGCATGTAAAGTATTTTACTTTATGAATGGGGCTTGTACCGGACCGAAGTATGGTTCCAAGGGATGGGCACCTTAAGAACGCCCCGATTCTGGACTACCGAAGCTTTCCACGGTTCTGGCACTACCGAAGCTGTGCAATAGGGATGGGCACCTTAAGAACGCCCTGGTTCGAGGACTACCGACTATGCTGTCCTTACCCTAGTAGGTCGAGGCTAGCTACCTTGTATTTACTTAGGGATGCGCGCCATGATGTATGTATGTGGTACAAGCCGGGGACCCCAACAATGTGATGATTATGTTTAAGTATTTAAAAGTATGTTTTCAAAAGTTAGGCATCTATATATATATATATATATATACATATGCATTCCACCCACGCATTCATTCATGTTATGCATTATGCTATGATGATGATGTCTTATGCTTATGATTCATGTTAAGAAATGGGTATGATAGTAAATGATTTATGCCATAATTATGTTAAGAAGATGCCCATATGCTATAATGGAAAATATGCCCATGATATGCTAGATAGATTGCTCTATACCTTATGTTTATGTTTATACCATGTTCCATGTCATGTTAAGAATGTCTAATGATGAGTATGTTTGAGTATGTTTATACCATGCTTTATGCCATGATAGGAATGTTTAATTATGCCTATGCTTATGTTTATGCTTTAGGCCATGATAAGAATGTTAATTATGACTATGCTTATGTTTATGCTTTATGCCATGATAAAAATGTTTAATAATGTTTATGCTTATGTTTATGCTTTATGCCATGATAGGAATGTTTAGATATGTTTATGGTTATGCCATGTATCATGCCATGTAAAGTTTAAGTAGGTTTATGTTTATGCTTCATGTTTAAGACTAAATGATGATTATGTTTCATATGATTATGAATGAATGACGAATGCTTTTAGTGAGTAGGAAAGAGTGTTACTAAGCCTGTGTGCTTATAGTCTTTTTCGTTATACCGCAGATCATGCAAGGGGACAATGAGGAAGCAGCAGGAGGGCAAGAACGTATGTGTGTGATAGTGACTTGGCCCAGGAAACCAAATGTTTACCGTTTATACTAGAACTTTACTTTTGATATCTCTATGCTCGAATAATGACTCATGGAACTTTATGTTATGATGTTAAGCATGATATGATAAGATGTTTAAGTATAAAGTCAATATACTAAGATTCCATGACATTATGTTAAGAATGGTAGTAGGGGGCATGTAAGTGTAAAGTTAAAGTTATTCCGCTGCAGTATGTGTAGGACCGGTGCCGTCGATAGAGGGGGGGGTGAATATCGATCATGAAGATTACTCGCGGAAACTTCGTAGAAAACTTTAGTTCGTTCTGAACTCAGAGTTAGTAGCAGCGGAAAACAAGCAGAACGAAGAAAACAATAATACAAGGACACAGCGGGATTATTTACTTGGTTCCCAACCCCTCAGGGTAAGTACGTCCAAGGCCTATGTACTCGGCGTGAGTCCACTATTGGTCTCCTTTCCAAAATTTCCAGAGGCGGAGAAAACCCGTCTTACAGTGTATAATTACAAGCAACAATAATTTGAAAGTTAAGTACGGAATAACTAAAAGCAAACCGAACAAGAATCTGAAACTTGGCCGATCTGGACCTTCGAAGTGCCGCGCACTTCCTCCTGGAGCCTCCCGGTCGTAAAGCCTCGTTTCTAGCGCGTTGTCGTCGGTCGGAATGATCAAAATGGCTCTGGAATGTTGTTTTTGAAACAGAGGGGTCGAAGCCCCTTATATAGGCCTCCTGGGGACGCCCTGGACGCTGGGGGCGCCCCGATAAACCCGGTCAACTCTTATCCTTGCGCCGACCTCGCCGCAGCTGATAAGACTTTTGACCAGGGCGCCCAGGACGCTCAATGCACCCTCATGATGGCTTATCTGTGTTTTGGGTTCGAAACTGCAAATACAGCTTTGAACCAACGCGCCTCGGACGCTTAGGGCGCCCTGCTTGACACCTGTTCTGCCTGCTTCATCATAACTGCTTTTTTACCTTTGGCTCAGGGCGCCCTGGCTGCTCAGGGCGCCCTGGCTGTTCAGGGCACCCTGGTTGGTGAGGGCGCCCTCCCTGATGGGGGTGCCCTGCTTCAGGGCATCCAGCCCTTGTTCCGCTTGCTTTGTCTTCCAATCTTGGTACCTGCAAGATACACAAACACAAAGCATATATACATATAATATTGGTCTTAAGGACTTGGTTCTGACTTCGGATCTCCACGAAACCCTAGGTCGAACCGGCACGAGTTCCTATCCCCGAGAACTCGCCCTTCACCTACTCCTTTCAGGAGACGGTTTCCACCCAGTCCTTCGGATGGACTTTTGCTTAGCCTCCGATTACTCCGGATCTCGAGACGCCCGTACCCCGACCCGTCTCTACTCCTGTCCTTAGTCATCGCTCAGCTAAGTTACTCAGTCCCTTGGACCAAGACTTCATTACATAGCAATCCTTCACTAGGTGCCTAGCAGTCCTTCGCCAGGTCTTCATTCCCTAGCAGTCCTTCGCTAGGTGCCTAGCAGCCCTTCGCTAGGTCTTCTATGCCTAGTAGTCCTTCACTAGGTGCCTAGCAGCCCTTCGCTAGGTCTTAGGGTTACGATACCTAGCAGCCCTTCGCTAGGTGCCTAACAGTCCTTCGCTAGGTGCCTAACAGCCCTTCGTTAGGTCTTAGAGTTTCAATACCTAGCAGTCCTTCGCTAGGTGCCTAGAAGCCCTTCGCCAGGCCTTTAGGGTTCCGATGCCTAGATTAACTAGGACTTTTCTTCAACTAAGGTTACTTCTCTTTTGCCCCCCTTTGTCTATTCAATATATCACTGACTTAAGTGAATTGTCAAACATTAAAACACTTCAAGAGGAACATCATTGATGCAACTTGCACCAACAATCTCCCCCTTTTTGATGTTTGACAATAACTTAAGTTAGATTGGTTTAAGGGGCTAACTCACTATCCTTAGGATAAAAAACAAGAAAAAATTGATATAAGTTTTGAAACTATATTTTTGATCTTTGCTACTTTTTTGATCTTTGGGGAAAATATTTCTAACTTAAGCACACATCTCTCCCCCTTTGTCACACATCAAAAAATAAAATACTTGCACCAACATTAAAAACCTTTGGTTCTTTTTAAAAATACTTAGTGTAAAAATTTTTTGAAAGCATTGTATTTTGAATAATATATTGCAAAAATTATGTAATTTTTGAAAAAATATAAGTACCTTTGAAAATATATTGATTTTTGTGAATAATTAAGTACTTTTGGAAAATGCATAACTTTTGAAAGAATGTTATTTTGGAAAATATAAATGTTATGCCTATTTTGCAAGTATTGACTGTGTAACGCACACTATTTTTTTTTCTTTTTCATAAGCGGTGTTACGTTAACATGCTTAGGGCATGTAGACATCATAAGGCAGCGGAATAACTTTAACTTATACATGCCCTGTTACCATTCTTAACTTAATGACATAGGAACCTTAGCATATTAACTTTGAACTTAAGCATCATATCATATCATGTCATACGTAACGTCATATCATAAGGTTCCATAGGTCACCATTCAGACATATAAGTAACCAAGGTGAAGTTCTAGCATAAACAGTAAACATAGAGTTTCCTGGGCCAAGTCACTACTACACACATGCGTTCTTGCCCTCCTGCTGCTTCCATCATTGTCCCCTTGAATGATCTGCGGTATAAGGAAATAAGACTATAAGCACACAGGCTTAGTAAGACTCTTTCCTACTCACAAAAACCATTCATCGTTCATCATATCATAATGAGCACATGAAACTTTAACATACTTGATGCTCTACTTAACACATAACATCTTAAATCACTTTAGCATGGCATGCACATAAACATGGTAAACATTCTAAGCATGGCATGATACATGGCGTAAACATAAACATAGTGAACATCCTAAGCATAGCATGATACATGGCATAAACATAAACATAGTGAACATCCTAAGCATAGCATGATACATGGCATAAACATGAACATAGTAGACCTTCTAAGCATGACATAATTTATGGCATATACATAAACATAGTAGACCTTCTAAGCATGGCATAATTCATGGCATAAACATAAACATAGTAGACCTTCTAAGCATGGCATAATTCATGGCATAAACATAAACATAGTAGACATTCGAAGCATGACATAATTCTTATCATAGCATAAACATGAACATAGTGAACATTCTTCCTATCATAACATATGAACATCTTCTTAACATTACCATGGCATAGATCATTTATTCTCATGCATATTTCTTAACATGAAACATAAGCATAAAATCTTATCATCATAGCATAATGCATAACATGAATGGATGCATGAGTGGAATGCATATACATAAGGGATGCTTAACTTTTAAAACATACTTTTAATTTGCTTAAACATAATCATCATAACATCATTTGGGGTCCCCGGCTTGTACCACATACATACATCATAGCGTGCATCCCTAGCAAGTCCGAGGTCGCGAGCCCCAACCTACTAGGGTAAGGACAGCATAGTCGATAGTCCCCAAACCGAGGCGTTCTTAAGGTGCCCATCCCTGTTGCCCAGCTCCGGTAGGGCCAGAACCGTGGACAGCTTCGGTAGTCCAAAACCGGGGCGTTCTTAAGGTGCCCATCCCTTGGACCCATACTTCGGTCCGATACAAGCCCATACATAAAGTAAAATACTTTTCATGTGTCATCATTCATCATTCATTCATAGCATACTTAACATAGCATAACTTGTTACGGCTCGGCCCGTCTACCGGCTCATTTACCGGTCCTCTCGACCGTCGTACCGTCAACCATTGACCGTGCCGTTTATCATATTTATGTCTTAAAGACATAAGCATCATCTTTCATTCATCATACTTGTCGTTCATCATCATTCATTCATCATACTTGTCATTCATCATCATTCATTCATCATACTTAACATCATAGCTGTGCCTTAAAGGCATGTACCTTAACTTCATTCTTCACTTTCATTCTTAGACATGGCATCATTTTCATTCTTAACATGGCATCATTTTCATTCTTAAACATGACATCATCCTCATTCTTAAACATAAACATAACATACTTAACATGGCATCATTCATATCATGAACCTAACATATCATAGCATCATTTTTATCGTGATCATGGCATCATTTTCATTCTTAAACATGACATCATTTTCATTCTTAAACATAAACATAACATACTTAACATGACATCATTCATATCATGAACATAAACTTATCATGGCAACACATAAACATATACTTGAAGTTAAAGGCTCAACCCTAACCCTTGGGTCCTTGAGGTTGGCCGAAACATATGGGGTCTCTAGGGTACCCCAAAAATTCCCAAAAATTGTATTAAACCTCTAGACATCATGAGAGTACATTAAACATCATGATTGGGATTTTTATCATCATTTTAGACCCTTAAACATGGCGGCCGAAACCCTAGGGTGTCCTAGGGTGCTTGCCTAGGTTCCTTCATGTTGGCCGGAACCCTAGGGTATCCTAGGGTAGTCCAAAAATTCCCAAAAATTATACTTAATCTCTACACATCATAAGGGAACATTAAATAACATTATCAAGATTTTTGGCATAATTATAGACTTGTAAATCATGGTGTCCGAAACCCTTAAACTTAGGGTTCCTAGTTTTGTTTCTTTCATGTTGGCCGAAACCCTAGGGTGTCCTAGGGTACTCCAAAAATCCACAAAAATTATACTTAACCTCTACACATCATAAGGTAACATTAAATAACATTATCATGATTTTTGGAATAATTATAGACCTGTAAATCATGGTGGCCGAAACCCTTAAACTTAAGGTTCTTAGTTTTGTTTCTTTCATGTTGGATGAAACCCTAGGGTGTCCTAGGGTACTCCAAAAATTCCAAAAAATTATAATTAACCTCTACACATAATAAGAGAACATTAAATAGCATTATACAGATTTTTAGCATATTTATAGACCTATAAATCATGGTGGCCGAAACCCTTAAGCATGAGGGTCTTGGTTTTCTTTCCTTTCAACATCAAATTCGAAAACTAACCAATATATCATGCTAAAAATCATGGAAATCATAGGTAACTATTATACCACAGGTGAGGGAGTCTTACCTTGGGGTTTCTTGATTTTTAGGCCTTAGATGGAAAGAAGAAGGAAGACTTGTTGTCTCTTGATCACCCCTAGCCTTGGAACCTTAGGAAACCTTTAGATCTTGGTGGTAGGACCTTATTGTGGAGTTTTCCCAAGGGGAAACCCCTTCTTGGTGCTCAGCAAGAATGAGGGGAGGAAGAGTTTCGAAAATTCAAGTAATGGGAAGAAGAGGTAACTCCCAAAACCCCCCTTTAATAGCCCATTAAGGAGGTAAATGAAGAGTCTTTCCATGACCCTTCATCTTCTTCTATGCTTTAACTAATATCCACTTCATTTCCTCCCAACAATCACTTGCTAGGTGAGTTGGTTAAGGCTTACATGGTTGTACAAGAGGTTCAAGGTTCAATCCTTGGCTCATGCACCTTTATTTTTATTTTATTTTTATTTCATTTATTTTATTATTTCTATTTCTTAAATTCCGAAAATCCCCCCTAAAATCACCCATAATTATGCCAATATTCCTAAATAAAATTCTTTTATATTTGTATTAATTTTACCTAATTTATATTAATTTTACCTAATTAATATCCATTTTTGGAGCCCATTTAAAGCTCATTGGTACTTAGTTTTCTCAATTTAAATGAGAACACATGGATTTTCTAGGCCTAAGTTCTCCTTAATATTTCTAGGTCCCTTGGAAAATTATTTAAACATGCTTAATATTTTAAAAAAATATTAAGAGAATTTTCTGGGTCGTTACAGACTGTGTTTCGAAAATAAGTGTTTCATGAAACATAATATTTTTCAAGGTCAAGAGAAAAATGATAGTACTTTTGAAAGAATATTTGGATTTGAAAGACATAAGTACTTTTGAAAACATAATATTTGACTTCACTTGGTTAATTTTCCAGTCTGACACTATCCTGGGAACCCTTGTTGACTACAAGGACATTTTTCTAAGTGTCCTGGAAGTTTTCCAACCCAAGTAAATATTGAAAAAAAATTTCATAAATCACATAATAATAGGATGTAAGTTAATTTTGAAAAATGTAAAGATTTTAACGTGATAATACTTGATTTGGTTTATCTTTCAGTCTGACACAATCATAGGAAACCTTGTTGACTATAAGGACATTTTCCTAAGTGTCCTGGAAGATTTTCCAAACTCAAGATATTATTTCAAATTGAAAAAAAACCAAATGAATTTTTAAAAATAATTTTTTTTAAAAAAAATTGATAGCATTTTAAAATAATACTTATATTTTCAACAGGATTTGAAAATACCGCGCATGAAAACATTTGAAATATTTAATAATTTTTTTTAATTTGGCCTCCCCCTAAACTTGACCCAGTCCCGGGAAGCTTATTGACCACAAGTACTCTTCCTCTGAGTCTTAAGGTTTGATTCAGATCAAAAGAATAATAATTTTCAAAATGATTTAAAACTTGTTAGACTCCCCCCTAAATTTGACACGTCCTAGGAGTCCTTGAAGATCATAAAGTGGACCTTTCCTCTGTGTCTTTAGGGTTTATCAAAGTCAAAGAACCGATAATTTTGAAAACATATGTAATGCAAATTAAGGTGCAGTTTTCGAAAAATATTTTTAATAAAAAGAACAAAACACTCCCCCTGCATCCAACACCGTTTGACTCTATCTAAGTGCCTTAAGGAACTTTAGTGTTGTCCTAAGAGGCTTGTGTCTAATTGAGTGAGTCAAACAAATTTTTGAAAAGATATATTTTTGGAAAATGTATAATATATATAATCAAACAGACAAGCATGAATTCCATAAAAACATTATTATGTTGAAGCACTATTTTGAAAATATATTTTTATGAAAATATTCTAATAATTTTGAAAAACAATTTTGAAAAATATTTTTCAATTCATTAGTCCTTAACATCTCACCCATTTTAGATGTATCAATACAACAAGCATAGTTGCCTTATAGGTGTTTTGTGAGATGCTTGATTTATTTTTCTTAATTTATTAACTCTAAGAATTAATTGAAGCTTGTGTTAGATTTGAATTTAACAAAGAATAATTTGAATTTGAAATTCAAAAATTGGCTTCCAGGTCTTGGCGAGGCACTAGGCCTTCTTTGGCCGTAGCCTTATGGGATCATCCACCCTTTCCTTGACAAAGCCGTTTAATGAAGTTTCATTTTCAAAATTAATCTTTGAAAAAGTTCTGGTCTAACTAGTTTGGGTTTTGGATCGGTAGCTTCGGCTAGTTTCACCAGTCTAAAGAGACCAAGTGAACTTGATCTTATTAGAATTGGCTTCCCTAACGTACTATCATCTCACCACCACCCAATACTAGGTTGATCAAGTTTCAATTATTCTTTTTCCTATAGCCGTTCTAATATATGCATAAAATTTAAATATGCATGACATGTCATATATTAAAAGAACAGCAAATGCATGTCATGACAGTTATGCATGAGTCAAACAAGTCAAATAATTTTATTTAAGTTTCTAAAATGTATCAAATTCCCGATTTGATACATGTCGAGTGAACCCGCGAATATGTCAACCCACTTTGACATATTTAATGTTATTAATTTTAATTGTTACACTTTGGGTAAAATTTTATTTTAGTTTGAGTTTAAGTTATTTAAGATTTTAGTTGGATTCGAATTAATTGAGGTTGAATTAATTAGAAATTAATTGATTAGGATTAAAGTTAATTTAAGTGAAGTTTTAATTTCGATTCAACATAATTTTACATTGAATTTAATTTGAATTAAACTGATTTAATTAAGATTTAATTTAGGTTTAATTTGAATTTAATGGAATTATTTGAATTTAATTGAATTTAATTGAATTATTTGAATTAATTCGAATTTAATTGAATTAATTGAATTAATTTGAATTAATTTGATTTTAATTGAATTTAATTTTAATTAATATTTAATTTGAATTTAATTAATATTTAATTTGAAATTAATTAATATTTAATTTGAAATTAATTAATATTTAATTTGAATTTAATTAATATTTAATTTGAATTTAATTTGAATTTAATTAATATTTAATTTGAATTTAATTAATATTTAATTTGAATTTAATTAATATTTAATTTGAATTTAGTTAATATTTTATTTGAATTTAATTAATATTTAATTTGAATTTAATTAATATTTAATTTGAATTTAATTAATATTTAATTTGAATTTAATTAATATTTAATTTGAATTTAATTAATATTTAATTTGAATTTAATTAATATTTAATTTGAATTTAATTAATATTTAATTTAAATTTGATTAATATTTAATTTGAATTTATTTAATATTTAATTTGGATTTAAATTTTGATTTAAATTTGGATTTAATTTTAATTAATTTGAATTTAAATTTGTATTTAAATTTAATTAATTTGAATTTAATTTGGATTTAATTAAGATTAAATTAAGATTTAATTAGAATTTAATTAAGATTAAATTAGGATTTAATTAGAATTTAATTAAGATTAAATTTAGATTTAATTAGAATTTAATTAAGATTAAATTAAGATTTAATTAGAATTTAATTAAGATTAAATTAAACTTTAATTAGAATTTAATTAAGATTAAATTAAGATTTAATTAGAATTTAATTTTGATTTAATTCGAAATTAATTTGAATTTAATCAAGGTTTAATTCAAATTGAGATTTAAGTTAATTTAATTAAGGTTATAATGATTAATTAATTATTGTGAGTTTAAATTCATCATTTTCATTATTTCAAAGATTTATTCTTCATTTTTATCTTTCTTTTCAAGTTTTTCTAATAATTTTGATTTATTTGAATTTTTGTAATTTTTATTAACTATGGCCTTTATCTTAGATAGTTCTATATCCTCAAGATTAGATTTTTCAATATTCTCACAGTAGGTGGAGTAAAAGGGGCCACTAGTTAAATTTTTGTAATAACTTTCAAGATTTTCTATAATTAAGTTATCATCTAGGAGAATTTTATCTGTATTATCCTCATGAATATTTTCAACAGAATCATCTTTATCCTTAAAATTTTCAATAATTTCAGGGATATCACTAGAATTATCCTTAAGGTTTTCAAATTCCAATTCGGAATTATCCTTAGGATTTTCGAATTTGAATTCCGAATTATCCTTAGGTTTAATTTTATCTGATTTAAAATTATCAGTATTAATTTTATCAGGATAATTATCAGAATTAATTTCATCAGAATAATAATCAGAATTAATTTTATCAGAATAATTATCAGAATTAATTTCATAATTATCAGAATTAATTTTATCAGAATAATTATCAGAATTAATTTTATTAATTTCTGAATTAATATTCTGAATTAAACAATTAATTTCAGATATTTTAGTCATATCTGTATTTTCTAATTTGACATGCAAGATATTAACTCTATTGTGCAGGTAATCTAATTTATCAGGAAAACTAACTAAGTTATCATAAGATAATGCAGGAATTTGTAAAGTTTTTGGAACATAAATTTTTCGTACCTTTGCCGGACATTTGTTTTTGTAATGCCCGTATTTTTTGCACTTGAAGCATCTGATATGGTTTTTGTCCCTCCGGTTTCCTGGCGCTGGTGCCTCCTTCGCCGCCGGTGATGAACGATTTTTATGAGTAGGGCACTGATTTTTATAGTGCCCTCTCTCCCTGCATGTGAAACAAATAATATGCGATTTAAAATTAGACATTAAAAAAATGTACCTGATTCACCCCTGGGCTCCCCCTCAACTCCTGGCGTCGTTGCTCCGTCGGCGGTTAGTCCGGTGAAGAGCGGCTCGGCTCTGATACCAATTGTAGGACCGGTGCCGTCGATAGAGGGGGGGGTGAATATCGATCGTGAAGATTACTCGCGGAAACTTCATAGAAAACTTTAGTTCATTCTGAACTCAGAGTTAGTAGCAGCGGAAAACAAGCAGAACGAAGAAAACAATAATACAAGGACACAGCGGGATTATTTACTTGGTTCCCAACCCCCCAGGGTCAGTACGTCCAAGGCCTATGTACTCGGCGTGAGTCCACTATTGGTCTCCTTTCCGAAATTTCCGGAGGCGGAGAAAACCCGTCTTACAGTGTATAATTACAAACAACAATAATTTGAAAGTTAAGTACGGAATAACTAAAAGCAAACCGAACAAGAATCTGAAACTTGGCCGATCTGGACCTCCGAAGTGCCGCGCACTTCCTCCTGGAGCCTCCCGGTCATAAAGCCTCGTTTCTAGCACGTTGTCATCGGTCGGAATGATCAGAATGGCTCTGGAATGTTGTTTTTGAAACAGAGGGGTCGAAGCCCCTTATATAGGCCTCCTGGGGGCGCCCTGGACGCTGGGGGCGCCCCGATAAACCCGGTCAACTCTTATCCTTGCGCCGACCTCGCCGCAGCTGATAAGACTTTTGACCAGGGCGCCCCGGATGCTCAGGGCGCCCTCATGATGGCTTATCTGTGTTTTGGGTTCGAAACTGCAAATACAGCTTTGAACCAGGGCGCCTCGGACGCTCTGGGCGCCCTGCTTGACACCTGTTCTACCTGCTTCATCATAACTGCTTTTTTACCTTTGGCTCAGGGCGCCCTGGCTGTTCAGGGCACCCTGGTTGGTGAGGGCGCCCTCCCTGATGGGGGCGCCCTGCTTCAGGGCATCCAGCCCTTGTTCCGCTTGCTTTGTCTTCCAATCTTGGTACCTGCAAGATACACAAACACAAAGCATATATACATATAATATTGGTCTTAAGGACTTGGTTCTGACTTCGGATCTCCACGAAACCCTAGGTCGAACCGGCACGAGTTCCTATCCCCGAGAACTCGCCCTTCACCTACTCCTTTCAGGAGACGGTTTCCACCCAGTCCTTCGGATGGACTTTTGCTTAGCCTCCGATTACTCCGGATCTCGAGACGCCAGAACCCCGACCCGTCTCTACTCCTGTCCTTAGTCATCGCTCAGCTAAGTTACTCAGTCCCTTGGACCAAGACTTCATTACCTAGCAATCCTTCGCTAGGTGCCTAGCAGTCCTTCGCCAGGTCTTCATTCCCTAGCAGTCCTTCGCTAGGTGCCTAGCAGCCCTTCGCTAGGTCTTCTATGCCTAGTAGTCCTTCACTAGGTGCCTAGTAGTCCTTCGCTAGGTCTTAGGGTTACGATACCTAGCAGCCCTTCGCTAGGTGCCTAACAGCCCTTCGTTAGGTCTTAGAGTTTCAATACCTAGCTGTCCTTCGCTAGGTGCCTAGCAGCCCTTCGCCAGACCTTTAGGGTTCCGATGCCTAGATTAACTAGGACTTTTCTTCAACTAAGGTTACTTCTCTTTTGCCCCCCTTTGTCTATTCAATATATCACTGACTTAAGTGAATTATCAAACATTAAAACACTTCAAGAGGAACATCATTGATGCAACTTGCACCAACAGTATGATGTTACATGCCTTAAGTATGTTAGCGTAACGCCGCTTTATGAAAAAAAAAAGCGGGCGTTACAATGGTTTAGTCAAAGGATGATTCGACTGAACCAAGCACGATTCAGAAGGGTAAGACAAACATCACCTGTTATGGGTGCAACAAGAAGAGTCACTTCAAATCGGATTGTCCTAACTTAAAGGAGGCCAAAAAGTCATGAAGAAAGAAGGCGCTGCAACCTACGTGGGACAAGCCATCTTCGGAGCATGAAGAACAAGCACCTCAATCCAACCTCCTCGCGCTGACGGCGTCAGAATAACTCGACATCGAGTCCGACGTAGAGCCAGAAGAAAGCCTACCAACCTGAACACTATCAATGTCAAAAGATAGTCAAATCACTATAAGGGGTTTTTCTGAATCAGATTTATACGATTTGATTTCTTATCTATCACGTATGTTGGCCAAAGCCAACGTCCGGGTTGAGTCACTCCAAAAGAAGGTAAAAGCCCTTAAGGAGGAGACTAACTCAAGCTCCTTGACTGAGACTATTTAGGAAAGAACCTCAAGTCAAGTTCAACAACTAGAGGAAGCAAATTCTGTTAGTAGAAGCCCTAGAGTCATCATTGTGCTAACCTCAAGTATCATATTCTATCATTAATAAAGGTATGTTTATGTTGCATTCTTGGTCACGCATGGGAAACCTCTCCATGTCTCTGGATTATAATTTCTTCAATCCGAATGGAGAACAGTTTCCCACACGAATGACTCATCATTGTGCTAACCGCTTCGATTGACCACTTGAACAAACATATTGTTCTAGCAATCAAACTCATCTAACCGATTAGCCGCGGAATAGACGATGAATGGATCGCCGATTTTTGTGTTTATCATCAGGATCCATGATAATAATTAATCATACAATCAATTAAACAAGAACAAGGAACCAAAGCAAGAAGTATACCTCTTGTTTACCTCGCGATCTTCTATTGTATGACCCAACCTCTTCTCGGACGTCGTGTGGGCGACGATCTTCCATGAAATGAAGTCACCATGAGCACGAACTCTTCCTCCTATTCCACTTGCACCGAAAACCCTAGCCTCTAGGGTTGTTGCCGCCGGCCACCAAAAGAAAACCAACCACCTCCTTTCTTCCTATCGTGTGGCGCCGAGCACCACAAGGAAGAAAGAGACCTCCTCTACCTCTCTTCCAAGCTTGCGGCGCCAAGCGCCACCAAGGAAGAGAGCTCCTCCTTACCAACCGACCAACCCTTCTTCCCTCTTGTTGCCGCACGCCACAAAAGGAGGAGATTGTAACGACCCGGCCCATTTGGCGGCACATTCGGCGGCCCATTCGGCGATCCCTTATTTTTCTTATGGTCGTCGACCGTCGACCATGTCGTTACCATACTAGGTCTTCCCACCTGGGTCTAGGGTTTGAATCTTGGGAAGGCAAAAATCCACCTACCAGGCGGTGGGAAGACCTAGTATGGTAACGACATGGTCGACGGTCGACGACTATAAGAAAAATAAGGGGTCGCCGAATGGACCGCCTGTAGCGACCCGCTTTCTCTACCCTAGACGGACCGTTACTTGTCTACTTCTTGACTCTAATGCACGACTAAAAATGCAGAACTTTTTTTTTTCTTTCCTTCTCTTTTCTTTTTTTTTTCAAAAAAAACAAAACAACTTCCATTTTATTTGCTTTGCCAAGATTTGACCCCTAGACCTTGTAAGACTAAAGCACTAACCAGCTGCTCTACACAACTTCTCTTTAGTGGTACCAGTCGACTGATACCAGGCGACTGACCTTTTGGCAGTTGCCTGGTGCATCGAACAGAAGCTACTGTTCGATAAGGCAGGTGACTGGTCCTGTACCAGTCGACTGGTACGCCTGAAAACCTGCATTTCAGACCTGAAACTCATCTCCATCCATCCACGAAACACATACTTTCAAGCCATACAAAGACATGACACCATTTCTATACTCTATACTAGTTTTCTAAACGTTTTAGCCAATCAAAACAACTTCATAAACTTGAAATTAGGACTTTTGCGGAAGTAAATAAGTTATGAAAATCTATATGAACTTTAGACTAGAATTTGTACCAAATTTTGTATCTATGCAAGGTTTAAACAATTCTAACCGTTTAAACTCATCACACAAGGTTCTATAACATTACTAAAGCATTATGGAATATGAATGCAACTTTTCTAAGCATATTTAAAGCAATAAAAACTTAACTCAAAAGGAGGCTAACAACATCTTGGCACATGCATCAAATAGCTCCATCAAAGTATCGATATTCAAAACTACTCATGCTCATACTCATCCAATGCAATCATAAGGATATATATACTAAATAGAATGACATGGAATCTTTACTCGTGGCATTAAGACATGCAAAATATCTAAACGCAAATACTTGGATAAATACTATGTGATCTAACTTAAACTAAGAATCTGTGACAAATGCACTTTAAGTCTTTTATTCATCTTGTCTCAAGGACCTCTCTCCAAGGTCAGCCACCACACACACGTCGCTCAGCACCGCCTCGTCGCCTTCCTTCAGAATTGCTTGCCTTTACCTTTACCTGCAGCAAGAGGAAATGCAACTAATAAGCATAAAGCTTAGCAAGTACTATCTAGCTCACAAAATCTCGAAATGTGCAAGCATGCTTTTTAAACAATGTGAAATCACATGAGATACTTTTATGGTTAAAAGAAACACTAAAACATGTATAACTCAAGACATGCATACTCAAGCATTAATAAGTCTTAACTCACTTTTTCTTGGCTTAACTTGAAACATTAGAAATTCTTTAACTTTAAATCTTTCTTTAACTTTTAGAAAACTTCCTTAAACTTTTGAAAAACTTTGCTAAAGCATATACTTAAAAATAATAACTCACTTGAATCGACTTAAGACGTAAGTACCATCTTATGCGCGTTCCCTAAAAGGTTGGGGTAGCGAGCCACCAATCCTAATATAGCAGACCTTGGTCTACCAGGGCCAAGACCTTGGAATTGGACACCTGGATTTCTTTAACGACGCCCTTGGACGTCGGGTACTGGCCTTAGAAAATAAAATACTTACTTTTTCTTATCTTGAATGCCTTGACATTTTAACGAGCACCTTGTGTGCCCAAATCCCCATGTCTTGACTTTTGGAGATTTCTTAAGGCCTTGGCCTTTTCTTTTCTTATCTTTATCTTCTCTTTTCTTTTCTCATAACTTTTCTTAGACCCTAACATCATATAGGGTACTTAATTAGACTTATACAAGCATGGATTAAACTAGGGTTACATGCAAAATCATAAACTAAAGGAAAATTGCATTTTTAACTTTCTAACGGGAAAAACTTGCGGAAAACCGCCTCTTACTGCAGGTGAGCAGTACTTACCTTATTTCTTTGGACTTACAACCAAAATTGACGTCTAGGGATCAGGAGAAACTTGAGATCTCGATGAACCATTCGCGCCTACGCGTTCCACTCGTCGAGACGAACGAAACGCTCCGCACTCCTTGATTCTTCCTTGGCCGGCGCCCCCTTATAAGAGGAGAGGAGGTGTCGACGTGCGCACAAGAGAGGGGAAGAGGGGCGGCATGCGTGCGGCTTGGGCGAGGAAGAGGGCTTTAGTTGAGAGAAATAAAATTTCTCTCTTTAATTATCCATTTATACTTAGGGTATTTAAGTCCAACTTATAACTTAACTTAATATCTCTCCATTTTCTTTCAGCACACCCCTGCTGGGGCTCCTGGTTAACCCGACCAACTTAAGTCGTTGGTCCCATGGGAGGTCTCGGGTTCAAAACTCGTCCAGGTAACTTTTTGCCGAAAACTCTATTTCTTTTAATAAAAATACTAAACGGACTCGGAAAATTCTATACAAATATTCTAAAAATTCCTAAAAATATCTAGAATATTTCTAAAACATTTTTAAATAGTTCTAAGGACTTTAAGAACTTCAATATGAAAATTTCGGGGCGTTACAATCCCCCATACCTTATAAAAAGTTCATCCTCAAACTTAAAAAAATTCTGGATATTTTTCTCTTATGCTGTCTTCACGTTCCCAAGTAGCTTCCTCATGCTTTTGATTCTGCCAGATGACCTTCACTAGTGGCACTTCTTTATTTCTTAATCTTTTAACTGCTTTGTCCACTATCTGTGTCGGTCTGCTCTCATAGCTAAGATCTTCTTGGATCTGTACTGACTGAGGCTGAATCACTTGGCTAGGATTGTGAATGCACTTCTTTAGCATAGAGACATGAAATGTACTGTGGATAGCTGACATATCCTCTAGTAAGTCCAGCTCATATGCTACCTTACCAACCCTCTTTATGATCTTGTAGGGTCCTATGTAGCGAGGACTTAGCTTGCCCTTTTTGCCAAATCTCATCACTCCCTTCATAGGAGCGACCTTGAGGAATACTGAATCTCCAACTTGGAATTCCAGTGGCCTACGGCGTGTGTCAGCATAACTTTTCTGTCTACTTTAGGCAGTCTCAATCCTCTGGCGGATCGTCTGGATAGCCTGAGTGGTCTCATCTACAAGCTCAGTCTGGTCGTCTATTTTTCACTTCGTCTCTTTCTTTTCACCAGCTTCTTGCCAACATATGGGTGATCTGCATTTTCTGCCATACAATGCCTCATAAGGTGCCATCCTGATGGTGGCCTGATAGCTATTGTTGTAGGCAAACTCAGCTAAGCACAAAAATTTGCACCAACTACCTTTAAAGTCCAACGCACAAGCCCTGAGCATGTCTTCTAAAATCTGATTTACTCTCTCTGTTTGTCCATCTGTCTGAGGATGGAAAGCTGTGCTGGACTGAAGTCTGGTGCCTAGGGCGTCCTGAACACACCTCCAAAAATGGGAGATGAACCGCCCATCTCTGTCAGAAACGATCGACTTCGGAACTCCGTGAAGCCTGATCACTTCTTTCACGTACAGCTGTGCTAACTGCTCTACCGAATGCGATAACTTGATGGCTAGGAAGTGGGCAGACTTGGTCAATCTGTCCACTATCACCCATATTGCATCATGTCCATGGGTGGTCCTTGGGAGACCTGTGATAAAATCCATGGATATCTCTTCCCACTTCCACTCTGGAATGGGAAGAGGCTGCAGAACTCCTCCTGGTCTCTGGTGCTCTGCTTTGACTCTCTGGCAGGTCAAGCAGGTACTGATATATCTGGCCACGTCTCGCTTGAGTCCAGACCACCAGAACCTTTGCCTTAAATCTTGGTACATCTTGGTAGAACCAGGATGCATAGAGTACGGGGTACTGTGGGCTTCTTCTAAAATATTCTTTCTTAGTTCCTCATCATTGGGGACGCAAAGGCGGTCTCCAAGATAGAGGATGCCACTATCTAATATTCGAAACTCTGAATTTTTTGCCTCTTGGATCTCCTGATTGATCTTCTGGATCTCTGGGTCTTGACTTTGCTTTTTCAGTATATCCACAAGCAGGGTTGATTCTAGAGTCAATGCAGAAAGTTGCCCAATTATTACCTCGACTCCAAAATCCTTTATTTCTTTCTGAAGTGGTAGAGACAGTGATGATAGGGACATCAGTGCTGCACAGGATTTTCTGCTCAGTGCATCTGCCACTTTATTAGCTTTACCTGGGTGGTAGAGGATTTCACAGTCATAATCTTTGACCAACTCTAGCCACCTGCGCTGCCTCATATTCAGATCTTTCTGAGTGAAGAAGTACTTCAAACTCTGATGGTCTGTGAAGATTCTGCACTGCACTCCATACAGGTAGTGTCTCCAGAGCTTCAGTGCAAAACCACAACTGCTAGCTCAAGGTCATGAGTAGGGTAATTCTTCTCATAGTCCTTGAGCTGTCTGGAGGCATATGCTATTACTTTACCGTCTTGCATGAGGACAGCTCCAAGGCCCATCTTGGATGCATCACTGTAGATGTCAAAGGTCTTGTCACTCTCTGGAACAGTCAGGATGGGAGCACTAGTTAATCTTTTCTTCAGTTCTAGGAAGCTGTGCTCGCATTTATCTGACCACTCAAACTTCTGATTCTTTCTGGTCAGGGCTGTGAGTGGAGAGGCTATTCTGGAAAAGTCCTCCACAAATTTTCTGTAATATCCTGCCAGGCCTAAGAAGCTTCTGATTTCACTGGCATTCTTGGGTCTACACCAGTTGCTGACTGCTTCTATCTTGGTTGGATCAACTTGAATGCCTTCTTTGGATACAATGTGACCTAGGAAGGTCACCTGATCTAGCCAAAACTCACACTTTGAGAATTTTGCATAGAGCTTCTCCTGCTGAAGGATCTGCAGCACTATCCTCAAGTGTGTAGCATGGTCCTCTGGAGTCTGTGAGTATATGAGAATATCATCAATAAATATAATGATGAATTTATCGAGATACTCCCTGAAGATGTGGTTCATCAGCTCCATGAAGACTGCTAGAGCATTGGTTACTCCAAAAGGCATCACTACAAATTCGTAGTGGCCGTATCTTGTCCTGAAGGTCATCCTGGGGATGTCACTTTCTTTAACCTTTAGCTGATGATACCCAGAACGCAGATCTATCTTCGAGAACACTGTAGCCCCTTTGAGTTGATCAAATAAATCATCTATTCTAGAAAGGGGGTACTTGTTCTTGATGGTTACCTTGTTCAGAGCTCTGTAGTCTATGCACAGACGCATAGACCCATCCTTCTTCTTGATGAAAAGTACAGGAGCTCCCCAGGGTGAATGACTCGGGCGAATGAAGCCCTTGTCTAGTAGCTCCTGGAGTTGCTCTTGTAATTCCTTCAACTCTGCTGGAGACATACGATATGGGGCCTTCGAGACCGGACCGGTACCTGGTACTAGCTCGATCTCGAATTCCACTTCTCTGTTGGGAGGTAGTCCAGGTAGTTCCTCTGGGAATACTTCTGGATACTCACAGACTACCCGTACATCCTCCTACTTGCGCTCTTCCTTTGCTTCTATGTCCACTATGCGTGCAAGAAAACCAGCACACCCTTGTTCTAGCATCTGGTGGGCTGCCAAGGCTGAGAGGAATTTCTGAGTCTTCCTCCTTGGGGCTCCTTGAAATTCGAACGGTGGTTCTCCTTTTGGACTGAAAACCACCTTCCTCCTGCGACAGTCCACTGAAGCGCTGTACTTACTGAGGAAATCCATGCCCAGTATGACGTCGAAGTCTTGCATCGCAAGGACTATTAGATCGACATATAGCTCTCGGTCTGAAATCTTGATTGACACAGCCCGGAGCCACTGGGTGGATTCCATGATTTCCCCTGAAGGGAGAGTTGTCAGGAATCTGGACTCCCAACTCTCTGCAGGCACCTGTAACTTACTAGCAAAAGGTACTGATACGAAAGAATGGGTCGCCCCAGTGTCAAACAGTGTAGTAGCTAAATGCTGAAAAATAACTATTTGACCTGTTACGACCGTGGAGGCGCTGGCAGCTTCTTCCTTCGTGAGGGAAAAGACTCTGGCATTGGTTGAAACTGGTGCTGCTTCCAACCTTCCCTGACTGATCTGAGGTCCCTCCAGTATAGTAGGCATGTAATGTAACTGAGGCTTGCCTCCATACTGTACGGACTGCTGAGGAAGTACCTTAAACTTGTTTGGGCAGTCTTTGGATCTGTGTCCCTCTTGTCCACATGAGTAGCATCCAGTTACACCCAAAAGGCATGCTCCTGGATGGGTCCTCCCACACTTAGGACAAGGTGGATACCTAGCTTGCTTGTTCTCTGGGTTTCCTTTTTGGCTGCCAGGCCACTGCTTCCTTTTGTGGTTCTTGTTCTTCCAGTTCTGGTTATTTGGCTGAGGCTTCTGGCCTCCTGTTGTCTTGTTCTCAATCAGGACTGGCTTCTGCTGTGTTTGTTGTGCCTTGATGCTATTCAGATAGTGCTCTGAGATTAGAGCACTACTGACCAACTCCTCGCTGGTCTGGGGTCGGTGCGTCCCGCTGTTCACGTTGAGTGCTATTTCAGGGTTCAGCATGCGGAGCATCAGTCTGACTCGCTCCTTCTCTGTGCTGACTAGCTCTGGGCAGAGGCGAGCTAGTCTGTTGAACTTCGCGACTGCTTCTCCCACTGGTAGGTTACCTTGTCTGAACTCCATGAAGTCCTCGTAGTGCTTGTTGGTAACCCGCATGTGGAAGAACTCCTCATAGAACTCTTGCTCGAAATCTGTCCAGCTCATCTGGTTGACTATCCTCTTACTCTTGACCCGCTCCCACCACATACGAGCATCTCCAGTTAGGCAGAAGGAGGCACATTTGACCTTCTCGACTTCTGGCCAGTCAAGAAGCTCCATTGTGCTCTCTAAAGTCTTGAACCAAGCCTGGGCATCCCAGGGCTCAGTCGTGCCTGAGAAGCTTTCAGGTTTCAGCCTCTGCCACTGGACGAGGTATGCTTCTTGTCTTCGGTTCACGGCAGGGGTCTCCTGTGTGACTGGTGGAACTTCAGCCACCACTGGAGTTTCCACTCCTGCTGTGGGTGGTGTAGGGGGCACTGGGTGCTGATTTGCCATCAGTGTGGCGATGGTCTTCTGTTGCTCTGAAATCTGAGCTTGCATTTGAGCAATGACTGCCATCAGGTTTGGCTGTTCTGTGCCAGGCTCATTGTTATCTTGAACTGGAGTTCTGTTCCTTGCATTAGGAGCTCGGCCTCTTCTTGCCATCTAATAATGCATAAGGGAACAAGAAATCACTACTACATCTCTAGGTATAAACTTGTCTTCTTACTTAGTAACCTAATATCCATTCTAGGGATTAAACATGATTCCGTGATACTAAGGTATTAAACATGCTTCCTTGTTCTATGCACATATGAGTAAGTACTTAAGCATTTCTCTATACTGCAATTAAATAAAGGAGCAATAGAAAAACTGAAACTTAAAACTTTCTTACTTGAAGACGGCAAGGTTGATGCTGATGTGTGTGTGATGCTGGAGAATGGGAACTGCTCTGATACCAACTGTAGCGACCCGCCTTCTCTACCTTAGACGGACCGTTACTTTGTCTACTTCTTGACTCTAATGCACGACTAAAAATGCGGAACTTTTTTTTTTTTCCTTCTCTTTTTTTTTCAAAAAAAACAAAACAACTTTCATTTTATTTGCTTTGCCAGGATTTGACCCCTAGACCTCTTAGTTGTAACACTAAAGCACTAACCAGCTGCTCTACACAACTTCTCTTTAATGGTACCAGTCGACTGCTATATAGCAGTCGACTGATACCAGGCGACTGACCTTTTGGCAGTTGCCTGGTGCATCGAACAGAAGCTACTGTTCGATAGGGCAGGTGACTGGTCCTGTACCAGTCGACTGGTACGCCTGAAAACCTGCATTTCAGACCTGAAACTCATCTCCATCCATCCACAAAACACATACTTTCAAGCCATACAAAGACATAACACCATTTCTATACTCTATACTAGTTTTCTAAACATTTTAGCCAATCAAAACAACTTCATAAACTTGAAATTAGGACTTTTGCGGAAGTAAATAAGTTATGAAAATCTATATGAACTTTAGACTAGAGTTTGTACCAAATTTTGTATCTATGCAAGGTTTAAACAATTCTAACCATTTAAACTCATCACACAAGGTTCTATAACATTACTAAAGCATTATGGAATATGAATGCAACTTTTCTAAGCATATTTAAAGCAATAAAAACTTAACTCAAAAGGAGACTAACAACATCTTGGCACATGCATCAAATAGCTCCATCAAAGTATCGATATTCAAAACTACTCACGCTCATACTCATCCAATGCAATCATAAGGATATATATACTAAATAGAATGACATGGAATCTTTACTCGTGGTTTTAAGACATGCAAAATATCTAAACGCAAATACTTGGATAAATTCTATGTGATCTAACTTAAACTAAGAATCTGTGACAAATGCACTTTAAGTCTTTTATTCATCTTGTCCCAAGGACCTCTCCAAGGTCAGCCACCACACACACGTCGCTCAGCACCGCCTCGTCGCCTTCCTTCAGAATTGCTTGCCTTTACCTTTACCTGCAGCAAGAGGAAATGCAACTAATAAGCATAAAGCTTAGCAAGTACTATCTAGCTCACAAAATCTCGAAATGTGCAAGCATGCTTTTTAAACAATGTGAAATCACATGAGATACTTTTATGCTTAAAAGAAACACTAAAACATGTATAACTCAAAACATGCATACTCAAGCATTAATAAGTCTTAACTCACTTTTTCTTGGCTTAACTTGAAACTTTAGCAATTCTTTAACTTTAAATCTTTCTTTAACTTTTAGAAAACTTCCTTAAACTTTAGAAAAACTTTGCTAAAGCATATACTTGAAAATAATAACTCACTTGGATCCACTTAAGACGTAAGTACCATCTTATGCGCGTTCCCTAAAAGGTTGGGGTAGCGAGCCACCAATCCTAATAGAGCAGACCTTGGTCTACCAGGGCCAAGACCTTGGAATTGGACACCTGGATTTCTTTAACGACGCCCTTGGACGCCGGGTACTGGCCTTAGAAAATAAAATACTTACTTTTTCTTATCTTGAATGCCTTGGCATTTTAACGAGCACCTTGTGTGCCCAAATCCCTAAGTCTTGACTTTTGGGGATTTCTTAAGGCCTTGGCCTTTTCTTTTCTTATCTTTATCTTCTCTTTTCTTTTCTCATAACTTTTCTTAGACCCTAACCTCATATAGGGTACTTAATTAAACTTATACAAGCATGGATTAAACTAGGGTTACATGCAAAATCATAAACTAAAGGAAAATTGCATTTTTAACTTTCTAACGGGAAAAACTTGCGGAAAACCGCCTCTTACTGCAGGTGAGCAGTACTTACCTTGATTTCTTTGGACTTACAACCAAAATTGACGTCTAGGGCTCGGGAGAAACTTGAGATCTCGATGAACCGTTCGCGCCTACGCGTTCCTCTCGTCGAGACGAACGAAACGCTCCGCACTCCTTGATTCTTCCTTGGCCGGCGCCCCCTTAGAAGAGGAGAGGAGGTCTTGGTGTCGGCGTGCGCACAAGAGAGGGGAAGAGGGGCGGCGTGCGTGCGGCTTGGGCGAGGAAGAGGGCTTTAGTTGAGAGAAATAAAATTTCTCTCTTTAATTATCTATTTATACTTAGGGTATTTAAGTCCAACTTATAACTTAACTTAATATCTCCCATTTTCTTTCAGCACACCCCTGCTGGGGCTCCTGGTTAACCCGACTAACTTAAGTCGTTGGTCCCATGGGAGGTCTCGGGTTCAAAACTCGTCCAGGCAACTTTTTGCCGAAAACTCTATTTCTTTTAATAAAAATACTAAACGGACTCGGAAAATTCCATACAAATATTCTAAAAATTCCTAAAAATATCTAGAATATTTTTAAAACATTTTTAAATAGTTCTAAGGACTTTAAGAACTTCAATATGAAAATTTCGGGGCGTTACACCGCCGAATGGGCCGGGTCATTACATAAAAAGGCTCCTTTTTATTGTAACAACCCGGCCCATTTGGCGGCCCATTCGGCAGATCATTCGGTGATCCCTTATTTTTCTGTGGGTAGTCGACCGTCGACCGTGTCGTTACCATACTAGGTCTTCCCACCACCTGATTGGTGGATTTTTGCCTTCCCAGGATTCGAACCCTAGACCCAGGCTTAAGTCTAGTTCTTTATGAATCTTGGTAACCAATGAGCTTACCAAGATTCATAAAGAACTAGACTTAAGCCTGGGTCTAGGGTTCGAATCCTGGGAAGGCAAAAATCCACCGACCAGGCGGTGGGAAGACATACTATGGTAACGACACGGTCGACGGTCGACGGTCGATAACCTATAGAAAAATAAGGGGCCGCCGAATGGGCCGCCAAATGGTCTAGGTCGTTACATACTCCTCTTGGGAGAATTTACCTTTTTGCCAACCGGCTCCTTCAGTTGGACTTTTGCCCAACTTCACTCACCAGGTCTTCGTGCCCAATCTGCGATCAGGTCTTCGTGCCCAGCTTCACTCACCAGGTCATCGGTGCCCAGTCCTCGACCAGGTCTTCGTGCCCAGCTGCACTCACCAGGTCTTCTTGTCTAACCTTACGTCAGGACCTAGTTGCCCATCCCGTGGCCAGGACTTAGTGCCCAATTCATAGAACCAGGACATAGTGCTAGTGTACCTAGGACTTTCCTACATACTTAATAAGCTTGTTAGATCACAATCAAATATTAACTTCTGAACCCTTTGCCATTATCAAAATAAAGGTTTGACTTTGGTGCTTCCGGCACCAACAATCTCCCCTTTTTTGATTTATGGCAATACGGTGTTGGGACCGGGTGCATGTCGACAAGGATACGAGTTCGTAAAATTCAAAATTTTTACGTGCAGCGGAAGAGTTTGCATAAAATAATTTCCTAAATTATTTTAACTTCGTATCTAGCATGCAATCCTATGGTGTGTTGACATAATCATAAAATAAAACTTTACGGAAAAGTAATCTAATTTACCAAGTACCTCTCGTAACTCGAAGTAAGGGACGAGATCCAACCGTAGCGTCCCTTGGAAGCTCCGCCTCTATTCGCGTCCACGCCGAGTTCTCTTCGGGATGACTTCACAAAGTCACGAGTTTTGTGCCAACGAGAACTACTAGATCCTCGGAAGGCACAACTAGATGAACAAGAGAAAATATAGGAAACTAACCAACAAGAAGTAACGGAATCGAATTCCGAGAGGAGAGGAGTCGCTATCCGCTTCTTCTTCTTCTTGTTCAGGTTCTTCTTCATCTAGTGGCTCACGGCAACACCTCCTTGGTGTTGTGATTGGGTGCCGGCCCTAGAGGAACTAGGGTGCGCCGGCCCTAGAGAGCTAGGGTGCGTCGGCCCTAAGGAAAGAAGAAGAGAAGGAGGAGAGAAGAGAAGAGAGAGAGGGAGAGAATAATTAATCTCTTGATTGATTGGAATAAGGGCTAGCCTTTGGTTCCTTTATATAGTAGCAACTCCTTTGCTAAGTCTCCCTCTAAACCGAATTAACGGAATTAGTTATAAGAAATTTATCTTATAAATTTTCTTATTAATTATTCCGTTTAAACCGAGTCTTTATTATAAACTAATTTATAATAAAAACTAATTCTTCTTCTCTTTAAATTATGGAATAAATTTTATAAGAAATTTATAAACTTTCTTATTATGGATAAATCAATTCATAATTGATTTTATAAAATTAAAATAAACCAATTCATGGATTATTTTAATCTTCCATAAAAGAATAAATTTCTATAAATTTATTTATATAAATTTCTTTATACAAATTTATTTATCCATAATTTATAAAATAAATCGCGTAGATTTATTTTATTAATTAAACCAATTAAATTGGTTTTCTCCTTTTATTTGGCCGGCCACCAAAGGGGGTTTTGACACCCTCTTTGGCCGGCCAAACCAACCCGAACCGCCGCGAATCAAACTCATTTAATTCGCCCAAAAAGCCTTCAAAAGACTTAGCCATTTTTAGCTTCCATTGCGCCTCTGATAAATTCAGATTCGACTTATTTCTCTTGATCGGAAAATCCAATTTTCAACTCGTTTTAAATCCCTCGGATTACTCGTATTGCGTGTGACTAAATAGGCTTTCGATTTATGTTGGCCGTCTATAATTAACCCATTAATTATAGAACGATCATGAGTGGCACCTAGTAGTACATCATGATCCCCAATTAATCGAAAGATCAACGGTTTGACCTCAGAAGAAATTATTCTGAAACCCTTCAGCAGCTCTAATGAATCGTGCCCCATTCCCTTCACCACCTTATACCCACTTGGTTCAGGACACGGTCTATGGTGTCAGTCCCCACTAGGCTGACTACGTCACACCTAGCCCAAGTAGTGTCTTTCTCGTCCTTTGGATTTCTAATTACTCTCATGTATTTTAGAGACTCGCACTCTAAACATGATATACTCTGGCCAGAGGTTTTGAGTAACAATCCGACGATAGGCCTGGGTATACATCTCCTCGCAAGGAGTGGTGAATCCTTTGTAGGCTGTTCAAACATCTTCGGGCACTTCGGCTTATACCCAATCATCCTGGGTCCACACCTCCTTGGAGATGCTTGCTTAAGATGTTAAAGTATAAGTCTCCATGACCAAGATGACTTGAACACCGCAAGTCAAAGGAACATCGCACTTAAGCCGCAGTAAGAACTTCATTGACATATCTACATGTAGATTCCCATATGAAGTCTTACAGCTAGTCACTCCAATGAACTAGTTCCCTTAACTAGCATCCATGTTTATCTCCGGACATCCCAATGTCACCAGCCAGTGAGAATCAGCTGATTAGAGAATAACCCATGCTAGTCTCAACAGAATTGATAGTGTCCGTTTTATCAATTCATCGACTAGGGATATTTCAATACTTCACATTGCACATTAGAGATAATCACTAGTTGTGATCCCATCACAAATTCTCTTATGCTGTGAGTTGTATTGCGGACATTCAGTAGATGAGTTTAAGATCCCAATCAAATACACAAAACATGTATACTCAAATAGTGAATTATCATTTATTAATATAAATGTTTACATCATAAGGCGATTGCCTTAGGACACTTCTCTCATATCACTAACAAACTCCCACTTGGCCTAATGCCAATCGCTACGGTATCCAATACCACAGGCTCTAACATGACCCTCAAACTTGTTTTGAGGCAAGGCCTTAGTTAAAGGATCCGCTATATTCCTTTCAGTGGGAACTCTCTCAATTTGTATGTCATTCCTACTTATAATCTCTCTGATCAGATGATAGCGTCGAAGCACGTGTTTGGATCGCTGATGAGACCTTGGTTCCTTCGCTTGTGCAATAGCTCCATTGTTGTCGCAGTAAACCGGCACTGCTTCATCAATGGTTGGAACCACGCCAAGTTCGGTGACAAACTTCTTGATCCAGACTGCTTCCTTTGCTGCTTCCGAAGCTGCGATATATTCCGCTTCCGTGGTGGAATCCGCTACGGTGTCTTGTTTGGAACTCTTCCAACTAACTGCGCCTCCATTCAAAGTAAATACGTATCCAGACTGCGATTTGGAGTCATCCTTATCTGTCTGGAAACTGGCATCTGTATACCCACGTATTATCAAATCTCCTTCTCCATATATTAGAAATACATCCTTAGTTCTTCTTAAGTACTTAAGGATTGTTTTAACAGCCGCCCAATGATCCATTCCTGGATCCGACTGGTATCTGCTTGTGACGCTCAAAGCATACGATACATCGGGCCTAGTACATAACATAGCATACATGATAGATCCTATCGCGGATGCATAGGGAATCTTATTCATGCTAATCCTCTCGTCTTCTGTGCGCGGACACATAGACTTCGAAAGGTTGATCCCATGCCTGATGGGAAGGTAACCTTTCTTGGATTCCGACATGCTAAACCTTTTTAGCACTCGGTCTATATATGTAGACTGCGAAAGACCAAGCAACCGTTTTGATCTATCTCTATAGATTCTAATCCCAAGGATATAGGTTGCTTCTCCCAGGTCTTTCATGGAGAAAGTTTTGGACAACCAAATCTTAACTGTCTGTAAAACTGATATATCGTTTCCTATAAGTAAGATGTCATCGACATATAATACTAGGAATACGACTGCACTCCCACTAACCTTCTTGTACACACAAGGTTCGTCTGGATTTTGTGAGAAATCAAACTCTTTGATTGTCTCATCAAAACGGATGTTCCAGCTCCTAGATGCTTGCTTCAGTCCATATATGGATCGTCGAAGCTTGCATACTTTGGTTTTATCAACCGATGTGAAACCTTCAGGTTGTATCATGTATACATCCTCAAGCAGGTTTCCATTAAGGAAAGCTGTTTTCACATCCATTTGCCATATCTCATAATCATAATGAGCTGCTATGGCTAGGAGCATCCGAATGGATTTAAGCATAGCTACTGGCGAATAGGTTTCATCATAATCAACTCCTTGCTTTTGACGATATCCTTTTGCCACTAATCTAGCTTTAAAGGTAACAACATTACCTTCCATGTCGATTTTCTTCTTGAAAACCCACTTGCACCCTATGGGCTTAATCCCTTCAGGTGGGTTAACCAAGTCCCATACTTGGTTTTCGTACATGGAATCCATTTCCGACTTCATGGCCTCAAGCCATTTGTCCCTTTCTGAACTATTCAGAACATCTTCATAACTGATAGGTTCGTCATCGCCTATGAGTAACACGTCGTTCGATTCACTTACGAGAAATCCGTATCTCTCTGGAATGTTGCGTGTCCTATCAGACCTACGAAGAGGTTGTGTAGTTTTAGGTTCAACTGATAGCTCATCACATGAGGTATTGGTTGTGGGTCTAACTAGGTGTCTCTGTAATGTCTATTGGAGTTTCTTGGACTTCATCAAGTTCAATGTCCACTCCCACTGTTTTCTTGTAAAAGAAATTCCTTTTCTAGAAATACAGCATGCCTTGAAACAAACACCTTTTGTTCCAAGGGATGATAGAATTGGTAACCCTTCGTTTC
>JAGFNQ010004202.1:0-25677 GCA_024364735.1 Boesenbergia rotunda
GTTACATGCAAATTAGTGTGCATATGACATTAAAATTAGGATCAATTAAAAGTTGAAATACAAGCAAACATATTGGGTAATATCGTTGGCACACTAGCCCTGAAGAAAAAGATATGTTACCAATCCAAATCATTAGTTTGGATTTATTGTGATGATTAATTGTTTGGCACACTATTACAGGATAAAATGTGATGATTAATTATTAGTTAGTCATTTAATTTTAAGACTAATATGCTATATTTTTATGGAAAGGGGATTAAAATGATGTTTTAAGGATTAGCATGCGGGCATAATCTTGGATTGGAGAGAAGCAAGGGATGGGATGGTATTTTAAATATGATATTATATTCCCAATCCATTGACACTTTTTTTTATTTTCCTTTACCTTCATATGTTGAATCTAGGATGGCAATCTCTGCATACACTCATTTAGATACGAAATATGGATTTTTCATGTATATTTTATAATGCATTAATTAACTTTAATGGAACCAAAATATTGTTAACTTAGGTTAATCCTAATGTTGTAATGAATTATGCAAGGATGACAACTGGGGCGTAACGTGACAGAGCTTAAAGTGAAATATAAAATGAACCAAATGATGATTGAAACACAAGAGATTTTATCAAGAGAAAATAAAGTGGAAATGGTGAAAAATTAATAGCCAGGCCATATGATCTTATTAGGACTACGGTCACTTTCAGTGGATGCTTCAACTCATTGTAATATTTTTTTTTTAAGGCCTCGGTCCTTATGCTTGAGTCGGGGATTAGGCCCATCAGTGTGCTGGCTAAGGGCTTCAACCCATGTATATGTGTTTTAGTTGTACAGCATCAGCTCAAGCTTCTGTGCATAAATATGGTCAGTGAATATGGCTATTGAATGTCACTCTAATTAAGAGGTAATTTGGAAATTAAGCTTATTAAAATGATGATAAGTCTAAGCTCGATAAATTGAAATACCTTAAGTTGGTTAATAAAAATTACAAAAAAAAAGCAATTAAAGAGGTAACATTGGAGATAAAAATTAACGAGTTTTTATTTCTTGAACTTTCTAAGAGATAATTCATGCACATCCATCCCGAACCCCATTTGCACATTTGGGCTCACTCTGTTCTCCATGTCCTGCAGATTCACAAGCAGGGATATAAGTTATCGAGTTGTGATTTTTCTATTTTACAATTTCTAGAGTTGTTTAGGGATCATCAAAGATCTTGTTAAAAAATAGTTTTATTCTAAAACTGTCATTTATATTTCACTTCTTTACATATATTTTTCTTCATACTATATATAACAAATTTTCTTAACATTATGAAAGTTATTCTTCCCTATTTGAGTTTAACATGGAAACTAATGCAAAATTGAGTAGATTTAGTGGATCGATTGTCCTTGATGAACGGTCCATCCTTGTTTGTAGACAAATATCACTTCCACAGTTGGGAAATTTAACAACAACAACCACCAAACCTTATCCCACTAGGTGGGGTCGGCTATATAGATTCTTCTATGTCATTAGGCTTTGTCCCCTATCATATCATTATCTATATTTAAATAAATTTTATCTGTGTTGCTAACCAAATCTTTCTTTTTTCGGCTTTCCTCACCCTCGTTTGATGTGTGTATTTATTATAGTTTTACATCGCCTAATTGGGACATTGATTGGTTGTCTAAGTACATGTCTATATCATCTTAAACGTGTTGTTCGAAGTTTTTCATCAATAGATGCAACTCTGACTTTCTCTCTAATGCTCTTATTCCTTATTTTGTCCATCCTCGTATGTCCGCACATCCACCTTAACATCCTCATCTCTGCAACTTTTATCTTCTGCTCATGTTCCCAAGTCATAGCCTAACATTCATGAAACCTACTCCACCAGTCTCAATGGGCCCTTCTCTCCTCCTTTGGTAGCGCAGCTATCTGCCTTCATGATTCTTTCCTTTTTCTTTATCTGGTGACTGTTGAAGCATATATTTGATTTGGTTTTTTAAATAGAGACGGGTGGTTTATCTGCCTCTGAAGCTTTTTTTTTTTTTGTTTTTTGAAGGAATTGGAGCTGTTACAACTTCGTGACAGGTGATTTGCACACTCTTGATGTGGATGACAGATATGTTCAAGAGACTAGTGTTTGCCTCTAAAAATCAGTTGAAGAAGGTGGATCCTAATATATATGGCAAGATGGTCAAAGCTAATGTAATCCCAGGGGAATGGTTCAGCAACATTCTTGAATAAATGTTTCCAATTCAGTTAGCGCTGCTATTGTAGCAGCACAGACTGAAATTTGCCAAAACCTCACTTTTCTTAACATGTGTAAGAATATGTTGCTTATCATTTCTGCCATTAATTTCACACGCAAGAACAGATTCTGAAAGTTGACTCAATGAACTTGAAAAGAACAAATCTAGAAATCTATCGGAGAATTCATTTCCCTTAACGAGAATAACTAGAAATTGATTTTGTTGAAAATCACTTCTTCTTTTTTAATGAGAAAAAAAAATCCCCACTTTAATTCTCAACCAATTGTACGCATTTAACTAGGTTAAGACGCACACATGAAACCTACTCCACCAGTCTCTATTTAATAAACCAAATCAAATATATGCTTCAACCAGTCACCAGATAAAGAAAAAGGAAAGAATAATGAAGGCAGATAGCTGCGCTACCAAAGGAGGAGAGAAGGGCCCGTTGACCGACCTGCCAGAAGCAGCAGAGGCAGCAGGAAACTACCAAGAAATCCAGTCATCGGTCTTGTCCGGGAATGAGCAGCCAGATCATCAGTCCAAGGAGGCATAAACACTATCTCAAATTCACCCTCTGTCGCCGCCGCGATACAGAGGCGACTTCCGGCGAACGCAATCGCGCAGGAGTATCAGGAGAAAGGGGGATGAGGACGACACGGATACGCCGATGAGAATGGGCTCGTCACGGGACGGATCGGGCTCTTGCGTCCAGATTTGGGATCTGGCTTCGGGCTTGGGCGGCACGAAACGGATTCCCCGTGCGAGGTCGGACGAGACGCTACCCTTCCCAAATTAGCCTCCGCTGTGAGCGTGGCTCCGTCAGAAAAGAAATAATTAGAAGATGTTCACACTCGATCACATGACACCCAACCCACACCCATTAAGACAATTCTCTCCCACCAAATTCATAGACGGGTTTAATTAGCGATACGGATTCCAGTGCGAATACTAATCGCTCGAAAGAGACTGCAACGGTCGGGAAAAGGCAACATCCTTGATGCGGTCGTCCGCTTCGGGCGTCCCGGTGGGGATTGCGAGATCGGCCGTCCATTGTGCTGGATTGGAAGGTGAGATCGCGGGAGCACGAGGAGCGTGAGACCCACCTTATCCAATAAGATGGCAGATGAATCCAACGTTGACTAAATTTTATAATCAATTTAATAAAATTTTATTTATGTTCAATATATATATAATTAATTAATTAATTAAATTTTACAGTTTATTAAACTGAATGAATAAATTTAAACGTATATGTGTTTAACTAGTAATTTTGAATAAATTTAAACAAGCAAAAATTTTATATAATCAAATAATTTTAAATTTAGAGTTTAATAATATTAAAGAAATCAAGGTTGAACCAAGCTCAAACCCTTAAAAAATAAATCAAGTCAAACTTAAATAATCATTTCAATAGTTTAATTCATTTTAGGTTCAAAACTTGGCTCGGCTTGACTTGTTTAAACCCTACCCACCAAGGTTAATTATTGTTAAAATTTCAAGAATTTACCAATGCCTGCACAGATTTAAAAAATCCTCAAATCACACATAGTACTTTGAAAATGATCAAAGAGCACGTTGATTTGAATGGTCTTCCTATTTTATCCCTTCCATCAATATTAGTTTTCCATCAATCGATTTTCAATACATGTGAGTCGCATTTGAAACGTTTAAATTTTAGATTTAGATGAAACCTCAACATCTCTCTCTCTTCTCTTTTCCCACTCATGGAAATCAAATCTTTCTTCCTCCCTCTCACCCATACAACTCAAATTTATTTTTTTAATTTAACTACTAAAATCATAATCAAGATTTGGCATCAAATCTAACTTTTCCAAACTCTACTTTTTCATATGATTTTAAAAAATCAAAATAATATAGGGTTATCAGTGGATTTTGATCCAAATCCAAAAATCAACTTAGAGAGTTTTTATACACTTATTCGAAGTCATGTGAGTTTAAAGTGTCTAATGGTCCAAATGTGATATCCTTTACTATTTTTGTCTTTCCTAGTAGTATCAAGAAGAAAAAATCTTTAGCTAGAATGTTTGGGTCAAGTCTCTTAGAGCCTAAAATCATGTTAGACCTGATATGAGACACACTAAGATCAAGTTGAGTCTAGTCTCCCCATACCATTTCCATAGTATTCTTTGATCAAAATCAAGAGTTGACATCATATTTATCTTTCTCTTACTCAATCCTACCGGATGAGTATAAGTTTGCAAAAATTCAAAAAACTTAAGTTCGATTTCGATCAAAACACACTGATTAATCCATAGAGTGATAATGTTACATCAATTACAAATCTCGTAGGTTTTTAAAATTGTACGGAGTCCAAAAATACCCTCCATTAATTATTTAGACTCTCTAGAGGTATATTCATCATTATGCTAACTTCCAATTAGAACACTTAAGTCTAGCCTAGATACCAGGATCATGCTGGACCTGATCTGAGAGCATGCCAAGACCAAATTAGGCCTGGTCTCCCCACATTAGGCCCCCCTTGATCTTGATATGCTCTGAGATTAGAAACTCACAAGACTTAAAATAGATGTAATCAAAGTTTCTAATTAATTAATGAGTTTTGTCTAAAATTTACTAATAAACCTAAATTATTTGAATATATGTTAATTTATAACCATATGAAAGAGTAGCATTTAGAAAAAATAAATTTAATGTTAAATTTTGATTTTTAATAATTAAATTAAAATAAATAAAATTAAATTATATAAATCGATAGATGAGAAGAAAGGAGGAAGAGGTATTACAATTGTATACTTCTAAATCATATGTAAAAACGAAAAGGCCACTTGAATTAATACGCCTTTGATCATTCGTGCGCTCTCATAAATTCCTGCTAAAATTTTGGGAGGGACTTGAACTATGTGAACGCGTACGACGTACATATTTTTCTTTAGCAATGATACGCAACGAGAATTTTCAATGAAAAATCTATCGAGAATGACATGACATTATTTGTATACGCATCCAATTGTTATTTGAACACCGACGACAACTTCGGCCACCGCTCCGAACCAAATTATATTCTGAGAGGCACGATAAATTCATCGAAAATCACTGTAATTAAAGTGCCATATTATACTCGTTCGATTTCTCGCTGCATATCAATTTATTTTTTAACCTTTGCCTGGCAAATGGGAAGGTGGCCTAGTATTTTAATCCTTATTTCCTGAACGACGGGAAGATTCTGATTGATGTCTAAAGACATGATGTGCTTTCCTTATTCTTAAAAAAATCCTTATTTTCCTGAATGTCTCTACGGGCTTTTTTATTTTTATAACTGAGGTGTCTAATTAAAATAGATTTTTTTTAAAAAAAAGATATTATTCCTCTAAATAGTTTACCATCAGCAATGATCTCCCGATTTATACAGTTTACTAATAAAAAGATGGAAATTAAAAAAAAACTCCAGAAAAAAAAATAAATATGAAATTCCCTGTCTAACCGTGAATTGCAAATCTTCCAATGACACAATCTGGGCATCATGCTTCCTTCCATCAGGTATAGAATCAGCAGAACGTATGACATTCTTCCTAATGCAGAGACTTAAAGAGTAAACACCAAGGAAAAGATATGGGATGGCCTACACGATCAAATTGTTCCTTCACCTGCGCTTCCTATCAATGATAGAGTTTTCAGCATAGTACAATCACAGTAGAGTTTCAAAAATCTCAGCCAACCAGCACTACACTAAGAAACACAATTAATAGGCAAATGAAGGGAACTTCTTTCTCCCTCTCCCTCTCCTTTTCTTTTAGTGTGTTTGTTTGTTTCTGCTTGTGATTGCAGATTCTAGGCTTCTTGAACTGCATTAGCAGCTTCTTTTTTGGCGAGCAATTCTTGAACAGCAACTAGATCAGGAAGCACAATTGCACCAGATTGCCTCCAGCTTTCAGCGTCTGATGTCTTAAATCTGTCCAATAGTATGCTGCGCATACCAACGCTTCTGGCAGGGACGTAATCCTTGCGCATGCTGTCCCCGATGTGCAGTGCTTCGTCTGGGGCGACGTTTCCTGCCATCTCAAGTGCAATCTCGTAGATCCTTGGGTCTGGTTTCTCAACACCCACTATGCCTGAGAATACACCAAAGTCCCACTCTGACCCCTGGTAATGCAACTTTGTTAGTCTAATGGCATCATGCACCCTCATTTGGAGATCATAACATGTGGACTATTAAGGGGTGAGCAAGGAGACAATCTGATACCTGATTGAGTCCCAAGGCAGGAAGAATTACATCTTGATATCGATACTCGGCATTGCTGACAATCCCAACTTTGAGGCCCTTATGACGTGCCCATCTAAGGAAGGGTTGAGAATCAGGAAATACAGAATAGGGTGCAGAAGATCCAAACGTTGAATATATCCGCTTGAACACCTTTTCAAATGTCTCATTGTCATATTCGTAGCCTGCCTGCAACAGCCAAGAAAGGTAAATGGAAAACTTCTAAGTATCCAAGAAACACATGAAACAAGCTATTTTGACATGTGAGCACGCATTTACTGAATATGATCACATTAACCATTCGAGAATACCATCGATCTTTGACAATCAACAGTCCAGTACCATTCATCAAATCGACAACAAATATAGGGTGAACTAGCATACCATAGATTCTAAAAGGTGAAAGCCGCAACAAGGTCAACAGAGGGAAAAATAGAATAATTGATTAATGAAATAGCAAATTTTACCTGTCTGGAAATTGCATTCACTTGTGTGTGTATCCCAAATACTAACTATATCTAGTGACATCGTGACAAAATCTAACATAAATTTTTTAATAAATAACCGAGGAATATATTTAAGAAGTTTGTTTCAATGTAGAGCATGATCTGCTTACCCTGATAAATGAATCTTTAACGCATGATCTCCACCAATCAATATTCGACATTTTGGCTGCGTGTCCAAAACATGGATGCTCTTTTGCCATGTCTGTATATGCAGACTTGAAGCCTTCGTGCATGCGCTTGTAATCAGGACAAGGCAACCCTACTGCTTTAGCTGCCATGCAGTAGTAATCCCCAAGTTCTCCTTTGTAAGCTAGTAGAGTGCCAGTAACATCTACAGTTATACAGCGCAGCTTGGACAATATCGACATTACGGTGGTAGTTGAGTGGTCCTTCAAATGTACACCTCGCTTCTGTTCGCTCAAGTGATGTTGAAGCAATACAAAATAGATCAACTGGCAGTCAAGCAGCTTGAAACAATGTAATTCACCCTATGCAAAAATGTTCCACATGTGATATTTATTACAAGTATGATTATACAACTTAACAGTTGAAATTTCAGAATTGCGAACTTTTAGTTGCAAAAATGTAAACCAAAAGGAATTAGCGCTTTCAAGGAGATTCAAAGATACAAAAATGTTGCCAAACTTCGATGTTAAACATTACCAGAGTCACCAATTGGAATCACAAAATAGAAGTTTAGAGATCATTAATGAAAAAACTGATAGAAATTATTAACTCGTCTAGTTCACCAGAACAAAGATTAATATGTATTCTTCAATAAGGAAGAGTTTTTTTGATAATTACATTTGCTTCAGTTGATTGGTGACTTTCAAGAACTTGTTTGAGGATGAGAAACCGAATGACACGTTAATAGAATAACATAATCTATATGACAAAAAATAAAGGAGAAAAAAAATGGGAATCAAAATGGTTGGTCCGTCTCTTATTTTGCTGTAGCATTTAGAAAAGTATGACTAGAATCAAAATGATTAATCAAGGACATGGAAGAATTTAGTAACCTTAAATTAGTGATGCACGGAATCATGACATATAAATTAGTGAGTCCCTAAAGGGAAATTGCTTTCAAATTCCATTCTAGCAACCATTTTTTATTTTTCAAGTCTTGACAATGGGGTATTCCTACACCACATTGGATGTGAGACAATTCCCCGTTTGGGATGGAAGTGACAAGGCTAAACCATTCGCAACAATGTTGGTATATGTATTCAAGCCCCCAATGTTTTGACAGAAAGTCGTTCTGATCTAGCAACTAATTTTGCTGTGCTATAAAAGTAGAAGATAAGATTAACTTTAATCCTGATCAGAGTATTCAAACAGAAATATTTCAGTTTAATCTTGATATTTCTCATTAATCCAATAAACCGGACCATAACCATCCCTATTAAATCTTGTCAAGGGAAAAGAAATGTCATATGACCGCATTAGAGAAATAACAACAGATGAGCCAACCTTCGAAATAAGCCAAAACAATAGAATCACACAAGCACTTGATGACCCCTATGCAGAGGAACTATGATCCGGAAGTTCCTCAGCAACAATATAAATGAATAACATCAACTCATTATATGATTTCCAATGATACAATAACATCAGAACAATTTTTTATACAAGGGGAAAATAGCTAAAATGCAGACTAATTAACACGAATTTCAAACTTTATCCTTTATGCCTCTTCAAGCTAGGCTTATGGAATCATTTCTAAGAACAAACTAGACAAATTCAAGATTGTTCTTTCATCCAGACAGAAACTTTGTAAAAGTAGAGGAAATCAACTGAAATATTAGATCTTAAACCCCAAGTGCAACATCCGTGACAACGAACATCTAAAAGGGATCTATCTACTTGTTCATCTCACAGAAGAGAAGTTCAAAGATTACAAAGAAACACATCAGGCACCAGGGGAAAGCAAAGCAGCTGCAAGATCTGATTTCTCCAAACAAAAGAAAACACGAGAACAAACAGAAACATAAGCAGATCCTCGGATGGAAAAGGGACTAACCGAGTCAGGAGGAGAAGACAAGAACGCCAGACTTTTGGTAGTCGAAGAAGAAACAGAAAAAACAAAAGGCAAAGAGTGGTCCGCCAGAAATCCAGTAGCGAGGAAGCGAGTATTAATCGCGGAGCTTACCGCCGATCTCGAGCTCAAGGTTTTGCGAAAGATCAACGATTTCGTCGAAACCGAAGTGGTTTTGTCGGCATCGGAAGAAACCAGCGGAGTTCAGACGCTTGTTTTGGGCTCCGTTCGGCTCCCCCTCCTTTTTTGGGCGGTTCTGATTCGAGCAAAAAAAAAAAAAAAACGGTAGTTGCAAAACATTTTTAGAAAGTTAAAGTGAATAAATAGAAGTCAATAAAATTAGACATGTCAAAATGGATCGATCGAATTCGAATATGATCCGGACTTCGTCAGATTATCAGCTGTACGTGCCCAAACTTTTTTAAATAAAAAATCTAAAAAAACCAAAAAAATAAATTATAATATTAATTTTTAGATATGCAGATTTTATAATCAGATAAACCATAGAGATGGACAAGTCAATGAATAAAAATTTCGTTAGAAAAATACATGATCATCAAAAATAAATTAGAAAAACACATGTATGTAGTGCATAATTCAATCCCATAAAAATTTTTCATCGACTATTAAGTACATTTTAAAAAAAAAACACATTGTCAGAATTGACTTAAGCTTTTTAGGCCCTAAGGAAAAAAATTCAGCCTTGTTTAAAAAAAAATTCTACCATCGTTTTTTCATGGGGAACATTGCCTTAAATCCCCGATCGAAAACACAAATCACGCTTCAGTCCCCGTGGCAAGTAAATTCCGTTTCCACTCCCTGACAACGCCTGATCGTTTGACTTAACTCCCTCTCGTATGAATTTACCGAACTACCCTCCCATTACTTTCAAACGCTCTCCACTCCGTGTGTCTTCTTCCCGGCTTGGAGCTGCGTCGAACGAAATCGACGATGTCGAAATCACTTCCGGTGAGCGTTGAAGACAAAAACCAGAGAGGGGACAGGCAGAGGAAGACCCGCCTATCACCTTCAACCCAAGAACCACATCTTCGAAGTGCCGTTCATCTTCGACCAAGTGAAGACCCGACTTTCACCTTCAACCCAAGAATCGTCGACGAACGTCGGGTTTGAAGAAGTAAAAAGGTGGTAATCGGTACAACCAGAGGAATACTAACGCGAAGAAGTGGTCTACGTGTATTCCAAAGGCAGAAACAGATATATCTCAAGTAGAAGGTCGGTTTTGTTTCTCTGCCCTAGATTTTGACCTCTTGGTAATCTTGTTTGTAGAATGAAATTAAGATAATTGTTTACGTATGTTTCTGTAAAATTCTGTCAAAATTCGAAGTTTTATTTCATGGGTGTTGTTGATTTTGTTAGGTTGAATAAAATTAGGGTTTGTGGTGTTCAAATTATAATTTATCTGAATGTATTTCTATTATATCTTCTTAAATTCAAGTAATGAATGAGATATCTGTGTATTTTGTAGTAATTATCAATAAATTGAGTAATGTACCCAATTTAAGCACTTTGATGCGCAGAAGGTTAGGATTTGTACTTTAGGGTATGAATGAGTAAATGTGTTTGTGTTTTATCTTCTCTAATTGAATGATTGAATGAGTTATGTGGTGATTATGTAATTATTATCAATAAACTAAATAAAATACTGAAGAATTTAAGTGGTATGATATCCAATTTTGTATGGTTTGTACATGATGGTATGACTGATAACTTAATTTATTTTCAGTGAATTTACTTTTTATGCAGATATGAGAAAAAAAGCTCTTACACAGAGCATAAGGGAGGCTAAGGCTAAATCTATGGTGAAAGATAAGGGGAAGAGAGTAATGAAAGATGAGGGAAAGACCAAGAGTAGCAAACAATCTTGTTCCCGTTGCTCTCCTGGATATTTCAAAGATGTACTGGGTGAGGTGGTACCAATTATAAGTGATAAGCAAAAAGAGAGGATTAAAAGCACTCCACTTGCTCCATGGCTCGAGATGTCTGAGATTTAGTTTTAAAGAGATTCCAATTATTGCCTTCTTGTTCTTTCTTTTTTGGTGACAACATTGTAGTTCCATTCACTTCGACTGAGTTTAGCATTGTCCTTGGTTTGGCCCATATGGGGCAACCGGTTGATCTTGATGCTAGCATGGAGTTCCAATTTTGTTCTTAGGCTATTTGGAGGAAAAGTTGGCAACGTAAATAGGACCATGATTCATGATAATTTGCGGTCATTAGCTGGATCTGAGAAGGAATCTGAAGTGGATGATTTTGTTAGACTGTTTATTTGTCTTCTATTTAACTGTGTTATTTTTCCAGTTAGCAACTATTCCACTCCTCGATTTATTATGTCCTACATTGATAACTTGACGAGGTTCTTTGATTATTCATGGGGAGATGCAGCATATAGATTTTTGTGCCACCAAATTATCTTGCATACCGGTAATGGCAAAGGAAAGGCTGGTTGCAAAATGTATTTAGAAGGTTGTACTGTAGGTTTGATGGTGAGTTTTTAATATTTCAAGTGCAATTGTGATATGTTTAATATTATTATATTTCTCTCTCTCTATATGTATTCAGGCATGTCTGTATGAAAGAATTCCTTAATTTGGAATTGCACATTCTTTATGTTGTTTCCCCCGGTTGTTTCGCTAGGAAAGGAGTAAGATATCACTTAAAGATGATGTTGCTAAGAGTTTATTTTGTAGAATTGATTTTAGTAGGGTAAATTGCTATTTTTAGTATGTTTTTTTAAGATATGATTGTAGAAGTGACATTTTATTTATAATTGTGAAAAGGTGTTAGATATAGTACCATTTCCTGTGGAGGAGATACTCTTAAGTGGCAAGCAGATAACTTATTCTCTAAATATAGAAATAATAAAATTATTATGTTAAATAATGATGACAACACATTTTTTGACTACATTACTTATATTTTTCAGGTGCCACTTTGTTTGAGATGTTCTGGAATTTCTAATACCCAGAGGTTGCTTGAACCAATTGTTGCTGTTAAGAGCACTGAGCTGGAGGCCAAAAAAGTTAGTGAGGAATTGATTTCAGAAGAGACTAAGATTGTTGAGGTTGAAGTGGGTGGTGAAAATGAACTTGCTGGGTTGGAGAAGTTGAATGTGGAATTGACAACTGCCAACATTGATGACAATGTTGATTTAGTGATAAAAGATGTTATTTCTGATTTGAATAAAGAGCAAGTTTCTGGCAGTGACATTGGTACTTCGAAAGCAGAGAACATCAGCCACTTTCAATCTTCCATTGTGGATACTGTGAGGTGTAGAGCTGATCGTGTGTCGAAAAGAAAGGAGTCTATGTTTGTGACTCCTCCTAGCTCAACACCAAAACGTAAGAGGAAGGGAAAAAACAGGTAGATGAAGTATAAATCCGAGATTCATTATTTTGAAATTTACTTGTTTTTGCATGTTATTGTATATTGTTACTAACTACGTATAGATTTTAGCTTACATGACTAAGTATGTTTTTATATAAGTAAATTTGATAGTAGATGTTAAGGATTGGCAGAGTCCTCCCAAGGCCACATTGGATGTATATAAAAAGAGAACTGATTTTTGTGGACATCAAGAAGCAACTGAAGAAGATAAAAAGTTGTTGACAGACTTTCTCTGTAGGGAACAATTGGAGTAGGTTTATTTTCAATAACTGAAATTTTGCTAAACACTTCTTATCAATTTTGTAATGTTATTTTTTACTCCCCGCAGTGTTGTCATATGGCAAGATGAGTTCCTAAGCTTAACTGGAGCTACATTTTGTCCTTTTTTGTTTGGTGACCCTGTTGATAGTCAAATCATAAATGTGTATATGAATATTATGAAAAAACACAGTCCAAGTTATGGATTTGAGATTTACTGTATGGACACAAACGTACAGGTTTGTAGCAAATTGAGATAATTGATAGTTGATATTTGATTTTTAATTCTTATTAGATTAAGAAACATGATTATATCTTATTTTCAATGTGTAGAAAGAAGTCTTACAGCACTTGCAGAAATATGACAAATATAGGCAGATACACAAAGCAGATTATGGTGCTTTCCTTGCAAGGTTGACATCCACAACGAGGAGCAAACTACAGGAACTAAATGAAGATCTATTTACAAAATGTAGATATATCATTTTCCCAATTAATGATAGATGGCATTGGTATTTATTGGTGTTTAATCCAGCTGAAGGGAAATTTAAATTGTGGAATTCAAACCCTGATTCATTTGCATTTGGGACTGCTAAAGTTTATGTGAGTTTGACAATATTCTACTCCAATATATCTTAACAGATCACAGTATTAAAGCATTTACTATTTTGCAGGCAAGGTTTTTGGCAGCATGCATTTTGCATCTTCATGCATTTGCAATAGGCAGTGAAGAAGTGGTGAAACAACTTTGTCGTCATCAAGGTGCTACCCTTGATTGTGGTGTATACATCTGTCTGTGGGTGGAGTGCCTATCTTATGACACTGATGACATCTGGAGTTTTCAAGATAATGTAAACATAGACGCTTATCGGGCCCGGGTTTGTTCAAATATATTATCAGATGAGAAAGGATTGTTAAAAAACGTAATGGACTAAGATGTAAAGTAATGTTGGTATTTGACTAATATGTAAACCATCTGAAGATAGACAACCTTATCTGTTTCTTATGCTCAAGCAGATGTATTGGAGTTTCAAATTTTGCCTTTTTGTGTAACCAAATTCAGATGTATTGTAGATGTTTTATGGTACTGTTATGTTAAGGAGATGATTTCTGGTACAGTTATGTTAAGGAGATGATTTCTGGTACAGTTATATGCTTCTTATGATTTCTGGTACAGTTATGTTTAAAATTTACCTTCTTATGACAGATTGTGGTGTTTCAAATTTGCCCTCTGTTAGTAATGACAGATTCTGGTGTTTCAAATTTGCCTTCTGTTTCAAATTTGCTTTCTGATAGTAATGACAGATTGTGGTGTTTCAAATTTCCGGTACAGATGTTGGTTTATACATGATTGTAGCAATACTGGTTTTTATTCTGGTGTAATGACAGACTTATGGCTTACTTATGTAAAGCAATGTATTTTCTTAGTAATGACAGATACATGTTGGTTTTAATTTTGTGGCAATGTTGGTTTTTATTCTGTAAGCACAATTGAGAACTGCCTCCCTCTTTAGTATGTCCACTGCCACTAATCAAATTTGACAATTTAGTGTTGGTTTTTACTCTTGCAAAGTAAATTTGAGTATGTGTCTGAGAAAATTGAGTATGCATGTCCACAAATTGAGTATTAAGGTACGAGCCTCCATCATTAGTTGTCAACTGCTAAAACCTTCCAAATATAATTGATTCAGAATCAAGTATATATTCTAGAGAATGAGGTACTATTATAAAAAATTCAGATACACAACTTGGGTATTAAGATCTGAAATTTGAGTATGTGTCTGAGAAAATTGAGTATGCATGTCCACAAATTGAGTATTAAGGTAGGAGCCTCTATCATTAGTTGTCAACTGCTAAAACCTTTCAAGTATAATTGATTCAGAATCAAGTATATATTCTAGAGAATGAGGTACTATTATAAAAATTCAGATACACAACTTGGGTAGTAAGGTTTGAAATTTGAGTATGTGTCTGAGAAAATTGAGTATGCATGTCCACAAATTCAGATACACCACTGCTCCAATATGTGTCTCCCAAGATCGATTAGGGCACATCTTCCAGACTATTAGGTATGAAAAATACACAATAGAGCTCTATGGTTATCATGACCATAGACAACCCAGCATGAAAGTCAATACCTTAGAAGTAGAAGAGAAAAAATGCATGTATATGTCTTTCACATTACCTAATGTCGTGTACACCTACAATCAAAATCATGAAAAGAGATTGGTGAAGGTGAGTTTTCTTATTTATCGACATATTTTCTTGTTTCCATGATAATATGATATGGATTAAGGTTAAATGGTTCCCATAATTGATTAGGGTCCATCAGCCAGATTATTAGGTACGAAACATCCAAATTCAAGTACGTGCCTGAGCAGATTGAGTATCCTTCCCCAGAAATTGAGTATTCAGGTACGAGACTCCCTCTTTAGTTCTCAATGGCTCAAGAAATCAAGTACAATTCGCTCAGAATCAGGTATATATTCAAGAGAATGAGGTACTATTCTCAAAAAAATCAGGTACACATTCCCTTGTTTCTTGATAATATAATAAGGATCAATGTTAATGACACCACTGCTCCAATATGTGCCTCCCATGATCGATTATGGCACATCTTCCAGACTATTAGGTATGAAAAATACACAATAGACCTTTATAGTTATCATGACCATAGACAACCCAGCATGAGAGTGAATACCTTAGATTATCAGGTATGAAATATCCAAAATCAAGTATGTGTCTGAACAAATTTAGTATACTTGACCAGAATTTGAGTATTGAGGTTCGAGACTCCCTCTTTAGTTCTCAATGACTCAATAATTCAAGTACAATTGTCTCAGAATCAGGTATATATTTTAGATAATTATGTACTAAATATCCAAATTCAAGTATGTGTCTGAGAAAAATTGAGTATACTTGGCTCAGACTCATGTATACTCAATTGGGACGCAAGTTATATTGATTAGGGTACATATCCAATTGACTCAGTTTCTACTATATATTTCCACGAATGAGCTATTTGAACTTACAGGTACATTGGGACGAAAGTTATGTATTAATTAGTATGAGCATGATACAAAGTCAGAAACTATAAGCACACTTTAGGGACATTTGGCCACTTGTTATTGGGATATTTTGGCACTAACACATGATACAAAGTCAGAAACTATAAATACAACCATAAGTTTCTACTCCACAACATCAACTTCAGACAAACCAATTCTTGTACAAAACAGAACCATCAAACATAACATATACCTTATTTATCCAAATTTGTACTCAAGTTTCTGGCAGATTTTGTCTAAGAAACTCACAAATTCAACCAAAGAAAAATGAAGATATTGCAAAATTACCTAACCAAGTTCATAAACATAATCATAACTGACACATGGTACAAAGTCACATAAACTATAACCATAAGTTTCCACTCCACAACTATAGTATATACTATAACAACTACACTCAACTTCAGACAGAACAATTCTTATACAAAACAATCATAAATTTTTACTCAAGTTTCTGGCAGAATTAGTCCATCAAACTCACAATTTCAACCAAACTACATACAACATATTGCAAAGTACCTAACAAAGTTCTTAAACATACTAATAACTGACACATGATACAAAGTCACAAATACCATACATACAGCCATCAGTTTCGACCACACAACCATAGTGCACAATAATAACTGACACATGATACAAAGTTCATAAACATATTGCACCATTTTTTCCTGCCCCTAAAAACACCAATGCAGCCACCATTCAACCAGAACCAATACGTAAATCACCAATGCTTCCATTGATACATGTCTGCTTTCTCGAACGCAACACCCTGCTTGATTCCCTTCTAGCAATCTCTTTTTCCTGCAGAAGTGTATATCAAAAAGTATTAGACTACTCATACAAATTATAGAGTATGATTGCAAAAATAAAACCAAGTGTTTACAAAGAAATCAAACATACATAATTTTGAGCATAACAGCTAGTTTATAGCTTCTTTGCAGCTTCGCCTGTTGTGGCCTTTCTTATGGCAACGACTACACTTTGACGAACGTGTTTCAACTTGTGATGGTATTCTCTTAGTCCTCCTACGACCTGGCTGACTGCGAACATCTGGAGCATTGATTACATTTCCTTCATCAAGATTTGACTCATTATTGTCAACAGTTGGGATTGGATTAATAATTCCTTTATATGCTTGGCGATACATTCCAATCTTGAAATACTGATCACAGAATTCATACAACGACAACGACTTTGACTCAATAGCAGCAAAGCATGCTTGCATGGAAGCTTAATGATCTGCCAAGCTCTGCACGAACAACTCTTATCAATTAAATCAACAGCAAAGGATTTTTCCCCATCAACTACCTCAAACCTCCAATTACATGACCGATGCACTCTCAACTTTCGGGATTCAAGATAAACACTAGCAATAACCTTCTCCTTTTTGGGACTTAATTCCTTAACCATCGCCATTGTTGATTCACGTCGCCAATGCATTATGTCCATGATTTGTATGCGTATGTGATCCACCATAGCCACAATAGGGAGATAACGAGCTGGTTTAACCCAATTATTCCAACACTCGGCCATGTTATTATTCATAACACCCCATCTATTACCAAGAAATAAAGCATTTGCCCAACTTTGTGGCTGGGAATGTACAATAAATCCTATGGCAAGTGGCATGGAGTCTATGATATTTTTTATATGATGTTCATGCTCCTGCAAAGATGGAGCATATGCAGCTTTCTTGAATACCGAAGATCAGGGTTTTTTGTTATGTTTTGGATAACTTCGCATTACCTATATTGACAAAAAAACCTTTTCTTATTCAAAACAAGTATTAAAATTAAATTCAAATTTAAATTCAAAACAAAAGTAGGGTTTTAATTACCTGCTTCACAAAATTATCCACTAAATGCCTCAAACAATACGTATGGTGACTACCCACAAATAGTTGCTCAACTGCCTTCATAATCCCAGGGTGTCTATCGGAGAAAAATGTGAACTTATTGAATGGAATACTTTGATATGAAAGTAGCACACTTCTCAAAAGATAACAAAACCATTCCCAATTATCATCATTCTCTGCATCCACTACCGAATAAGCAATTGTGAAAAGATCATCATTGACATCCTTCGACACAGCAACTAGGATACTACCTTTATACTTATTCTTTATATGAGTCCCATCCAAAAAAATCAACGGCCTACAACCAGTAACAAAACCAACTGCACATGCATGAAAACAAATGAATAGCCGTTTAAATTTATTAGTTACAGGATCAACCTCACACTCAGTAATACTGCCAGGATTTGTTTCTCAAATAGCATGACAATACCATCTTAACCTATCGTAGCATCTCGTCTCTGTACCATGAATATCATGCTTCGCTAATTCCTTGCCTTTCCATACTTTGCGATAGTATAACTCTACCCCATAATCTCTTTGCAAGTCTTTTTGAATTGTACAAGGGCGATAAGAGGGCTCTTCTCTCCATTTTTCTTTCACCACATTAGCAATCTAAGTTGCATTAGCTTTAGGATGTCCTCTAGTACGTAGATTATTCTCGTCACATGTATGCTGCAGGTTACATTTTCGGATCCCAAATATACCATCTGCTTTATATTTTGAAGCATAAATTCTCCATCCACAACTCCTTTCACTACAAATAGCAATAACCTTCTCGCTGTCATTTTTTCTATATAAAAATGATCGTCTTGTAGTAACATCATAGTTTTTAACACATCTTCTAAAATCAGCAGCATCCGTGAATGTTTGCCCTTCACCATAAATGCAATTAATTCAAGCATCTATAGTATTCGGCAACAAGGTGTGTTCAATCTCCTCATCACTCCTAGATTGTGTCTGTTCCTCCTCAACCCTTACCAGTTTGATACAAAATTATTAAGATGAACCATACACAAATAAGTATAAAATAAGGACATACCATACATACATAATGAAAGCTATTGAATTTAAATAAGATTAGTAGTGTCAAATAAACCATATCATATGCACTTATGTTAGAAGTAACATAACATATTATAAAAACAAAAATATGAAATGCTTACCTCTCCAAATTTAGGTTGCCAATGTATGCATTTCTAGTCTCTACCCTCAAATCGATCATACTGAGCTTCAAACACATATGAAGATGTATCATATTCAGGACATCATCATCGTCATTCAAAGTCACGTACATCTTATGCTGTGGCGCTATGTATTGCAGAATCATAGATTCAGGAGTAATCTCCGCACATTTTTTGCCAAGACTCACAAATATATCTAGCAAACTACAACCACTGAAAATTGAAAACACAAACAACTCATTCTTGCACTTACAACTACCCAAAAAATGCAAGGTTGCAAGGCCCAATACCAGATTCCATTTTTCGACCTAATCCACGAAAATATTACATTTTAATCAAATATAAACTGAAGATCAATATTCATATAAACTGAAGATTAATGTAATACAAAAATTTTTCTCCATCAACCAAATATTGGTCATCAACTCGACAATCAACCAAAAACACACGAAAATCCCACAATCAACCAACAACTAAACGCAAATCTCATTGAATACACATAATCAAAAAAATAAAATACAAATCTCATGGAATCATTCAATCAAAAAAGATCAAACTCAGACTCACTGATAAAGGTGTGATCGCCTCTTTAAGTTAGGGCTACAATGCGAGGCGTTACCAGTTTGGGTTGCGGGCGGAAAAATGAGCTAAAAAATTATGATTCCCTCTTTGAGTTACGGCAAGAAGGCGTGGCGCTACCAGTTGGGGCTTCGACCTGAAAAATGAGCTGCAAAGGTGTGATCGCCTCTTCGATTTTGGCTTCCAATGCATCAACGTCGGCTTTGTTCGTCAGATTTTAGAGAAGGAACACGAAGGTGAGTTAGGGCAGACAATGCAGTTGGTGGTTCGGGCGAAAACTTTGAGCTACCTACATATAAGTTTTAATTAAATTCATGGGCAATTAGGTAAATACACATTTTCAAGGGAGTTGCAGTTGGGCATCAGGTTTTGGTAGGGAGTTGAAACTCATTTTCTCTGACCTGGGGACTGAATGCAGATGTTGACCTGCTATGAGGGATTTTAAGCCAATTTCCCAACTTGGGATGCAGATTAAATAAATAAAATATTTAATTTTTTTAAAATATATATATATATATAATATTATTATATATATATATATATATATATATAATTAAATTTTCTAATTTGTTGAGATGCAAAATTATTAATTACATTTACATATTCAAATTTTGATGATTTTTGTTTTCGATGAAAAGAGTGCTAGCTTAAGCTCATGGAAGGATTATCAACTTTTATAAGCTATGACTGTTGTCTTTATAGTAACAAATATATAAATGCTCTGTGAATTATGAACATTCAGAAATTATAATATGATCAACAATTTATTGTATAATTTACTTTGCTAAAAATAAATATATTTATAATTATTTAAAAATTAAAAAAAATAAAGTATGTCTAATTATTCAAATGGCAAATGGAAGAAAATAATTCTTAAAAAAAAGAAAAAAATATGTAAATAAGAATAATGAAATGAGACAACGATAGAAAAAATCATGCTCCTGAACTCATCGTCAACCATAAAATACAAAAAGTAAATAAATAAAAACAAATATATATGTAAAATGACAACACTCAATATAACACACAGCAAAAAAAGATTGCAACGAGAACAATCAACCATTATCATTTATCAAAAAATAAATTAAATGAGCATTGTTAGATATATAACAAAAGAAAAAAAACTTATTTTTTATTATGTAAATCAGAATAATTATAAATGATAAAATGAAGATAACAAAAAAAATTTAAAAATTTATGATGGTAATTATATCTAAATAAAAGTTAAATTTGATGTCTATTAAGAAAGTAAAATGGTAGAAATATCTAACTCGCTATTGCTAAAAAAATAATAAATTCTCCTTTTCAATCGGACACAATATAAATAAATGCATCAATATATCAAGTAAAAGCATAATAATACCAATCATATCAACATAAATTATCCTTTTCAATTGGACACAATGCCGATGAATACATCAACATATCAAATAGGAAATATAATAATACCAATCATATCAACGTGACAATATTAGGCATGATTTCCCTTTCCCATTTTCAACTAATGAGAGAAGCGCATAGCTGAGATGGTAAGAGATTGGTAGATTATCATTAAAAATCTTGGGTTCGAGCTATGAGACTGGTGGGGCGTAAATCCCTACACTCTGTGTAAAAAGTCTCTCCTCCCAATCTCTTGCATTCTCAGTTGATTTACTTTCTCCGTATTGGTTTTGTGATGGGCTGCACTGAGATCGAGCGTTTCACCCCGTTTTGCCTCTATGCGTAAAGCTAAGCTTGTTCCCGATTTCAGACGTGGCATCCCAACGATCGAGTAGTACTTATAGCGCCCCAAACTCCTTAACATCCTCGCTGCCTAGGGGACGAGACAAATTTGAGCTTTTAGACTGCGTTTGGTGAGGGATAATCCATCGTGTAATGTAATCAATATTATATTACAAATTGGATTATTTTATTTGGAATAATTTTAAAAATGTAATATAATAAAATCTCAAATACAAAATGTAATCAATATTATATTACAAATTGGATTACTTTATTTGGAATAATTTTAAAATTATAATATAATAAAATCTCAAATACAAAAGTGGTTCAAAATCTATGGACCAATCAGATTTCTGCTTTTAGAGGAATGTTGCGGATTTTGACCGCAACAAAATCTTATTTCAGTTCTACTAGTATCCCAATACAAATCCAAATTGAAAACATACGAGAAGGTAGTGTAAAAATCATGGAAAACTCAAACTGCTCCCTCATACAACAATCAACTTCCTGATCACATTCTCAAGCAGCGCTCAAAGTGTTCCCGATATCGATAACAAATCGATAGCGGACATCAGCCTTTGCGATCCTCTCCATGGCTTTGTTCACGTAATCCATGTCGATAAGCTCGATATCTGCAGTGACATTGTGCTCTGCGGCAAAGTCTATCATCTCCTGAGTCTCCTCCATTCCACCAATCGCACTCCCTACTATAGATTTCCCACCTGAACTCCATCGAACACCAATGCACAAAGCACAAGATCGAGCTAGTCAGAAATGAACATGGAGAAAGATGAAGGACAATGCGATGGCATTGGTGATTACCTAGTATTAAGGGGAAAGCATAGATCTCTAATGGCTTCTCTGGTGCACCGACCATGACAATTTGTCCAAAAGTTTTGAGAAGAGACAGCAATGGAGTTACATCATGAGCTGCTGAGACAGTGTTGATTATGCCGTCCATGGTTCCCCAAGCGGCCCTCATCTCATCTGGGTCTTTGCTGACCAGGAAAGCGTCGGCGCCAAGTCGCTCGACGGCCTCCTGCTTTTTGCTCGGCGACGTGCTGATCACCGTCACCTTGGCGCCGAAGGCCTTGCCGAACTTGACGGCGACGTGGCCGAGCCCGCCGAGGCCCACCACTCCGATGTGCTTCCCGGGGACGTCGAACCCGAAGCGCTTCATGGGGCTGTAGACCGTGATGCCGGCGCAGAGCAGGGGCGCGCCGCGGTCGAGCGGCATGCCGGCCGGGAACCGCACCGCGAAGTGCTCCTCCACCACGACGGAGTCGGAGTAGCCGCCGTAGGTGACGGTTCCGTCGACGTCGGTGGAGTTGTAGGTCAGGATCGTGCCGGGGCAGTAGTTCTCGTGGCGCTGAGAGCAGTCGTGGCAGCTGCGGCAGGAGTTAACCATGCAGCCCACGCCGGCATGGTCGCCCACCTTGAACCTGCCCACCTTGCCGCCCACCTCGGTGACAACGCCGACGATCTCGTGACTGCAACACCAACAAATTAAATTCCTCCAATTTAGTTTCGAAAACAGAGCAAGTCCAAGATCTAGATGCATAGTTAAATTACCCAGGCACCATCGGGTAGACGGCGTTGTGCCACTCGTTCTTGACGGAGTGGAGGTCGGAGTGGCAGATGCCGCAGTACAAAATCTTGATGGTCACATCGTTCTCCCCATTTTTCCTGTGAAGCATTTCGACGACCACTTCTCAGGCGATCATCCGATCATCTTTCGGAAGATAATTAACATGCATCGACAATTAGCTAGCAATACCTCCGGGAGAAGGCGAAGGGCGAGAGGACGCCGGAGGTGTCTCTGGCGGCCCATCCGATCGCAGGGCTGCGGCGGACCTCCTCCGGCAATGCGGCGGCGATGTTCCCGTTCTCCATGGATCGTTCTTGGACGGACTAGTGCTTCGGTCGATGGAGCGGCTGTTAAACTGGCGAAGCATTTGAGGAGCTTATATAGGTAGGTGGATCGTGGTTCAGTGACGTAATCAATGACTTGTGCGATGCGGTTGCGCAAATGATGACGTTTAATTTCCCAATTCAGAAGGTGATTGCTTTTAGAAGCGTGAAAAGGTGTAAAACATACCGAGCCACCTACTACTTAGACCAACTGTATTTAGTACAAATTGTGTCCATCTTGACCCGTTCAGAAATATACGATGCTTAGACCCGTAACTCCGACTATGATGCAACATTAAATTAGAACCCGGTAAGAACTAAGAATGAAGTAGATAATTCGGACGATAGATTTAAAAAAGTTGGCCACTTAATATGGTATTTCTTGGAAATTTTCATAGTTCATATCGGTGCTCTTTAAAATTAATCGATTTTGGATATTTGAATTAAAAAAACAAAAACTAAATAAAGTGAGAAATAAAATAATCTCAGGAAAAAATTATAACATGAAGAAGAAAATTACTTTATTTATTACAAATATGTGAATATTTATTTATTTTTTAAAAGTTTAATTTATTATTATTTTATTGCAAATGATATGAGTCAAAATTTATTTTCTTTCAAATTATTCATGCACGCTACATTTATTTCTGTATTGTATTATTCTTTTCTTCGTTTGCATTAATTTGTTAACATTTCTATTTTAAAACTTAAGTTTGGACCTCAACTAGCACGGGTCAATCAAGCGAAATCCTTCCTCCTTCGCCCGTAATCACGCGAGCACTGGTACCATGTCCACCTCCTCCTCGTCGCCGTGCAGTGCCACTGATCGACGACCTGGGGAGCGACTGCGGCTTGAGGGAGGCAGAGCAGGAGACCTAAACCAGGGGCACGAAGGTTAGAAAAATTCAAGTTCGGAGAGGAGCGCGAGCGCGGAGGTCAGCAGGGAAGCAGAGAAGACGAGGTCTGTGAGAACATAATCCAGACATTATCTGCATCTGCACATTTTATTTTTTATTTATTTGATAACTTTTACGGTTTAGTCTTTGGTTAGCCTTTTCTATCTTAATGAAATAACTAGCGAATTAGTCTTCCGATTTTAATTCCTATTTTAATGGGATTAGTCATGAATAAGTCTTGTTCGTAGTGTATTTAAAGGGTCCTAGAGGCATGTGAAACTATGTCTCAGTTTTTTTGTAAGTTTGATTTTTCTAGAAAAATAAATTCTCACGTTCTTTCGTTTTCTTCGTTTTCCTTTGTTCTTCTTGCATATTGGTGTGGTTCTTGGGTGCGCTATTATTTAGGTCTGGGCCAACAATTGGTATCAGAGCTTTGGTAGTATAGAGCAGCCAAGAATCCACGCTTCCACAAAAATGTCGAGCATCCTAGCGAAGGAGAACGGCGGAGTGTCATTTCCCTATTTGATGCTAAGCCCTCACAATTATACTGTGTGGGCAATAAAGACAGAGGCAATTCTCGATGCCCAGGGAGTCTGGGAGGCGGTGGAGCCAGAGAAAGAAGCCTAGGTGGATGCAAAGAAAGACAAGAAGGCACGTGCATACATCTTACAGTGTGTCCCCGAAGATATCCTTCTCCAGATCGCAAAAAAGAAGACGACGAAGGAAGTCTGGGACAGCCTCAAGATGAGGTACCTTGGTAGTGAACGGGTGAAGAAGGCACGCGTACAAACGTTGAAGAGCGAGTTTGACGCCCTTCGGATGAAGGAGACCGAGACGATTGATGAGATTGCTGGCAAACTCAGCACCCTGAGTAGCAAGTTCTCCACTCTCGGTGCCACGCTTGAAGATTCCTTTTTGGTAAAAAAGTTGCACGATTCTGTCCCTGATAAATTCTTCCCTATTGTTGCCGGTATTGAGCATTTCCACAACCTTAAGACTATGTCATTTGAGGAGACTATCGGGCAACTAAAGGCATACGAGGGACGAATATTGCGATTACGAGGCAACACCAACGACACTGAAGGTGAGCTCCTGCTTACTCATGCCGAATGGCAAATGCAACAAAAAGGGAGCAGTGTGGACACTCCGTCAGGAGGCAAGGGGCGCGGGTCCAGCGACCCTAATCGTGGCAAGTGGCGTGGGCGAGGGCGCGGTCGTGGCCGTTGACGGGCCCAAAATATACTAATTAAAGTTGTCACGAAATGTATGGGCTCATCAAATTTAAATATAAATGAATGAATGAATAACTGGAAACCCTTTTTACACTTAAAAATATGGAAATGTAATATAGGGGCCACAGGTCGTATTTTTCTCGGGGCTAGTTGACGTTGTGTGATTCGCGCTTGTATTTATGTGTCGTTTGTGTATTTGGGTTTCGAATGTAATTTGGGTTTGAGTTGCAATAGAAAATTAAAGCCCAATGAAGATGAAGGAAACTTAAATAAAAGCCATTCAATTAAGGGCTAAACAAGGGGTTGGCACTAGAGAACTTATCTAATTATGAATGTAGTCAACCAATGCAAATAGATAGACTTGGTAACAAATCTGAATTTGATTGTAAGGTGTACCGCAGATTAATTTAAACATGCAGAAATTATCCATCAAAACCGAAACATCCACTTGACAATAAATGCATCAATTAAACACACTTGGTATCAAAAGAGAAAATTGCTATTCCAAAAGTTGATATCAAATGCAGGAATTTATTGAAACAACAGAT
>JAGFNQ010004202.1:26259-190617 GCA_024364735.1 Boesenbergia rotunda
TCGGATGCATACAAGCCCACGACTTATCTCCTCGTGCTATCCTTCAATAGACCCGAAGTCATTCACCTAAGCCTATGTGTATCCTGCAAACCTGCATACTCACATAAACATATCAAATACAAGGGTGAACCTAACTTAAATTCTTTTCTCAAACATTAAAATAGATGATCACTCCAGACCATAGATTGCTCCAACATATCCTGCCTGAGAAATGTAACCTTCCCCATGATAGCCTCTGCTTACCTCCCATATCAATGGTAATCAATGTTAATAATGGATTGATGATGGGTAATAACTGACTAATGATTGAGCAACCCGACACCTCAAGTGGATTTGAGATTTATCAGTTGATTGCTGTGGGAATACAAATCGACTACTAGATGAGCCAACTAACTAAAAAAAATAGTCAGCTATTTACTAAAATGATAAAATTATATGATATGATAGCCCCAGAGCGTAGTATAGGTGATGGGTGCATGACATCTCTGACGTAACAGCTAGGGGTTGATTCCCAGAAATTAACAACCAGTATGTTTTACCCCACTATGCACCTAATGCCTGTGTACCTAAATTAACTTCTCTCCATATTTGTGGGACAAACTTTAAGAGAATTGTTAAGGTAACGGATCTACCTTTTGCAGTTTTGCTAAAATTATATGATAAGCTGGGGTTTATGGCTTGGAGCAATTGAATGATATGGTTTTAAGTCAATTGAAGGAATAATCAATTAAGTCAGTCAATTGGGTTCGAGGAGACATGAACAAAATGATTTTCTTAGTAGCTAAGTTGACCGGTATTGATGGCTTCAATCGACATCTTGCCCATGTTGATTCATGGCTTCATAAAGTCCCCACGGGATGAACTGATGGTTCATATGTGAGTGTTATCATCTTGAAGTTTGAAGTTCAAAATTTGACAAAGTCAATGTGTTCGTCCTTCTCACGCACTAGCTACAGTAACTGAGATAGTAGCCTCTGTGATTTACCTTCTCCGTGTTAGCCTTGGGACGAATTGGCAGGAACGTTGGGGGCGAGCAAATTACTTTTTGCCACCTTGATGGCTTCATAAAAAAAAAGTATATTCCAAGTGTTTAAGTCTCGCCCAACTAATCATAGAGATAGATTTAGTTCGCCTATCGAATAAATTTACACTCAGAGAAAGGAAATAATTCTCTTAGGAAAATAATCCTTTGACCGGACGAAAGAGAGAATAAAGGAAAGAAGAGGGAGGAGAAGAGAGCGAAAGAAGGAAAAATGGAAAGAAAGAGATAAACTCGCCCAGTAGTGCAGGACCTGGGGCCAATTGAAACTAATTTCTTATACCCTTCTCCAAGTATTGAAATCTTCACCTCAAGAGCATGTGCCTCTTCTCCTTGTCGGTGAACACGGAGGCGTGAAGCTCTTTGTTTTGGAACTCGTCGTAGATGTTGTAGCGGATGGGGTGGTTCTCTTTGTCGACGCCATGCATGAATACCATCTTCTCTAATTTGGGGACTTCGAGATCCTCTTTGATTCGGGGAGATAAACGCGTGGCAGATGCATTGATGCCCGACTTGACAGGGGACTCGGCATTTAAGGATAAAGATCTTGAGGTCATAATGAGGGGCAGGGGTGCGAAAGTACGGTTTATCCGACCGGGCAAGCAGCCTAGTCAGTCGGACTTAACGCCTCCTTCAACTAGACTTAAAGGGGAGGCTTGTGATCCGGTCAGGTAAATTTTTGGAGCAGATTAGGAGCCCAGTTGGATTGGATCTGGGTTAGACGAAGTAGGTCGGGTTCAGTATTGGATTAGTGCGCTAGATACTGATCTGGCTAAGAGGATTAGGATTCGAAGCAACTTGAGACGGGGCTCAATCAGTGGCACCTGAGCAGACGTTCCCGGCCGAGAACTTTAGCGGTCGGGGATCATCGGTCGGGAAAGTTTAGTCGGGATAAAACAGAAGTGTTTTGTCGGATCTCTTCATGAGTGTTTGGTAAGCAAGAGGTCTCCCAGGCGGGGTCTCCCGGCCAGGGTGGCCGACCCAGAGTGAGTGAAGGGTTGCAGCAACAGTAAAGATCATCCGAATCTCCCCATTGTCAGAAGAGGATTTTTGACATAATCATAACCTGACAGAGCCGCCAACATTAATGGGTGTTAGAGAGGGCAACCTAGACAGACTGTCAGGTGGCTGTGGCAGTCTCACAGAGCAGCTAAGGCTGCCATTAGTTCAATCTGCCCACTGACCATTCCTTAATGAGACATGACAGCTCTGACAAGGCATAGAGCTTCCCCTCCCCTATATAATCCCCCCTTGGGGCTCCAAAGAAGGGGTTGCTGTCATTTGCAACCTTAACTCTATTTTGAGTGCTCCATTGTGGTCTGACCCGAGTGAGTGGTATCTGATCCGCGGTTAAGCCCAAGTCCGACCCCCCGTGCTACAACAGACCGGGTCGTCTTGGTCAGACCAAGTCATCCGAGTGAGTACCGGTCTTCACTTGTCGACAGGATCACTCTTCAAGGAACTTTTTGATGCCGAACTCTTTCTGCCATAGGACGACGTTCTTGAGCATGGTCGTGCCTTCCTTCACCTTGAAGTCCCCGCACGAAGGACCTTGAGCAGGACAGTCGAGGGCGACCTCGATCGCATTTTGCTTCCCTGCTGTCCTCCACACTCGTTCTTCTCCTAACTTGAATTTTTCGGACCTTCGTGCCCCTGGTTTAGGTCTCCTGCTCTGCCTCTCTCAAGCCGCAGTCGCTCCCTAGGTCGTCGATCAGAGGCACTGCACGGTAACGAGGAGGAGGTGGACATGGTACTCGTGCTCGCGCGATTATGGGCGAAGGGCGAAGGGCGAAGGGCGAAGGGCGAAGGAGGAAGGATTTCGCTTAACCCGTGCCAGTTGAGGTCCAAATTTAATATTTATAATAGAAATGTTAACAAATTAATGCAAACGAGGAAAATAATAATATAATAGCGAAATAAATGTAAAGCGCATGAATTATTTGAAAGAAAACAAATTTCGGCTGATATCATTTGCAATAAAATAACAATAAATTAACATTTAAAAAATAAGTAAATATTCACATATTTGCAATAAATGAAAATAATTTAAAAAATATTTAAGATGGATGTATATGCAATACATCATAGATTTAATTTTTTTTATTTGAAAAGTAGTATTTTATATTTGAAAAGTAGTATTTTATATTTTGATTAAAAAAATAAAAAATAATTAAAATCTCTATCAAAATGAGTATATTTTTTATTTCAAATATTTAGTTTTATATTTATGGTTGATGTACTTTTCTATTTATAAAAGGTAAATTCGTTGCTTAAATTTAAAGTCGGTCCTATTAATATAGAGAGATAAATTAAGATACACAGATGAAAAAAGTATAGCATAAAAATATAACGTCATCAATTTTTGAAAATTAACCCCTAATTATTACATTAGAATAATCATGTCTTTATTATCTGTGCAACGCGTTAGGCTACCTTTATAGTTATCAAAGAAATCATGAGTCATGTACTTAATATTTTAAATTAATATAATTTTTTAATTTTCTTCTTTATGTTATAATTTTTTCTGAGATTATTTTATTTCTCACTTTATTTAGTTTTTGTTTTTTTTTAATTCAGATATCTAAAATTGATTATTTTTTAAGAGATATCCAATTCATTAATTACACATCCGTCCTTAGTGCAAAGCCTCGACTGCCGAGCCTAGGATTGTCTGGTCACACCCAGCAGAGTTCCAGTCGGCGTTCACTCGGCACCTTAATCATGTGACTCGGGACTAACGGATTGATCACACCCGAGTGCTCCCTGACTCGGGGGATGCCTTGCATCACTCGGAAATATTAATTGCACGACCCGATTTCACTCGATTCACCTGATCGGCGATCCAACTCGGGATCTATCCTTTTCTTTACGATATCCATCTCCTGACATCGTACTAACAGCCGTGGTACGAGGGTCGACGCAAGCCTTACTTAGTTCGTGCACACGTCGCGGATATCCTGCTGACTTTATACTTCTCTGGCGTACCCTGGCATCCCGCACCACGCCACACCTCACCTGTGTCAGACTGAGCGGCACCGATCAGTATCATCCTATGAGCTGACGGGGCCCATGTTCCTATCTCAATCGGGTACAGAAGGACGATAGATGCAGACAGGAGTTGTCAGCTCCTTCGGATATATAAACCCCTCCACACTCCACTCCGCAGGTACGCACACGCGAGTCTTTCAGCTACTGTTCCATTATTTTCCTGCTCTTTTCCTTAGACTGACTTGACCGTCGAACGGCTTTGCCGTGGAGTACTTTCTCGGCGAATTTGCTAACGATCATTTTCTTATAAGTCGGAGCCCTTATCAACGATACTTAGGTCTGCCTCACTCTTGGGAGTCCATCTCATTCGGCGACAGAATTATATTTGACGCTAGATGAAGGGACATTTCTGCATGATCGAGAGTGCACGATGAAAGATATCATCCGAGTGACGGCGACCCTCACTGCTGAAGAATACAAGTTCTTATTGACCGCTCGGGTTTAGAAAACATTGCAAAAGCCTATGCAGCACGGCAGCCTGGCGGATCAAAGCATCATATATTTCTGAATGGGTCAAGTAGTAGGTGGCTCGATATGTTTTACACCTTCGGTGTATTTGAGTATTTCACGCTTCTAAAAGCAATCGCCATTTTGAATTGGGAAATTAAACGTCATCGGTAGCGCAACTGCATCGCACATGTCATTGATTACGTCTCTGACCACGATCCTCCTATCTATTTAAGCCCCTCAAATGCTTCGCCAGTTTAACAGCCGCTTCATCGACCGAAACACTAGTCCGTCCACGAACGATACATGGAGAACGGGAACATCGCCGCCGCATCGCCGGAGGAGGTCCGCCGCAACCCTGCGTTCGGATGGGCCGCCAGAGACACCTCCGGCGTCCTCTCGCCCGTCGCCTTCTCCCGGAGGTATTGCTATCTAATTGTCGATGCACGTTAATCTTCCGAATGATGATCGGATGATCGCCTGAGAAGTGGTCGTCGAAATGCTTCACGGGAAAAATGGGGAGAACGATGTGACCATCAAGATTTTGTACTGCGGCATCTGCCACTCCGGCCTCCACTCCGTCAAGAACGAGTGGCGAAACACCATCTACCCGATCGTGCCTGGGTAATTTAACTATGCGTCTAGATCTTGGACTTGCTCTGTTTCGGAAACTATATTGGAGGAATTTAATTTGTTGGTGTTGCAGTCACGAGATCGTCGGCGTTGTCACCGAGGTGGGCGGCAAGGTGGGCAGGTTCAAGGTGGGCAATGTGAGTCTAAGCCTGATATAATGATGGAGTAGTTACAAAGAGGAAGTTATTTTGGAAGTTATTGGAAGTTATGGCGGTTACATTTTCTATTATAAATAGGATGCTAATTGTTACTATGAAGTAAGTGAATTGTAATTTCATCTTAATATTATTTCCAGATTTGTTCTTTTCCTTTCTTCACTTGTGTTCTACGAAGATCCATTCAGTTGAAATCAACATTTGGTATCAGAGCAGCCAAGTTCGCCAAAGAACATGTCGTCCGCGAGCAAAGCAACCGGAAGAGAAGGGAACGTGACGCTCTCTTATCCGTTACTCACGAAGAGTAACTACTCGGTATGGGCGTTAAAGATGCGGGTGAATTTACAAGCACAAGGAGTCTGGGAAGCCTTGGAGCCCGGCAAGGACGTTGTCGAAGAACGCAAAGATAGGATGGCTCTCGCTGCCATCTATCAAGCACTTCCAGAGGATGTCCTTCTCATGGTGGCAGAGAGGGATTCTGCCAAGCAAACATGGGAGACACTTAAGACGATGCACGTCGGTGTGGAACGAGTCAAGGAAGCGAAAGTGCAAACCTTGAAGACTCACTTCGAGGCAATTCGCATGAAAGACGGGGAGTCAGTGGACGATTTCGCTATGAAATTAACATCAATAGTGACAAGTATTCGCTCGTTGGGGGAGAAGATGGAGGAAATTTCCGTCGTGAAAAAATTCCTTCGAGCCGTACCACAAAGATACATGCAGATCGTCACCGCAATCGAGCAATTCGGTGATCTCGAAAACATGACCGTCGAGGAAGTCGTAGGTCGCCTCAAGGTCCACGAGGAGAGACTTCGTGGTTACGGAGACCGAGAGGAGGAGAAGCATCTCTTGCTCACGCATGAAGAATGGAAGTCACGGATGAAGAAAAACGGAGAAGCTGATTTGTTTTCAAACTCATTGGGTCGCACCGGCAATGGTGGAGATAGCCGAGGTCGTGGCAAAGGCCGAGGACGAGGGTGAGGTCGAGGCCGAGGTGACAGTTCATCTCGACAAGAATACACCAAACCCCGCAAAGACAAGAGCACAGTTAAGTGTTATGCTTGTCAAAAGTACGGGCACTACGCGTCCGAGTGCCGTAACAAAAAGCCCGACGAGGAAGCAAACCTCACAACCCTCCATGACGAAGAGCCATCATTGATGTTCATTGAGGGAGTGGCGAATCCTTTGCCCGAGGATGAAGAGACGAACCTCGAAGATAAGGATGACCAAGAGCACGCACATCAATCGGCTAAGGAGGAACCCGAGGTTGTGATGCTTAATGAAGAGAAAGTCATGGCGAACCTTCTCGCAAGTGGCGAGGAGTTTAATCACACCAATGTGTGGTATCTTGACAATGGAGCAAGCAACCATATGACGGGCCATCGAGAGATGTTCAATGAACTCAACGAGAAAATCACGGGCAATGTGAAGTTCGAAGATGGCTCACTCGTGGAGATCAAGGGACGAGGATCTATCTTATTCCAATGCAAGAATGGAGATCACCGACTAATAACCAAGGTATATTACATTCCAAAACTGAAAAGTAATATCATAAGTCTTGGTCAGATGACAGAAGAAGGAAGTACGATCATCTTAGTCGGATCGCTCTTGAAAATGTTCGACCGAAATGGCGTCCTGTTAATGAAGGTGGAGAAATCACAAAATCGGTTGTATAAGATTTCCCTCGAGACGAGTCAACCAGCTTCTCTATTAACGTTGCTAGGAGATCCGGCTTGGTTATGGCATGCGAGGCTTGGGCACGTAAACTTTTATGCTCTCAAGATGATGGGGGAGAAGGAGATGGCTATAGGGCTGCCTAAGATCACACGCCCCAACCAAGTGTGTGAGAGTTGCATGATTGCAAAGCAGTCAAGGCTGCCATTCCCTGCTCAAGCCAACTTCCGTGCCGATAATCTCTTACAACTTGTGCATGCAGATCTGTGTGGTCCAATCACCCCGACATCACTCGCCGATAACAAGTATTTTCTATTACTTATTGATGATCATAGTCGTTGGATGTGGGTGTACATGCTCAAAGAAAAGGGAGAAGCCTTTGAAGCATTTAAGAAGTTTAAAAGGCTCGTGGAGAACAAGTCGGAGCACAAGCTGAAGACTCTTCGAACTGATCGTGGTGGCGAGTTCACATCCCATAAGTTCACGGAATTCTGTAAAGAAGAGGGAGTCGAGCGTCATCTCACAGCACCATACACACCTCAACAAAATGGTGTGGTGGAGAGGAGAAATCGCACCGTAATGGCTACCGCGAGGAAATTGCTCAAGAGTATGTTAGTTCCGGCAAACCTCTGGGGGGAAGCGGTACGACATGCAGTTTATCTCTTAAACCGTTTGCCGACAAAGGTACTAGGAGATTGCACCCCTTACCAAGCTTGGTTCGGCAAACGACCTCATTTGGAGCATTTAAGAGTATTCGGATGTACCGCACATGTGAAGGTTGCAGGTCCACATCTCAAGAAGCTAGATGATCGAAGTCAAGCAATGGTGTATCTTGGCGTCGAAGAGGGAAGTAAAGCACATAGATTTCTCGATCCACCACGGGAAAAAATCTTTGTGAGCAGAGACGCCGTGTTTGAAGAGGAGAAGAAGTGGGAATGGTGCAACCATGATGACGCGGCTGTACAAAACTATGTGGAGTTCGGAATCCTACAAGATGACGGAGGTTTAGCAGAATTGAACAATTGTCCGCATTCGGCATCGCCGATGACTCCAGTAGAAATGCCAAACTCTTCTCAACAGCAAGACAACTCGGGCAGATCCACAACTGAAGATGCTCCCAGGAAATTCCGCTCACTCATCGACATCTACGCGGAGGCACCACGAGTAGAGATGGATCTTGATGAATTATTGTTGCTCACTACCGACGAACCAACAACATATCACGAGGCGGCATCTAAGGAGGCGTGGAATGAGGCCATGCGAAAAGAGCTCGAGTCCATCGAGAAGAACAAGACATGAGCACTCACCGACTTGCCACCTGGTCACAAACTCATCGGGTTGAAGTGGGTATACAAGTTGAAAAGAGACAGCAAAGGCAACATCCTTAAGCACAAAGCACGATTGGTAGCGAAAGGTTATGTGCAGAAGCAAGGAGTTGACTTCGAAGATGTATTTGCACCGGTGGCAAGACTCGACACCATCAGGTTAATCCTTGCTCTCGCTGCTCATCGCGGATGGGAGATTCAGCACTTAGATGTCAAATCGGCATTCCTCAATGGAGATCTTGAGGAAGAAGTCTATGTCGCTCAACCTGAAGGTTTTATAGTCAAGACCAAAGAACACAAAGTGTACAAGCTGTCCAAGGCTCTCTACGGTTTACGCCAAGCACCAAGGGCGTGGAATATACGTCTCAACAAGAGTATGGTGAGTCTTGGTTTTGTGAAGTGCTCTCAAGAGCAAGCCGTGTATACAAGGAGACATGGAGAAGAAGTACTCATCGTCGGAGTATACGTCGATGATCTAATCGTGACGGGATCCAGTAGTGTTAGTATAAAGAGATTCAAGCAGCAAATGATGAATGAGTTCGAGATGAGTGATCTCGGGTTGCTCTCATACTACCTTGGTATCGAGGTGGAACAAAAGGAAGACTGTATCATAGTAAAGCAATCAACCTATGCAAAGAAGGTGTTGGAACAGTTCGCAATGGCAGACAACCCGAGCCAGTATCCAATGGAAGCAAAGGTGAAGTTCGGCAAGGATGCGGCAGGAACCTTTGTGAATCCCACTGAGTATAGGCGTGTCATCGGGTGTCTCAGATATTTGACTCACACTCGACCTGATATCTCATATGCAGTCGGCATGGTGAGTCGTTACATGGAACAACCTACTACTCTACACCAACAAGCGGTGAAACATATTCTCCGCTACGTGAAGGGTACGACGAGCTTCGGGATTCAGTACAAAAGAGGACTAGGCACTGAAAAACTTATCGGTTTCACTGACAGCGATCTAGCTGGTGATATAGATGGCAGGAAAAGTACTGGAGGAATGGCATTTTATCTTAACGAGAATCTAATCACTTGGCAATCTCAAAAACAGCGAACCGTTGCTCTATCATCCTGTGAGGCGGAGTTCATGGCAGCCACTGCGGCATCATGCCAAGCACTGTGGTTGAGAAGTTTGTTGAGCGAGGTGACCGGAAGCGAGCCAAAGCCGGTAACTCTCTATGTCGACAACAAATCTGCAATTGCATTGATAAAGAACCCGGTGTTTCATGGACGCAGCAAGCACATCGACACTCGCTTCCATTTTGTTCGCGAGTGTGTCGAGAACCGACAGATCATCGTGAAGTTCGTAAGCACCAGAGAACAACATGCGGATATTCTCACCAAGGCTCTAGCAAGAGTAAAATTTTTGGAGATGCGAGAGCTGCTCGGAGTAAAGAATCTCGAACCAAATCAAGCTTAAGGGGGAGATTGTGAGTCTAAGCCTGATATAATGATGGAGTAGTTACAAAGAGGAAGTTATTTTGGAAGTTATTGGAAGTTATGGCGGTTACATTTTCTATTATAAATAGGATGCTAATTGTAACTTAGAAGTAAGTGAATTGTAATTTCATCTCAATATTATTTCCAGATTTGTTCTTTTCCTTTCTTCACTTGTGTTCTACGAAGATCCATTCAGTTGAAACCAACAGGCAACCATGCCGGCGTAGGCTGCATGGTCAACTCCTGCCGCAGCTGCCACGACTGCTCGCGGCACCACGAGAACTACTGCCCCGGCATGATCCTGACCTACAACTCCACCGACGTCGACGGCACCGTCACCTACGGCGGCTACTCCGACTCCGTCGTGGTGGAGGAGCACTTCGCGGTGCGGTTCCCGACCGGCATGCCGCTCGACCGCGGCGCGCCGCTGCTCTGCGCCGGCATCACGGTCTACAGCCCCATGAAGCGCTTCGGGTTCGACGTCCCCGGGAAGCACATCGGAGTGGTGGGTCTCGGCGGGCTCGGCCACGTCACCGTCAAGTTCGGCAAGGCCTTCGGCGCCAAGGTGACGGTGATCAGCACGTCGCCGAGCAAAAAGCAGGAGGCCGTCGAGCGACTGGGCGCCGACGCTTTCCTGGTCAGCAATGACCCAGATGAGATGAGGGCCGCTTGGGGAACCATGGACGGCATAATCAACACTGTCTCAGCAGCTCATGATGTAACTCCATTGCTGTCTCTTCTCAAAACTTTTGGACAAATTGTCATGGTCGGTGCACCAGAGAAGCCATTAGAGATCTATGCTTTCCCCTTACTTATCGGTAATCACCAATGCCATCACATTGTCCTTCATCTTTCTCCATGTTCATTTCTAACTAGCTCCATGTTCAGGTGGGAAATCTATAGTAGGGAGTGCGATTGGTGGAATGGAGGAGACTCAGGAGATGATAGACTTTGCCGCAGAGCACAATGTCACTGCAGATATCGAACTTATCGCCATGGATTATGTGAACAAAGCCATGGAGAGGATCGCAAAGGCTGATGTCCGCTATCGATTTGTTATCGATATCGGGAACACTTTGAGCGCTGCTTGAGAATGTGAGGAAGTTGATTGTTGTATGAGGGAGCAGTTTGAGTTTTCCATGGTTTTTACTATACCTTCTCGTATGTTTTCAATTTGGATTTGTATTGGGATACTACAAGTAGAACTGAAATAAGATTTTGTTGCGGTCAAAATCCGCAACATTCCGCTAAAGCTCAAATCTGACTCGTCCCCCAGGCAGCGGGGACGTTAAGGAGTTTGGGGCGCTATAACTACTCGATCGTTGGGATTATTGAATAAAAAAAAAATGATGAATCAGGCAGCAGACAAATTGAACCTGGGGTTACCGGTCCGGTCCCACGGAAGTTTCCCACCGGTCATCAGGGTAAATCGGGAAGCGCTCGCGGGGGCAGTCTAGAAGCCCAGCGTCCCAAGGTTCGCGCCCCATTTGGAGGAAAAATTCCTGCAAAATACGCCGTAGCTGGGGATCGAACCGAGGATACATAGGTTAACTACTAGCTACCTTACCGCTGCACCATAGCCCCGGGGGCAGGATTATTGAATAAAAGAAGCACGGAGAGAAGAGAGATAGAGAGAAAGAAAGAGATAACAAACTAATTTTCTTTATTGAAAAAATTTATTCATGAGATACATAATTTATAGGGACTTTAAGAGACCTAGTCAAATGAAAAATTAATAACGAAACTGTTAATTAACAGATTTATAAAGAATCTGTCAATTAACCTATTAATAAGGAAACTGTTTAATAATATAATAATATAAATTTATTCTCTTTAATATCTTTTATCCTCCGACAAATTTAAAGGGAGATCTCGGACGTTGAGTTTACATGATAATTTGCTAAATCGTTGTTTGGATAATGACTTGGTAAAGATATCAGTAATTTGATCTTCTGCAGAGATATAAAAAACAGATAATTGTTTGTTTGTCACGCGCTCTCGAACAAAATGATAATCAATTTCAACATGTTTTGTACGAGCATGAAATACTGGATTTGATGTAAGATATGCTGCTCTAATATTATCACACCAAATTTTTGATGCAATATCTGATGCAAGATGAAGTTCTGAAAGAAGGGATTAAAGCCAAATAATTTCTGACGTTGCATTGGCTATACTTTATATTCAACTTCAGTACTTGAACGAGATACTGTAAGTTGCTTTTTCGAATTCCAAGAAATAAGATTTCGTCCAAGAAATATTACATATCCACTAGTAGAGCGTCTATCTTCAGGAGAGCTAGCCCAATCCGCATCGCTATAGGCATGTAAATCTCGAGATGAGTATCGATATAAAAGAAGATCATGTAGAATAGTGCATTTGATATAACGAAGTATTCTCTTCACACTTTCCCAATTTTGTTCAGTAGGAGTATGCATGAACTGACAAGCACGATTTACTGCAAACGTAACATCAGGGCGCGTAATAGTAACATACTGTAAAGCTCTAACAATACTTCAATAAACCTGGGGATCAGCCATCGTTGAAGAGGAAGAAAGTGTAGAGACATTATTTGGAGCAATAGGTGTAGAGATCGGACGTGCTCCATCCATTTTAGCTCTTTGAAGAAGCCCAGTAATATATTTGCTCTGAGAGAGGATATAACCTTCATTATGTGGAATAAGTTCAATACCAAGAAAAAAACGAGCATTTCCTAAATCTCGAATAGGAAATTCCTGATTGAGAAGGCTTAATAAATTTGAGATGTCCTTTTGATCATTGCCAGTTAATAGAATGACATCCACATAAATAAGAAAAAATATCATAGATCCATCATTATGTCTGTAGAATAGAGAGGAGTCAGTTTTTTATCCGGAAAAATCTTGAGTCTGTAACCATTTAGATAATCGATGAAACCATGCACGAAGAGCTTGCCGAAGACCATATAAAGATTTCTTGAGATGACAAACATGAGATGAAAATTGTGGATGAATAAACTCAGGTGGTTGCTCTATAAAAATCGTTTCCTCGAGAATACCATGAAGAAATGCATTAGAAACATCTAATTGTCGGATAGATCAATTAGAACTAATAGCTATTGATAACAATAATCTGACAAATGTAATTTTTATGGCTAGGTTGAAGGTGTCATTGAAGTCAATACCTGGTTGTTGACTAAATCCTTTGGCTATAAGGCGAGCTTTATACCGTTCAAGAGAACCATCAGCTCGATGCTTAAGACGAAATATCCATTTTGAGCCCATAACATTCATGGACGGAGTGCGCGAAACTAGGCTCCATGTTCCATTGCGAAGAAGTGCATCAAATTCTGTAGCCATTGCATTACGCCAATTTGGATCCTTGTTTACTTGTGTAAAGCAAGTTGGTTCAATAGTTTTTGAGGAAACCACTAGAGCTCGAGGAAGAGGATATCGAGTAGCTATTGGTGGGCATCGCGCATATATGTCACTTAAGGGAAGCATGCGACGAGGAGCATTTTCATTCGAATCACTTGTTGACGGTGATGAAGAAGTGGGTTGGCATGGTGAGTTTGTTGCCGAACTTGTATTATCCGAGGATTCAGAGCTAATGAGCATATTATCTTCGGCTGTTGAGACTTCTAAGATTGGAGCAGTAACTTGAGGTGATTCTGATGGAATAGGAGAGTTATTAGGGAGCTCCGGAGCAGGACCTAGGATGTCATCTCTTCTGATAATGTTGGGTGACATCATGAAAGTACCACCTGTATCTGGAGAAGAGATTGAAGAGACTGCCGAAAAAGGGAACAGAGATTCATCAAAAGTAACATGTCGTGATGTATATGCCCGTCCAGTTGGTATATGAAAGCAACGATACTCATGATGCATATAACTATAACCAAGGAAAATACATAATAATGAATGAGAGTCAAGTTTGTGTTTAGAGTAGGGGTGTAACCATGGATAACATGCGCAACCAAAGATTCGAAGAAAGGTGTATTCAGGAGTTTGATTATAAAGTTTTTCCAAATGACACTTATGATTGAGCAATGGAGTAGGAAGTTGATTTATGAGATATACTGCAGTACAAACAGCTTCATCCCAAAATTTTCGCGGAACCGATGCATGATGAAGAAGAGCTAAAGCAGTTTAAACTATATGTCTATGTTTTCTCTCAGCAGAGTCATTTTGTTCTGGAGTGTGAGGCAAGAGACTCGATGAACAATCCCACAAGAGACAAGATGACGATGAAGAGCTTGATATTCTCCTTCCCAATCAGAATGAAGAGAGAGTATTTTGCGATTAAAATATCGTTCAACTTATTTTTGAAAATTATAGAATATATCAAATAAATCAGATTTTCTTTTCATAGGATAAAGCCAAGTGTATTTACTAAAATGATTAATGAAGGTAACATAATATAAGAAACCTTGGTTAGACAAGATAGGTGCAGGACCCCAAATATCAGAATGAATTATTTCAAGTGGAAAATTGGAAACGCGTTCAGATTAAGAAAAAAGTAACTTATGACTTTTAGATTCCATGCATACCTGACATGAATGAGATGGAGATGAAGTAAAGGAAGTAGGTAAATCATACCTATTTATGATCGACTAAACAATACGAAGGGAAGGATAACCAAGTCGAGCATGCCAGGCTGGTTTATTTGCGCGTTCACCAATAAAAGCTTTGATTGAAGAATTTTGAAGATAGTAGAGGTCATTTTTTATTTTTCCAAGAAATACAGTAGTATTTGTTCCTCTATCATTTATAAGATAATGATCATGATGAAATTCAAAAAAGACATTGTTATCAAGGGAAAACTGATATACTGAGAGTAAATTTTTAGTAATGGATGGAACATGAAAGATGTTGCGCATGTGAAAAGTACAATTAGATAAATAAATGTATGTGTTTCCAAGATTAGTAATATGCAAGCCTGAGCCATCGCCTACTTGTATCGTATCCGAACCATTATATGGTAGTATTTCTGTAAAGATATTGTAGTCTGATGTGACATGATGAGTTGCTCCAGTGTCAATATTGTTGGAACTTGGATGGTTATAGAGGGGGGTGAATGTAGCCAACAACTCGAAATTACTCCCCTCTTGAGCTTTTCTTTCTGCGATCAGATTAGCAGTGGAAACAAAACAGCAGAAAGAAATACAGAGAAAGAAGAACAAACCAAACAAATGCTAACACCGCGATGTACAAGGTTCGGGAATAACTTGCCCCTACTCCTTGGTGTGTCCGTGAGGAGGGTGATTCCTTGATCGTCGGCAGATCAAGCCCCGATGACCCGGATAAAACAGCGCCTCCTTCTCGGTGGAGAAACCTCTCCACAAGCGTCTTAATAGGATACAAGATAAGCTCACGAGACTAAGGAGGAACCTCTCACAAGACAGTAGCAAGAAAGCTCAAGAGAGAAGCTACACAAGGAGCTCAACAATCAACAGCGAAACCCACAGCCACACTTGCTTGTTTTCTTATTTTTTCTTCTTGTTGCCTCCTCTGCTTCTCATCTTCCTCTTAAGCTCCTGCTTCATCGCCAGGCTCCATCAGCATCCCCTGAGCACAGCCTGAACCCACTGAGCTCCCTGAGCACTCAGTCCACTGAAGTCCCTCTCCAACTGAGCCTCCGTCAGTCGCCAGCCATGCCTTAGTTGCCGTTGAAACCTAAGAAGGAGAAACAAACAAACCCGCTCCAAGGAAAGACTCTCATTGACCCTCCTTGAGTGTTTGAATCCTCCTGTGTCACCTGCACACTTCAAGAGAAGCTTAGCAAATTGATATCAAATGAAATCAGCAAGTAGCAGAGAATCGGCAATGAAAACAGACGCGATCAGAAACTTCTGACAGCGTATTTGAATTAAAGTGACCGGTCACCGGACCGATCAGGACTATCCCAGACCGATCAGGCTCCAACCTGATCGGTCCCCAGTGAGAAACTTGGGATCGCAAGCTCGTATGATCGGTCACCCTGACCGGTCACCAGATCGGTCACCAAACCGATCCAGAAATCAGCTTGCCACAATCCCGCCTGAAATACACTGGTTGATCGGTCACCGGATCAATCAGGCTGATCCCAAACCGATCAGGCTCCAGCCGGATCGGTCAGGGTGAGAAACCACGCGACAGTTGATCGTTCAGTCGGATCGGTCACGGTTTCTCCCTGATCGGTCACCGGACCGATCAGGAGCCGATCAGTAAGTTTGCCAAAGTTACTGGAAACTCCCTGATCGGTCACCAGACCGACGCTGGATCGGTCACCAGACCGATCCAAGAGGGAACTTCGTGCCAACTTCCCTGATCGATCACCAGACCGATCCGGGCAAGGCCAAACCCACTCTAAGTCAAGAGAACCAGCCTCCGACCCATCTCCGACTCATGCTTGATCCCTCGGACCAAGACTCCATGCCCAGCTTCACTCACTGGGACTTCAACCTAGCCCTCCAAGCTAGGACCTGACTTCACTCACCAGGGTTTCGATCACCCGGCTTCACTCACCGGGATCCGGCTTCACTCACCGGTATTTCAACCTAGCTTCACTCACTAGGATTTCGGTCACCCGGCTTCACTCACCGGGAACCGACTTCACTCACCGGGATTTCAACCTAGCTTCACTCACTAGGATTTTCGTCACCCGGCTTCACTCACCGGGATTTCCATCACCTGGCTTCACTCACCAGGACCCGGCTTCACTCACCGGGATTTCCATCACCTGGCTTCACTCACCAGGATTTCATCCAACCTATCTTCCCAAGCTTGGACTTTTCAACTGCCAGCATGTGATCTCCCGATCCACCTGGACTTAATCCTAATTTACCCAGACTTAAATCAAAACTTAAATCGGAGTCAACACCAAAACAACAATCAGGGACAGACTGCATCAACAAATATACCATTCAGTAGATAAAAATTTTGAAGGTTTGTCATGAGTAGGCACAGATGAGAGAACTTTAGGACGGACTTGTGAAGTTAAAGATCTTATTAAAGCTGAAGGGCCACCGATGAAGGTTCTGTCGAGTCTTTTAGAACATTGAATACAAGTATGTCTAATTTGAAGACAAATTTGACATCTTCTTAAAGCTGAAGGACCACCGATGAAGGTTCTGTCAAATTTTTTATGACATTGAATACCAGTGTGTCCAAATTGGAGACAAATTTGACATCTCTGAACATTCGACATCAAAATAATAATAAAGAACCAAAAATTGTTGTAGCTTGGGCCAAAAGGCACGAAGACTATTCCTCTTTTCCCTTACTTTCCCGTCATGAGTTAGCGGGTGATAAAAATGAGGAACGAGGTGTTGGGTTCTCCCGGCACCAAATCTTAAAACACAGCGGAAACAAGAACCCTCGAGCGATCCATGCGAAAGAAAACTCGTACAATGTTCATCTATCTAATAGATCTATCTACAATGTATACCTTTGGAGCGTGCCCTTTGTTTATCCCGCTCGTCCAAGGTGCGCCGGATCTCTTGCACGTTCAAGTGTTCGTGCCTCTACTCGTATCCACAGGGACACAATCTCTCAACTTTGGGAGAGCTACCTTAGTTGTGCTAACAACTTGAGGTAGCACGCAGAACACTAAGAACCCTACAATAGGGTTTCGGCCAAAGGAGAAAGATGAGGGAGGGAAGAAGAAAGGGAAGAAGGAGTGGAAGAAGTCATGGATCCAAAGTCACAAGGCCCTCTTTTATACTCATCCCATGAATATGAAGAGGTTTGTGTCTCTTTGGCTTCCTTCATTAATACCAATAAAGAACACATCTTTTCATGTGGTCTTTATCATTTCCCATGCAAGAAAAAATAATCTTTTCTTTTCCCTTCATTAAACACTTTAATGAATTTCCCTTTAATCCCGATCGGGCCTCTCAGGCTTTCGACCGGTCTCCCGACCAAGTCTGCCGAGTGTCGAGCTCCCGACCTAATCTGCCGAGCTCCGACCCAGTCTGTCGAGCTCCCAGCTCAGTCTGCCGAGTGCCGACCCAGTCTACCAAGTGCCGACCCAGTCTGCCGAGCTCCCAGCCCAGTCTGTCGAGTGCCGAGCGCCCGACTCACGCTCCCGAGTTCCCAACTCGAGCTCCCAAACTGACCTCCCGAGTTCCCCCTCGAGCTCAGATCTCCCGAGTTCCCAACTCGGGCTCCCGAAGCATCATGTCCTTAGTGTGTGCCCCAATAGGTTCTCGCGGCGTTGGCAATGCGCCTAAACCCTTTAGACACATAAGCAAGGAGTGACATCTAGCAATGCATCATTGCTACCCAAGTAACAAGAAAAGTCGAGATCCGACTAAACCTCCGTGACTATGATAGTGTATGACCTTGTTCTTCTATCCTCGATATCTAGATTGACCAATGAGGCATAGACCGTGTCATCCTCAATCAATCTTGTATTTATTGATCCCCGAGTTGACTCACTCAAACAAATGAGCTCAATATCTCATATTGACTCATTTGAGCATGACCATGCATTTCAGTAGTCCTACTCGATCAAGAGACCCACAGATATCACTCCCGTCATAGGGGAGGGATAGATCTCATCTACATCACTCACATCCCTCCGCATAATTCATTACATATCCAGTGATCGCCTTTATAGTCCACCATGTTATGGGTGACGTTTGACAATACCAAAGTACATAACTCCTTATGTAGGGAACCGTAGTGACTTCAGATCTAAGGATTATTCATACTAATAGTCACATGAGAAAGTTTATGACACTCATATGACAATCTATGAAACTTTCTCATGGCGGGTCATTCAGTACGTATTCTCCAATGTATACCTATGTGTCAATTTGATATCACATATCCATGACTTGTGAGCTCAAGCCATCAGTTGACATACATGCTAGTCTCCATGCATTAATATTGTCCTTGAATATTAATACTTGACTAGGAATAGTTTAGAGTAGTGTTCTCTACATCATCTCATTACCGATTTAACCAATCGATATAATGTAGATAAGAACTTACTACTCAAGGACATTATTATACTTAGTTATTTGGCACAAATACAAAGTAAGTATAATAACCATGTCTTTATTAATGATAGAATATGATACAAAATGTCCCTAGTCAATCATCATATAATTGGCTCTAGGGCTCCTACTAACACTAGGATGACGAGCAAAAATAAAATAAAAAATAGAGGAGGAAGTTTTTTTTTTGAAAAAAAATGGTGATAGCAAGCGTCACATGAAAAAGAAGAAAGACATTGCATAAAAATAGCGGCACGTAAGGTATGAGGAGTTATAGCTCTGATACCATATTGAACTAAAAAAAGTAGAGAGAGAAGAGAGGTAGAGAGAAAGAAAGAGATAACAAACTAACTTTCTTCATTGAAAAAATTTGCCCATGAGATACACAATTTATAGGGACTTTAGGAGACCTAGTCAAATGAAAAATTAATAACGAAACTGTTAATTAACAGATTTATAAAGAATCTATCAATTAACAGATTAATAAGGAAAATGTCTATTAATATAATAATATAAATTTATTCTCTTTAATCTCTTTTAGGGATGCCACGTCTGTAATCAGGAACAAGCCTAGCTTTACGCATAGTGGCAAAACGAGGCGAAACGCTCGGTCTCGAGCCTTCGTCAGCCCGTCATTGAACTAATACGGAGTAAGTAAATCATGATATAACCGAGAAGGCAAGAGGTTGGGTGGAGAAGTTTTTTTCACAGGGTGTAGGAATTTACACCCAACCAGTCTCATAGCTCGAACCCAAGATTTTTAATGATATTTTACCCATCTCTTACCATCTCAGTTATGCTTGTGGGGACATAAAATTGTCCGGGTATACTTTTTATAATGATCGGCCTCCACCGTCGAAACAACCCCATATTCAAAAATCCCTTAAAATATTTTTGAAGGTACGGTACCACTATGGACATAGATCATATAGTCTATTATTATGTTTCTTATTTGATATGTTGATGAGTCCAATTGAAAAGGATAATTTATGTTGATATGATTGGTATTATTGTGCTTTTACTTGATATATTGATGCATTCACTTATATTGTGTCAGATTGAAAAGGAGAATTTATTTTTTTAATAATAGCGAGTTAGATATTTTTATTATTTTAGACAACAAACTAATTTAACTTTTATTTAGATATAATTACCATCATAAATTTTTTAAATATTTTTGTTATCTTCATTTTATCATTTATAACTATTATGATTTAGATAATAAAAAATATAATTTTTTTTTCTTTTGTTATATATCTAACCATGATCATTTATTTTTTGATAAATGATAATAATTGATTGTTCTCGTTGCAATTTTTTTTGCTATGTATTATATTGAGTGTTGTCATTTTACATATTTGTTTTTATTTATTTACTTTTTGTACTTTATGGTCCATGATGAGTTCAGGAGCATGATTTTTTTTTATCGTTGTCCTATTTCATTATTCTTATTTACATTTTTTTTTGAAGAATTATTTTCTTCTGTTTGCCATTTGAGTAATTAGACATGCTTCTATTTATTTAATTTTTAAATAATTATAAATATATTTATTTTTAGGTAAGTAAATTATACAATAAATTGTTGATCATATTATAATTTCTGAATGTTCATAATTCATAGAGCATTTATATATTTGTTACTACAAAGACAACAGTCCTAGCTTATAAAAGTTGATAATCCTTCCATGAGCTTAAGCTAGCACTCTTCCCATTGAAAAAAAAATCATCAAAATTTGAATATGTAAATGTAATTAATAATTTTGCATCTCAACAAATTAGCAAATTTAATTTTATATAAAAATTTATTTTTTAAAATTAAAAAAATTTAAATTTTTTTTATCATTTTTAAGTAGCACTCTGATCATGTATTTTTCTAATGTTAAAAATTTTTATGGATTGAATTATGTACCAGTACAGTTAATCTGATTAAATCTACATACATGTGTTTTTCTAATTTATTTTGATGATCATGTATTTTTCTAACAAAATTTTTATTCATTGACTTGTACACATCTATGGTTTATCTGATTATAAAAGGGTAAATTTTTCTAAACTCCCTATTTATCAAGTCAATTTTACATGCAATTCCTACATAAATATTTCTTTGCATGCAGTCCCTGATCGGATGTTTGGTGAGTATTGTTTGAAGAAAAGTGAGTATAAAAGTTAGAAAATTGAATATGGCAGGTTGCATCCATCACATCAATACTCATGTATTCAAATTTTCACTCTTTTATACTCAAGTTCCACTCTTTTATACTCAGTTTTCACTGATGTATACTCAATTTTCACTCTTTTATACTCAGTTCCATCAGGGAGTAAAAATAAAGACAAACTTGTGTAGGGAGTGAATACAAATCTCAAAGGGTTATTGGGGATTTTATGACAATTTATCGATTATAAAATCTGTATATCTAAAAATTAATATTATAATTTATTTTTTTATTTTTTTAGATTTTGTATTTAAAAAAGTTTGGCCACGTACAGCTGATAATCTGACGAAGTCCGGATCATATTCGAATTCGATCGATCCATATTGACATGTCTAATTTTACTTCTATTTATTCACTGTAACTTTCTAAAAATGTTTTTGCAACTACCGTTTTTTTTTTGCTCGAATCAGAACCGCCCAAAAAAGGAGGGGGAGCCGAACGGAGCCCAAAACAAGCGTCTGAGCTCCGCTGGTTTCTTCCGATGCCGACAAAACCACTTCGGTTTCGACGAAATCGTTGATCTTTCGCAAAACCTTGAGCTCGAGATCGGCGGAAAGCTCCGCGATTAATACTCGCTTCCTCGCTACTGGATTTCCAGCGGACCACTCTTTGCCTTTTGTTTTTTCTGTTTCTTCTTCGACTACCAAAAGTCTCGCGTTCTTGTCTTCTCCTCTTGGCTCGGTTAGTCCCTTTTCCATTCGAGGATCTGCTTATGTTTCTGTTTGTTATCGTGCTTTCTTTTGTTTGGAGAAATCAGATCTTGCAGCTGCTTTGCTTTCCCCTGGTGCCTGATGTGTTTCTTTGTAATCTTTGAACTTCTCTTCTGTGAGATGAACAAGTAGATAGATCCCTTTTAGATGTTCGTTGTTACGGATGTTGCACTTGGGGTTTAAGATCTAATATTTCAGTTGATTTCCTCTACTTTTACAAAGTTTCTGTCTGGATGAAAGAACAATCTTGAATTTGTCTAGTTTGTTCTTAGAAATGATTCCATAAGCCTAGCTTGAAGAGGCGTAAAGCATAAAGTTTGAAATTCGTGTTAATTAGTCTGCATTTTAGCTATTTTCCCCTTGTATAAAAAATTGTTTTGATGTTATTGTATCATTGGAAATCATATAATGAGTTGATGTTATTCATTTATATTGTCGCTGAGGAACTTCCGGATCATAGTTCCTCTGCATAGGGGTCATCAAGCGCTTGTGTGATTCTATTGTTTTGGCTTATTACGAAGGTTGGTTCATCTGTTGTTATTTCTCTAATGCGGTCATATGACATTTCTTTTCCCTTGACAAGATTTAATAGGGATGGTTATGGTCCGGTTTATTGGATTAATGAGAAATATCAAGATTAAACTGAAATATTTCTGTTTGAATACTCTGATCAGGATTAAAGTTAATCTTATCTTCTACTTTTATAGCACAGCAAAATTAGTTGCTAGATCAGAACGACTTTCTGTCAACACATTGGGGGCTTGAATACATATACCAACATTGTTGCGAATGATACTTGTGGGAATGGTTTAGCCTTGTCACTTCCATCCCGAACGGGGAATTGTCTCACATCCAATGTGGTGTAGGAATACCCCATTGTCAAGACTTGAAAAATAAAAAATGGTTGCTAGAATGGAATTTGAAAGCAATTTCCCTTTAGGGACTCACTAATTTATATGTCATGATTCCATGCATCACTAATTTAAGGTTACTAAATTCTTCCATGTCCTTGATTAATCATTTTTATTCTAGTCATACTTTTCTAAATGCTACACCAAAATAAGAGACGGACCAACCATTTTGATTCCCATTTTTTTTTCTCCTTTATTTTTTGTCATATAGATTATGCTATTCTATTAATGTGTCATTCGGTTTCTCTTCGTCAAACAAGTTCTTGAAAGTCACCAATCAACTGAAGCAAATGTAATTATCAAAAAACTCTTCCTTATTGAAGAATAAATATTAATCTTTGTTCTGGTGAACTAGACGAGTTAATAATTTCTATCAGTTTTTCATTAATGATCTCTAAACTTCTATTTTGTGATTCCAATTGGTGACTTTGGTAATGTTTAACTTTGAAGTTTGGCAACATTTTTGTATCTTTGAATCTCCTTGAAAGCGCTAATTCCGTTTGGTTTACATTTTTGCAACTAAAAGTTTGCAATTCTGAAATTTCAACTGTTAAGTTGTATAATCATACTTGTAATAAATATCACATGTGGAACATTTTTGCATAGGGTGAATTACATTGTTTCAAGCTGCTTGACTGCCGGTTGATCTATTTTTTATTTCTTCAACATCACTTGAGTGAACAGAAGTGAGGTGTACATTTGAAGGAATCCTCAATTACCACCGTAATGTCGATATTGTCCAAGCTGCGCTGTATAACTGTAGATGTTACTGGCACTCTAATAGCTTACAAAGGAGAACTTGGGGATTACTACTGCATGGCAGCTAAAGCAGTAGGGTTGCCTTGTCCTGATTACAAGCGCATGCACGAAGGCTTCAAGTCTGCATATACAGACATGGCAAAAGAGCATCCATGTTTTGGACACGCAGCCAAAATGTCGAATATTGATTGGTGGAGATCATGCGTTAAAGATTCATTTATCAGGGTAAGCAGATCATGCTCTACATTGAAACAAACTTCTTAAATATATTCCTCGGTAATTTATTAAAAAATTTATGTTAGATTTTGTCACGATGTCACTAGATATAGTTAGTATTTGGGATACACACACAAGTGAATGCAATTTCCAGACAGGTAAAATTTGCTATTTCATTAATCAGTTATTCTATTTTTCCCTCTGTTGACCTTGTTGCGGCTTACACCTTTTAGAATCTATGGTATGCTAGTTCACCCTATAAGATTTGTTGTCGATTTGATGAATGGTACTGGACTGTTAATTGTCAAAGATCGATGGTATTCTCGAATGGTTAATGTGATCATATTCAGTAAATGCGTGCTCACATGTCAAAATAGCTTGTCTCATGTGTTTCTTGGATACTTAGAAGTTTTCCATTTACCTTTCCTGGCTGTTGCAGGCAGGCTACGAATATGACAATGAGACATTTGAAAAGGTGTTCAAGCGGATATATTCAACGTTTGGATCTTCTGCACCCTATTCTGTATTTCCTGATTCTCAACCCTTCCTTAGATGGGCACGTCATAAGGGCCTCAAAGTCGGGATTGTCAGCAATGCAGAGTATCGATATCAAGATGTAATTCTTCCTGCCTTGGGACTCAATCAGGTATCAGATTGTCTCCTTGCGCACCCCTTAATAGTCCACATGTTATCATCTCCAAATGAGGGTGCATGATGCCATTAGACTAACAAAGTTGCATTACCAGGGGTCAGAGTGGGACTTTGGTGTATTCTCAGGCATAGTGGGTGTTGAGAAACCAGACCCAAGGATCTACGAGATTGCACTTGAGATGGCAGGAAACATCGCCCCAGACGAAGCACTGCACATCGGGGACAGCATGCGCAAGGATTACATACCTGCCAGAAGTGTTGGTATGCGCAGCATACTATTGGACAGATTTAAGACATCAGACGCCGAAAGCTGGAGGCAATCTGGTGCAATTGTGCTTCCTGATCTAGTTGCTGTTCAAGAATTGCTCGCCAAGAAAGAAGCTGCTAATGCAGTTCAAGAAGCCTAGAATCTGCAATCACAAGCAGAAACAAACAAACACACTAAAAGAAAAGGAGAAGGAGAAAGAAGTTCCCTTCATTTGCCTATTAATTGTGTTTCTTAGTGTAGTGCTGGCTATCTGAGATTCTTGAAACTCTACTGTGATTGTACTATGCTGAAAACTCTTTATCATTGATAGGAAGCGCAGGTGAAGGGACAATTTGATCGTGTAGGCCATCCCATATCTTTTCCTTGGTGTTTACTCTTTAAATCTATGCATTAGGATACGTTCTGCTGATTCTATACCTGATGGAAGGAAGCATGATGCCCAGATTGTGTCATTGGAAGATTCGCAATTCACGGTTAGACAGGGAATTTCATATTTATTTTTTTCTGGAGTTTTTTTTAATTTCCATCATTTTATTAGTAAACTGTATAAATCGGGAGATCATTGCTAATGGTAAACTATTTAGAGGAATAATATCTTTTTTTTTAAAAAAAAATCTATTTTAATTAGACACCTCAGTTATAAAAAAATAAAAAAAAAAAAAGTCCGTAGAGACATTCAGGAAAATGAGGATTTTTTTTAAGAATAAGGAAAGCACATCATGTCTTTAGACATAAATCAGAATCTTCCCGTCGTTCAGGAAAATAAGGATTAAAATAAGGAAAGCACTCATTGATTAACTAGAAACTTTGATTACATCTATTTTAGGTCTTGTGAGTTTATGATCTGATAGCATATCAAGATCAAGGCGGGCCTGGTGCGGGGAGATTGGGCCTAATTTGGTCTTGGCATGCTCTCAGATCCAACATGATCCTGATCTCTAGATCAGATTCAAGCGTTCTAATTAGAAGTTAGCATAATGATGAAATACCTCTAGAGAATCTAAAATAATTAATGAAGGGTATCTTTGGATTCTTTATAATTTTAAAAATCCACAAGATTTAAAATTGACGTAACATTATCACTCTATTGATTAATCAATGCGTTTTGATCGAAATTGGACCTAGAATTTTTGAATTTTTGCAAACTTATACTCATCCGATAGATTTGACTAAGAGAAAGATAAATACGATGTCAACCCTTAATTCTGATCAAGAAATACTATGCATATGGTATGGAGAGACTAGGCTTCATTTGATCCTAGCGTGCTTTCATATAAGGTTTAACATGATTTTGGGTTCTAAGAGACTCAACCCAAACATTCTAGCTAAAGATTTTTTCTTCTTGGCACTATTAGGAAAGACAAAAATAGTAAAGAATATCACATTTCAACTCTTAGCCACTTTAGAAACTCACACGACTTCGAATAAGTGTAATAAAAGCTCTCTAAGTTGATTATTAATTTTTGATCGGAATCTACTGATGAACCTATATTATTTTGATTTTTTGAAATCACATGAAAAAGTAGAGTTTGGAAAAGTTATATTTGATACCAAATCTTGATTTAATAGTTAAATTAAAAAAATAAAATTGAGTTGTATGGGTGAGAGGAAGGGAGAAAGATTTGGTTTCCATGAGTGGGAAAAGAGAAGAAAGAGAGATGTTGAGGTTTCATCAAAATCTAAAATTTAAAAGTTTCAAATGTGACTTACATGTATTAAAAATCTATTGATGGAAAACTAATATTGATGGAAGGGATAGAATAGGAAAACCATGGAAATCAATGAGCCTTTGGTCATTTTCAAAGTGCTATGTGTGATTTGAGGATTTTTTTTTAAATTACGCAGACCTTAGTAAATTCTTGAAATTTTAACAACAGTTAATCTTGATGGGTAAGATTTTAAACAAGTCAAGCTGAGTCAAGTTTTGAGCTTAAAATGAATTAAATTATTGAAATGATTGTTCAAGATCGACTTAATTTATTTTTTACGAGCTTGAGCTTGGTTCAAGCTTGACTTGAGCTTGATTTATTTAGATATTATCAAACTCTAAATTCAAAATTATTTGATTATATAAAATTTTTTTGTTTGATTGATTATTGAATTTAACAATTCAAACTCTTATGTTCATATTTTTTATTTATTTAGTAGGTTGATAAAAATTTTATTAATTAATATTCATAAATATTATTCATTAAAGTTGTTCATGAAAATAATTCATGAATATATTATTTATGAATGATATTCATGAATATTAATTAGTTATTAAATTTATTCATTCAGTTTAATAAACTGTTAAATTTATTTATTTAATGAATTAATTATATATTGAACATAAATAAAATTTTATTAAATTGATTATCAAATTTAGTCAACGTTGGATTCATCTGCCATCTTATTGGATAAGGTGGGTCTCACGCTCCTCGTGCTCCCGCGATCTCACCTTCCAATCCAACACAATGGACGGCCGATCTCGCAATCCCCACCGGGACGCCCGAAGCGGACGACCGCATCAAGGATGTTGCCTTTTCCCGACCGTTGCAGTCTCTTTCGAGCGATTAGTATTCGTACTGGAATCCGAATCGCCAAATTAAACCCGTCTATGAATTTGGTGGGACAGAATTGTCTTAATGCGTGTGCGTTGGGTGTCGTGTGATCGAGTGTGAACATCTTCTAATTATTTCTTTTCTGACGGAGCCACGCTCACAGCGGAGTCTAATTTGGGAAGCGTAGTGTCTCGTCCGACCTCGCACGGGGAATCCGTTTCGTGCCGCCCAAGCCCGAAGCCAGATCCCAAATCTGGACGCAAGAGCCCGATCCGTCCCGTGACGAGCCCATCCTCATCGGCGTATCCGTGTCGTCCTCATCCCCCTTTCTCCTGATACTCCTGCGCGATTGCGTTCGCCGGAAGTCGCCTCTGTATCGCGGCGGCGACAGAGGGTGAATTTGAGATAGGTTTATGCCTCCTTGGACTGATGATCTGGCTGCTCATTCCCGGACAAGACCGATGACTGGATTTCTTGGTAGTTTCCTGCTGCCTCTGCTGCTTCTGGCAGGTCGGTCAACGGGCCCTTCTCTCCTCCTTTGGTAGCGCAGCTATCTGCCTTCATTATTCTTTCCTTTTTCTTTATCTGGTGACTGGTTGAAGCATATATTTGATTTGGTTTATTAAATAGAGACTGGTGGAGTAGGTTTCATGTGTACGTCTTAACCTAGTTAAATGCGTACAATTGGTTGAGAATTAAAGTGGGGATTTTTTTTTCTCATTAAAAAAGAAGAAGTGATTTTCAACAAAATCAATTTATAGTTATTCTCGTTAAGGGAAATGAATTCTCCAATAGATTTCTAGATTTGTTCTTTTCAAGTTCATTGAGTCAACTTTCAGAATCTGCTCTTGCGTGTGAAATTAATGGCAGAAATGATAAGTAACATATTCTTACACATGCTAAGAAAAGTGAGGTTTTGGCAAATTTCAGTCTGTGCTGCTACAATAGCAGCGCTAACTGAATTGGAAACATTTATTCAAGAATGTTGCTGAACCATTCCCCTGGGATTACATTAGCTTTGACCATCTTGCCATATATATTAGGATCCACCTTCTTCAACTGATTTTTAGAGGCAAACACTAGTCTCTTGAACATATCTGTCATCCACATCAAGAGTGTGCAAATCACCTGTCACGAAGTTGTAACAGCTCCAATTCCTTCAAAAAACAAAAAAAAAGCTTCAGAGGCAGATAAACCACCCGTCTCTATTTAAAAAACCAAATCAAATATATGCTTCAACAGTCACCAGATAAAGAAAAAGGAAAGAATCATGAAGGCAGATAGCTGCGCTACCAAAGGAGGAGAGAAGGGCCCATTGAGACTGGTGGAGTAGGTTTCATGAATGTTAGGCTATGACTTGGGAACATGAGCAGAAGATAAAAGTTGCAGAGATGAGGATGTTAAGGTGGATGTGCGGACATACGAGGATGGACAAAATAAGGAATAAGAGCATTAGAGAGAAAGTCAGAGTTGCATCTATTGATGAAAAACTTCGAACAACACGTTTAAGATGATATAGACATGTACTTAGACAACCAATCAATGTCCCAATTAGGCGATGTAAAACTATAATAAATACACACATCAAACGAGGGTGAGGAAAGCCGAAAAAAGAAAGATTTGGTTAGCAACACAGATAAAATTTATTTAAATATAGATAATGATATAATAGGGGACAAAGCCTAATGACATAGAAGAATCTATATAGCCGACCCCACCTAGTGGGATAAGGTTTGGTGGTTGTTGTTGTTAAATTTCCCAACTGTGGAAGTGATATTTGTCTACAAACAAGGATGGACCGTTCATCAAGGACAATCGATCCACTAAATCTACTCAATTTTGCATTAGTTTCCATGTTAAACTCAAATAGGGAAGAATAACTTTCATAATGTTAAGAAAATTTGTTATATATAGTATGAAGAAAAATATATGTAAAGAAGTGAAATATAAATGACAGTTTTAGAATAAAACTATTTTTTAACAAGATCTTTGATGATCCCTAAACAACTCTAGAAATTGTAAAATAGAAAAATCACAACTCGATAACTTATATCCCTGCTTGTGAATCTGCAGGACATGGGAGAACAGAGTGAGCCCAAATGTGCAAATGGGGTTCGGGATGGATGTGCATGAATTATCTCTTAGAAAGTTCAAGAAATAAAAACTCGTTAATTTTTATCTCCAATGTTACCTCTTTAATTGTTTTTTTTTTGTAATTTTTATTAACCAACTTAAGGTATTTCAATTTATCGAGCTTAGACTTATCATCATTTTAATAAGCTTAATTTCCAAATTACCTCTTAATTAGAGTGACATTCAATAGCCATATTCACTGACCATATTTATGCACAGAAGCTTGAGCTGATGCTGTACAACTAAAACACATATACATGGGTTGAAGCCCTTAGCCAGCACACTGATGGGCCTAATCCCCGACTCAAGCATAAGGACCGAGGCCTTAATAAAAAAAATATTACAATGAGTTGAAGCATCCACTGAAAGTGACCGTAGTCCTAATAAGATCATATGGCCTGGCTATTAATTTTTCACCATTTCCACTTTATTTTCTCTTGATAAATCTCTTGTGTTTCAATCATCATTTGGTTCATTTTATATTTCACTTTAAGCTCTGTCACGTTACGCTCCAGTTGTCATCCTTGCATAATTCATTACAACATTAGGATTAACCTAAGTTAACAATATTTTGGTTCCATTAAAGTTAATTAATGCATTATAAAATATACATGAAAAATCCATATTTCGTATCTAAATGAGTGTATGCAGAGATTGCCATCCTAGATTCAACATATGAAGGTAAAGGAAAATAAAAAAAAGTGTCAATGGATTGGGAATATAATATCATATTTAAAATACCATCCCATCCCTTGCTTCTCTCCAATCCAAGATTATGCCCGCATGCTAATCCTTAAAACATCATTTTAATCCCCTTTCCATAAAAATATAGCATATTAGTCTTAAAATTAAATGACTAACTAATAATTAATCATCACATTTTATCCTGTAATAGTGTGCCAAACAATTAATCATCACAATAAATCCAAACTAATGATTTGGATTGGTAACATATCTTTTTCTTCAGGGCTAGTGTGCCAACGATATTACCCAATATGTTTGCTTGTATTTCAACTTTTAATTGATCCTAATTTTAATGTCATATGCACACTAATTTGCATGTAACACAACGGGCCAGATAATGGTATGTGCTACACTGTACTGATCACTAAATTTGTCACACTCAATTTGACTTATCATCACTAATTAGTGATGATTGTATTGTCTTGCTCAATTATTTACTATGGTTTTGCCATTTCACCCTCTATACTACTACTCGCAACTTGTTGGTATCTAGTATTCTCATTTGGCTTCGTGGATTGGTCTCAATGTTATTCCATCATACACTGCTGGAATACAGTTTTTTTTCCTGTTCAGATCCGTGGAGCATTTCTCCTTGATAAATGCCTTCTTGATCCGTGGTACCATACTCACTCAAGTTAGGCATCTTCTAGGTTGAACACACTCGCCCTCATCTCATCCCTAGCGGCCCTGTGGAGATTGTGTTGTTTTTCTCAATTGTTTACTATGTTTTTGCCTTTTCACCCTCTATACTACTTTCAACTCGCTGGTATCTAATTTTCTCATTTGCCTCGGTGGCTTGGTTTCAATGTTATTCCACCATACACTGCTGGAATATAGTTTTTTTCCCCTTCAGGTCTTCTAGATCTGTAGTACTATACTCGCTCACAGTTATGCATCTTCTAGGTTGAATGCGCTCACCCTCATCTCATCCCTAGTGGCTGTATTGGTAATTGTTTAATTCAACAGTATTCCTCTGCATTTTTCCCATTTGCTTTAAGGAGTTTCACACTATTGCATGGAGTTACCATATTAGTCTATTTCTCTTCTCAATCCAGTCCTTTTTGTTAGAGATGCTTGGAAGGCATTGCAACTGTTGCTGTTTATTGCCTGGAAAGTTGTTTTTGGCCACCAATTATGGCTTACTTGTTATCTTGAACTATGTGTAATAGTTATTACAGCCTTTTGAATTGCTGATCTAAATTGTCTACTGTTTTACTTTTTATTTAGAAATCTTACTTCATTCAACCATGCACTTTGCTCAAGAATGTGTTTGAATGCACTATGTTGTGGTTCAATGTAGCTGAAATCTGCAATTTTATTTTTCTTTGGCGGAATAACTAAAAAGTTCTTACCATGCTTATTGTTATATTTCTTTTGTGGCACATATGTGCCGAAATTGCTCACATGTACTTTTTTATTTTAATGGAAAATTCATAGTAAACTGGAATATGCCTATCGTTTCCTCTGTGAATAAACTTTCCTATTATTTCGCAGCTTCTTTGGTCGGTTGGAATTTGATTTCTCTGGTCAATATGCTCTTGTTTATTGCCATTCAATTTGCTACTCCAAGAGTAGGTAAGATTTTTCCCTTACATGCATTATTGCATACTTTGGTTTCTTGTGCTGGTTGAGCTCATTAGGATCCAATTTTCCAATTCCTTTAGAATGTTGGGAAATTAGTTGTTATTTCATGTTAAGTAACTCAAAATTCCTTCTTTATAAGTTGATGATGATCTTTGCTAAAAAATTCTTAGCCAAATGATAAAACAGTTCTTTTATTGTTGTTAACCTATTTTTTCTCTTAAAGTAAACACGGATACCATTGCATGTCCTTTAAAGTTACATATTAAAGCTTTTAGCCAGCTTTTTCCATCAAAATGCTTTGCTTGATGTGGTTCTGGTTAATTTGGTTTAACAAGATGGAAGTGTAGACACACAGATACAAGGTAAAAGAATTCCACTGCTAAATATAAATATGAGGAAATAAGGTTTATGTGAGATGAGCAAAGCCAAGGAAAAAAAATGACATATCCATTGTATTCACTCCATCTAACTAACCACCTCATACAGCCCTTGCACCTTTTACCTAATTCAGATGAACTTTAGGCAATAAGTCCAAACTGTTGATTTGGGTTGAACTTATCTTTTTCTTCAGGGCTAGTGTGCCGAAGGTGTTACCTAATATGTTTGCTTGTAATTTATCTTTTTATTGATCCTAATTTTAATGTCATATGTATACTAATATGCATGTAACACAATGGGCCAGATAATGGCAGTGCAAAATTGGTCTGATGCTATGTTCTTACAAGTGAACTTGCTCTACCCTCTTTAAGGCAAGCATTAAACCTTGTTCCTTGTAAAAGGATGAGGTTGAATGCCTAGGATTGTGCAAGTTGGCTAATGCTAAGTTCCTATATAGGAACTTGCTCTACCTAATTTGAGGTTAGCACAGAACCTTGTTCCTTTAGTTGAAGTTCAATGGAGAGGTCCCATATCATTTCTTTCATTGACTGTACTGATTATGATTTTAGGCTCACACATGATATGGGGGAATAGTACTAAGGAGATTTGGTGCTAAGAAAGGACATTAGACTTTTAGTACTTCCTCAATTTTCTTTTCTATATTCTATCCTTGTTTTATTGGAGAACACCTGATACAACACCGGAGATGATCTCAGAAAGGAGGTAATCATAGTCAAAGGAAAGCGGAATTTTATTAAAATCGAAGAGTCATGTTACATGATCAGTTCTAGTCTCCTAAGACCAGTTTAAAATTTCCAAAGTTCACAATAATGACTTTTGAAAGCTTTTTGAAATTCATAAAATAATTTGAACACTTGTTGATAACTTTTATAATTTAAAGATAATTTAAACCCTAAAATTTTGTCTGAATTATTCTTCTGCTAAAGGGAACTTGACTCCAAGGGTAGGAGCAATTGTTTCATCAATTTTGTCAAGCATTATTTCCTCAAAAAATGAGAAACTAGTTTATCTCTATCTTCGCTTTATTTCTTGAGAAATCACATTAGTTTATTATCTTCTTCTTTGGACACTTTCAAATTAGTAAAGAATAGTTTTATTTTTTTCCCATTCTTGAGGGACTAAACATTGACTTCATTGACACCTTTTTTGCTTTTGAGCCGTCTCTTCTAATGGCTAATTATAAAGAATGAATGCTCTTTGTAGCTCCACTATGGTCTTGGTGTTTGGAAGCACCTTTGAGAAAGTTAATATGGAAATATAAAGGCTTGAATATTGCTAGTAATTTACATATTCTCTAATTTAAAATTTTAACTTTTGGTTAAAGAATATGATAAATTAAATAAGCATGAGTTTTAATTTTCCTCACAATAAGAAATAAAGAAATGGATCTTTTTGGAGAAGTAATTATGAGACAATTTAAATTTATGAATGCAAAATCATAATCTACCATATCACTAAGAATTTTATAATAATCAGTGCTCACTTGATAAAAACATTAGTAGATAAGGAAACTAACTCATTAGGCTGACAAGATTTAAAGTAGTCATGAATAACCACAACTGGACACATTGCAGTATACGTCTTAGTTGATTTGTTAATCATTAAATTGGTATCCTGCAATCAGTGAATGCATGTGAGGGTAGCAGAATGAATTGTATTTTTAGTCAGATATATGCAGTCTATCATTCTTCAAAAGGGTCAAGTCAATAGGAGGATCATCTAAGTTCTTATCGTCAAATGGTTCATCTAGAGTGTTATCAAAGGCTCTTCCAAGTTGGCACCGCAGTACTCCTTAAAAATGAAATCTGTAGTTCAATTAAAGGTTGATAGGCAAAGAGGTAAAGCTTCTTGCTCATTCCTTTTTCTTCCATCTGGTTGGTGTTCATCTCATTGGGTTCTTTTGGATACTTATTTGAGAATGATGTAACGTATATGGTCCCCATTTTTCTTGCTTGTGACATCTCATTAGTGATACAATCTTGACTTGCACATTATCTCTTTGACATCTCATTTGTGACACTATCTCCTCTTGCACATTATCTCCTCAACCTAGTGCCTCGTGAAGCTTCCCACCTCAACACCAATTGCACAGGAGTCCTGCACTGTAGGAGCATCGCATACAACTTTCGGCCTCCTTACTACTTGCACGCCAACGCTTCTTGCAATATTTTTCATTTGGGAACAATCATGAAGTGTTTCAGATGCTGTTTCGCGCCGAGTGAAACGGGCAAAACGTACCGTTCCACCCACACACTGAAACCAAAACCGGCACCGGTGCTAAAAATATTTAAAATAATTTAAAAAATTTATAAATAATTTTAAAATTTTATAAATAAATCTAAAAAAATTAATTGTCAAGTTACATAAATATACTTTACATAAAATATAAACTAACACCTATTCTTTATTTTAGAAGTTTTGAGAAAGATATACCGTCTAAGTTACATAAAATTTAATACAACAACCACTAAACCTTATTATATAGATTAGATAAATATATAATAAACATATTTATCTAATATATATCTATATATAAGTATCGAAACTGTATCGACACGGCACGATACAGTACCAAAACTGTATCGTTCCGGTCTATGACCGAACCCTTAGCATGGGCCGAGATTTTAAACCTTGCAACCATCACTTGGTGCTTCCACAACTTTTCCATTTATATTGCTATATCTTAATTGCCTCAGAAGTTTGCATGTAATACAATTTTTCTCTTCATCCCAACATGGTTTTATATAGGGAAGTCTAATAAGTACATATAAATACTCTAATTCACAATTATATTCTTGGAGGATATTGGAATTTCGAAACTGCTAATTTAATATGCTTTGCTTTGAAATTTGCTAAACAATGTAAGTTTCTAGATGGAAAATCTAATCTAATTTAATCTCAGCAAATTTTGACCTGATTTGCCATTCATTGTTTTCATGATGTAATTATTATTATATTAATGTTTCTCTTTTAAGTTTTTCTAATTCTGAATCTCTGATTTTTTGATTTTTATTGCGGTCATATTGTTTTTCCAGAAATCTAAGCGAGGAAGTGGAACATTTAGTCTCAATATGAATGATTCAGATTAGCTACTAGATTGTTTTGGAATAATTCTTTTTGGTTTCTTCCAATAAGCCGACAAGCAGAATATTTAGTCTCAATGTGATGGTTCAGATTAGCTACTAGATTATTTTGGAATAATTCTCTTTGGTTTCTACCAATTAATTTTTTTTTATCATATGCTATTTCATTTTGGCAGGATTCAGTTCTTGGAGAGTGTATACTATAGCTTGTTGTACAGTCATCTTTTCAGTACTTGTGCTTATAGCAGAAACAATATTTCATATTCTTTGGTATATTAAAGGGGACAAATGGATTGTTGCTGATGCTGGTTGGTTCAAGCTAATTGGATTTGTGAGGTGACATGCATCTTTTTTTTCTCCCCCAATTTATATTTTACTCTCAGATGAACGGACTTGCTACTTGTTACTCAAAGCCATTTTTCAATGGTGTCTCAATTGTTTTGAAAAACATTAATTTTTTAAAAGAAATCTCATAGCCCTAATCTATACAACCATTGCATAACCCTTTCGGGTGTATTTAATTCATGTGAAAAAAATCCTAATATTGTAACAGGGGAATGTTATCTACCATGTTTGTTTCAATTACTTTCTGACATTCCCAAGCATTTGGAATTGCCGCGCGAAACAGTTTCATATTAAATATGAGAATTGGATTGCCATTTAGATTGAGGACATAGACTCTCGGATTTTAGGCTTCATGAAGTGTCCGGTTTAAAATCTTGAGAACCTTTTGTTTTAGGAAAAATTCGTAGAAAGTTAATTATTAGGAAAGATAAACTGCACGGTCTTTCAGAAATCATGTCTGAATAAAACTTATTAGCTTACAATATTGTTAAGAAATTGAGAAACTATTTCTATCTTAATTTCTGATTTTGTAATTTGTTAAATTTTTCATGGGAAAGTTATTAATCTCATCACCTAAATGGGGCATTCGATCTCTTTATATCCATGAATTGTGCATGCAATCTCAATGGAGCTTGTCTCTTGGATCAAAATAGTCTTTATGAATGGGAAAAAGCTCAAATTAGGCCCCTATTTTCCAAAAATGCCCAAACAAGGCCTCCTTTTCTAAAATTTCCCTATTAAAAATCCATAAGAAAAGGTTAATTCTAATATTACACTTATCTGTAGGTCATATGCATCAATTCAAATAACAAATGAACTTAAATTCCTGAATAAATATCAATTGAAGTACTAAAAAGAATCCTATTTCTCACGGCTCTATCAAACCATGGCTTCCCTTTAAGAGAGTAAAAACGTTTAGGAACCCAGACCCTAGGAGTTTTGTTTTAGTACTATAAGTTGAAAGAATTTGAGCATTGGAGGATACCCTAGGACTTGGTTTCTTTTAAAAAATATTCTTCCTACCAGTTTTACCATTGTTTAAGGAAATGCTTAAAGAGATTGATGACCATACTCATGAAGAGTATCAAAAGACTCTTCACTGTGTAGGAGCCAACTTGTATGGGAAGGCATGCACATATATGTGCAAAAACATGTTCAAACCTATGTTAATGTCAAAACACAACATTGAATAACTTTAGCCTGCAAGTTGTTTATCGTCCCTACCAATTCTCACTAAATTTTTGGACGATTTGTTAATTGAGTTTATTGATGGAAGTCAAGGGGTCCACAACTCGTTTAACAGTAGTCAATAGATTTCTCAAATATGCTCACTTCTTGCCATTATCTCACGCCTACTCCATGACCTGTATACGAAAGCTCCATCAGTTGCCATTCATTTGTGACTGTGTCCTGACATTTGCAATCTCTTTTTGGAAAGAGTGATTTTGTTTCAGTGGTACATCTCTAAAGTTCAGTTTGACAAATCAACTGAAACAGGCAGTCAAACCTGGGTCATCATCTGCTGCATTGGAATATATTTATATGTTCTATCAGTGATAAATCATTAAAGTTGGTCGACTGGATTCCTTGATCTGTTTTATTGCAAAGCTAGTGTCTATTGCACCAGTTTGAAGCTCACCCCTTTGAAGTTGTTTATGGTCATCTTCCCTATTTTAAACTAATCAGTTGGCACTTCACAGCTAGAAATGGTTGACATGCTCTGCTTCAACGAGATGGCTTCTTATAACTATCACAAGGGATTCCAATAGGCACAACAGATATTAAACATTATTGTGGTCAAAGTCATTGGGACTTGGAATTTGTAGATGGTGATTTGTTTCTCTCGAAGCTACAAACATACAGCTAGATATTTCTACCTAGCGCGGCAATAAGAAACTTTCTTCTTACTACTTTGGGGCCCTTTTGCATCAAAAGACATATTGGGAAAGTTGCTCTTGAATTGGCTTGCCTGCCTAGTAGATATGCAGACACAACTGGACCTATACTGCCTACTTTCAAACATGTCTTGGCAACATCATATATTGTTTTGGACTCCTTAGATTCAAAGGGAATTTTTGTTCTGTCAACAAGGTTTGTGATCAGCAGAGGCTTCATGTGAAGCAGAGGAAAAGTTACACCCACACTAAGATAGCATATTGCTTAAGGGCAAGCACCTTGTCGCTTACAGGAGGTATTTCCATGAAAGGTGGCATATCCAAGTTAAAACAAACCAAGTCAATTGAGTTTTCAACCAATCACTATTTGAGAAGCTTTCAATACCAGTTGAAACATACCAAGCATCTCATTCATGATCTTGTCCAGCACAACTGCACAAGGAGATAAGGATAAATTGAAACTTTCAACACGATGCCATTAGCATCCATGCACGATCACATCCAGCCCAGATGAGGATAACTTAACATAGAGGCAATTATGTTTTTGCATTATTCAATGTATTCATTACATAATCATTACAGCATGTAGAAAGTCTATAATCTTTGCATATAAGACATTGCATCATCAATCAATTATCGTCCTTCCAATTCCTCCCTGTCCCTCTTGTTTCTGCATCCACAGCCACCATTCAGCCATTTCTGCTGTGGTTCTATTATTAATTTTAGCTATTCCTGTAACCATTCTAGAAATCACAGCATACCTGCTACTTCCAGCAATTCCACCGTCCACAGCACACAGAAAGCTCTGTCTGGATTTGATATTCGCAGCAACATGGGAAGAAAGAAGAGAAGGGAAAAATGTTTCCTAGCTCCTGGCGACTTGGAGGTGTCCCCCTCTTTGGATTCTCTTCCATTCATGCATCACCTGTGAACTTGATCTCTTGTAGTATAATTAGTGTACTATTATATGCTTAACACAGCACTGCTATTCTCCCTAATATTTCTGATATAGTATCAAAGGTGACTGGGAAGCATACCTTCTACCTATTGCTGATTCCCCCATTCCAAATTGCTCCTTTTTAGCTGCTGCTACTTCATGAGCTAGAATTGGTGTGCCAAAATCCTTCCTCTATGCATTGCATCTCCAACATTATGCAATGCCTACTGGTTATCCCTCCAACACAACAGTAGATTTGGAGTCCATAGCCCATTTACTAGAATCTTTCTCATGACGTCTACCACCATCCTCTATTCGCCTTATTTTGAGAGCACCTCATCTTCTTATCAAGTGTAGAAAGCAGATAATTTTCATGTCCTCTTTGCCAGTGGGTAGCTCCCACTTCAGACAATAACAACACCCTCTCTGTGTTTGCCTTATTCCTGGGAAGCTCCCTTCAATTCAAAATGTTATATTGCTTAACTACTTTCTGGATGCCTCCTAGCACTAGTCTTTTAGGACTTTTTTTTAGTCTTTTAGGACTTTTGAGCTCCATTATGTTTATCATAGAAAAGTCGAACAATACAATATCTAAGCACATTTATGGTAACATCTCTTTCTTTACTCCTACGCTAGTAACATGTCCTACCAATATCACTAGCCAGTAAGTCTCATAACAACGACCAGGGGTGTTTCCTTGTCACCGTTGTTGTCCCTATATTTGTATTTGAAATAATTAAGTCATTGAGTTTATTACCCATGAATAGACTTTGTAAGTCCAAAAAATATTTTGTAACATTTAATTATACTTTTGTTTTCATTGGGGGTTTGAGGATAGGCAAGATAATTGGCATAGGGCATATCTTGTGGATTATCTAATTGGTGTCTAGACGGGGAGCCATTTACCCTTTGTTTGGGAGGAGGTGAGAGAAGGAGAGGGAGGGGTTAACAAGGGGAACTTTGAACCATGTTTGGGAGGGAGGGAGCTAAGGAAAGGAAAGATAAGGAAGGGTAAGCTTTAACCTACCTTATTCATGAAATGGAAGATTTTCTTACACCCCCAATTTGGGGTGTAAGGAAAGGTAAGGAAGGGTAAGGGGAGCGGAGCCAAAAATAATGTTGTTTCAATTTTATCCCTCCATCATTTCCTCCAATTTAAAAAAGTGTGGTTTGTAACTTTATATATTTAACCTTCATGACCTTCCCTTTCCTCCCAAATAAGGTGACAGACGTTATGTTAATGAACCTTCCCTCCCTCACAAACAAGGGGAACATTTATACTTTACTTCCCTTTCCCTTCCTTCCCCTCCATTTCTCTTCCGTCAATGAACCTTCCCTCATCCCATCCCAACAGAGACTTAGAAATGTTGAGCTTGGCTGGTTGTCACTGTGGCCGGTCTATTTGTGGCCTAATTCCTAATTGTAAATAGTGAAGGTGTAAACTCTTGTGGATTATCAAATTGGTGTTAAGACAGGGGAAGCCACTTAGAGATGCCATATAGGCTGGGCAGGTTGCGACCTGGGTCAATTTGATTGCTGCCTAATTGTAAATAGTAAAGGGTAAAGCAATAATAGTGAATATGAGTACATGTAGAGGGAATCATCTAGGGTAAGAAACATGAATAACTTCCCCATTATTCTTAAAAGAAATGAGATGGTAGTCTCATAGATAAACAACCATGATAAGCAATAAAAAAAAAACTTCATGCGGGACTGAAAACTGGTCATTCTAACAAGAGTGAATATTGGTAACCCACTTGGTTTTTTCAAAATCTTAAAAAGTTAATAGATCTAATAACCACCCTCAGTTCCTTCCTGCAATACGGGTGGGCATTATGACCAATTTATCTTTCTGTAAATTTTGTTAGTTCTATATTTCCTTTTCTTTTAATGAATTTTGTAATTCCTGAAATCTACACATAAGGCGAACATTTCATTTTAGTCTCTTTTTCTTACTTAATTTTGCAATATATGTAGGTAATCAAAGCATCTCACCTTTGCCATCTCTGTTAGTCTTTTTGAACAAGTTTCTATTAGTTTAACTTGTTTGGAGTTGCTCTATCTGACAAATTGTGCTTTTATTGCAGAGACCAGCCATGGGGACCAACATCAGCTATTTATTTTGTTATTATACAGCTATCAGCTGCTCTTGTTGCTTTAGTTGAAGTTCTCAGTAATAGATTTCACCAAGGCTCTTTCTTGCTAAACTTTTCAATGTCTACAAATGATATAGGTTGGCCATTTGTCTTTTTCTTCTTTTTTATTAGGTAATATTTGATTTCCATGATGTGGGGATCCAGAAGCCACAGCTGGGTTTCTTTAATATCCCCATGTGCTGGGATTTTGAGAGTTCTATGAAAATTGATGATTTTGCATTGGTTCTTTATGAAAACAATTATTATTATTGTATAATTAGTGTATTTAACAAATATAATACTCGGTTACTCTTCTTGGTAATAATGATGAGTTTAAATTTTAGCAGTGAATGTCTAGTTAGTATTTCTTAATCAAGTTTTCTAGTCTTTGTAATATGCATAGTTTAACTTGTTCTTACCGGGTGCAACCTGTGGGGTCATTGGTCAACTAGATTTTGCTTCCTTTTGTGGACAGTACTAAAACCTAATGAAAAGCGTTCAACTTCAACTCCTACTTAATGTTAGAGCTAGTGGATTTCAACTGTTTTTCATGCAAGATGTTGCGGAGAGTCTACTCAGCTAGAGAAATCAGAGTCTCTCTGTTCACTTAGCTACTTTGAGATTGCCAGTTCAGAATGGACTTAAAGTTTGAGGTTAGCTAATGAACTTGGAATCTCAAGTGTTCAGTAAAATTCATTCACTTCGATGGATATGAGCAATACATTGTATTTTGCTAGTGTACCAAAAGTAAGTCAGGATGCGTGAGTGGTGTCACGGTATGAACCTTAGATGGCTAGACAATCTTAAATCCTATGAAATCCAACTCAAATCCTTTAAAACCAAATTTAACTAAGTAAGATCTAATTCCAAATAATTACTTATTAATTATACAATTTGGGCTAATTAAAGACCAAGATTTCATGATAACCATGTATTAAAGTGATGAGCCATGCTAGTCGGCATAGGTGGAATTTAGCATTCCTCGTGTTGACTAGCGAGACTTTTATATTGCAACTGAAGCAAATTCAAGTAGATCTCCTTGCTGCAGAACTCTATCCCTTAGGGTTGCAACTTATATGGCAGTAATAGAGAGACAAGGTGTGAAACCATAAAAAAGACTAAAAGAGAGATAAAGGTTCTGGAGAGGGGATAATAGGATTGGCACTCGCTGGCGAATAGGGCAAGCAGGCGGTGGCAAGCAAGGTAGAGGAAGAGAAGGAATGATGGGGGAAGAGAGGGAAGAGGAGTATGTAGAGAGAGGAAAATTTAATAATTCCTAACTATTTAAAAATTTAACTGACCTAATTAAACATAATTGAATAAGACTATCTATATATAAACTTGGTTGGTTTAGATCTAAAGTGAAAAATAAATCCAAATAAATCCAAAAATTTAACTCACCTAACTTTGTCTACTAGATGGGTTGCACTCAACCCTAAAACCCTAAACTGAATTTCTTATGGTCTTCAAACCCCAAACTATTAGATCAGTAAAGTTTAGTTAATTTCTTAACATTAAAAAAAAGATTATTTAAGATGTTAAAATTTACATAGGATAAACTTGGCTTGATCTTTGAGTTTTGACTTCTATGACATTAGGAGAGAGATCGAGCAAGCAAGTGATGGAAAACCCTAAACTGATTTTCTTATGGTCTCCAAACCCCAAAATATTAGATCAGTTAAGTTTAGTTAATTTTTTAAAATTAAAAAAAAAGATAATTTAAAATGTTAAAATTTACATAGGATAAATTTGTCTTGATCTTTATGTTTTGATTTCTGTGACATCAGGAGAGACTGAGAGATCATGCAAGCAAACGATGGAAAAATTAGGTTCAAAGTATTTAGCTTTTGCTCTGCCGCATATTGTAGTTATGAACCAGGAAGCAGACAAATTGAACCTGGGGTGACCGGCCCGGCCCCACGGAAGTTTCCCACCGGTCACCAGGGTAAATCGGGAAGCGCTCGCGGTGGGCAGTCTAGAAGCCCAGCGTCCCAGGGTTCGCGCCCCATTTGAAGGAAAAATTCCTGCAAAATGCGCCGTAGCTGGGGATCGAACCGCGGATGCCTGGGTTAACGACTAGTTGCCCTACCGCTGCACCATAGCCCCGAGGGCTGCTCTGCCGCATATTGTAGTAACTAGAGTTTGGCATGACACATTATTTAAATGAAAAATATATTTGATTAAGTTGTGAACATAATTCATTTAATTTTCTTTTACTATTTTTAATTCATTTTATTGGAATATCATTGAAAATATAATTTAATTTTATCCCATTCCATTTGTATGCATAACAAAATTTCAAATTCAAATTTGATTTTATCGAATAAATCTTAACTCTAAAATCTTCATGTTTGATTGAGTCGAGTCTCATCCATTTTGTTTATAAATTTTATACTTATAAAATCAAATAAAATTTGTTCTAAAACTTTTTAGATTTTCTCTATTTTTTCTCCACTATAATACGTGTAGTTACATGGAAGGAACAGAACCAAATTAAAATCAAATGATGGGATTTTGAATTGTTTCACTATATCCATGAGTTGTTTAGGATTTATCAAAGAAAATAAAGTGAAATTTGATAATACAAACAACAAAGTGATATTTTATGCTTAAATTTTTTAAAGGTTCATAAACAAATTTCAACCGTGATTACATAGATCCATAAGAAATCACACTTTACAATCTACAATAACTTTGAAGCTCAAGTTTTAAAAATTATGATGAATGCAATATTTTACTGAAATGATAAAAAAATTCTTAACTTACTCGTCAAAAAACATAATTAATTAACATACTCAGTAATAAATACCTTTTGAGGTTTCGAATTTGGGATTGTTCCAATGTGGCAAATTTAAAAGAAAGTATTCTCCAATTTATAGATGACTAGGGAAAGTCTTATTTTCTCATTGCTCATTCAAACATTGAGTAAATTTTAAGTGTAAGTCATTATGGCATATACAAAAGAAGTATACACTTAACAAGTCACTAGCATTAAAAATTTAATTGATTGGAATCATTTTTAGAGACCCATACTCCGGCAGCATGGCTCGAGATTTTAAAAATGTCTCCTTGATCTACATATAGAGGTTTTATAAAGAGTAATTCGATATGGGTGGCAACTTATTGTTACTTGCAGCTGAGCTTTTATCTGTTTTTATCAATTAATTTGCTTATATCTACTTGGATGCATATGTTAATTTGTAATAATTATATTGCTAATAGCCATATTTGATTTTAATTTCTAGGTTATCACCTGAGAGTTGTTTGCTGTTTAATCCTTCCAGCTATTCAGCTGGTCGTGGGAATTAGTCATCCATCTTGGATATCTCTACCCTTCTTTATTTGTAGTTGTATTGGCCTTGTTGATTGGTCTCTAACTAGCAACTTTCTTGGCCTTTTTCGGTAAGCATTCAAAAGGCACATATTTCACATTATCACACTGTTTGGGAATTTTAACTGGGCAATGGTAGATTCTTAGGGGGCGTTTGATATGCTTGTTTTCCATTTTCATTTTCTGTAGAAAATACGATTTTCTAGAAAACGTGTTTGGTTTGTATTTTCCAGCCTTGTTTTCCAAAAAAGATATAGCATTTTCTGGAAAACTAGAGAATGAAATAAAGTCATTTTCCAGAAAATGAGAAAATGCGGTTTTCTGGAAAATGAAAATAGAAAATGGAACAAACCAAACACCCCCTTAGCTTTTTTGACCTTTTTTCCTTTGACAATTTTGATCAATTATGATATTTCTAGGTGGTGGAGGCCTCTCCTGATATATACTTGCTTCAGTATTCTTCTCATTTTCACCTACCAGCTTCCTGTGAGTTTTCCTAACATGTTCCTCACATTTGCTGATTTTGTTGGCATGTACAAAATAACAGGAAGATCAGACTTTCCCGAACTCTGTTCCGGGGCATCTCTTCTTTTATTTTACTACATGGTAAGCATTGGGCTATTTTTTTCATTATTCATCAGAAAGAAAAGCTTAACCGGATTCAAATTTGATGACCAATTACAACTTGCACTAAGAGTTCCTAGACTCTTATCCAACATACGGTTCAAGTTTAAACTAGGTTTCCAGATGATAGCATTGTTGTATTAATTGTACACCTTTAATATTTTTTAATAAACGTGTCTACAAGTTGAATAAATTATTTGATCTGACATGTGTGCAAAAAAGGTACCTTTCATGTCTCATCGTCTGCTAGTCTTCAGTATGCCTCTTATGTATAACTACTGGCATTTATGATCCATATTCTTCTTCTTCTGATCATTACCTGCTACCTTTTAGGAACTATTTTGAATTATTGCCATTTGTTTATATCAGAAATCAGCATCTCAATTGCTTTAGCATACTGCTTGGGTTTGAAATGTTAGCACACAATATCAACTGAAAATCACTAAGGGCATTTTGATTTATTTTGTACTTTTCTTGATGTATACAAATGATATTGACAGTAAAATCTTTTGGGTTCTTTTTATCTTTTTCTAAGTCATGGTTTCTGCCGCTGACAGCCAAAAGTTAAAAAAATAATCTTACAATGCCCACAATGGTAGAAGCCTTGTGCATTGGGCCTCTGTTTTTGTACCTTGGAACAAATTACGAACTTAATTTGCAACATTTGATGTGGTTAGTGCTGTCATGTGTGTTCAGTCAGTTTTTTAAACCTTGGTACACTCCACATTGGATGTGCTTCTTCCCCCGATAACAGAGGAAGCAAACAGGGAGGATTTAGTATTAAGTTTGTTGCACATCCACATTGGATGTGCTTCTCCCCGATATCCATCATGAGCATTCCATTGGAGAAAGAGGATGTTTGTAAGCTAAAGGCTTCAGCCTCTCTTTCTTATATTGTTTATATCTGTTATGTGAACCATAGGATCAAATAATTGGATTGGATGAGTGAGCAATTGAAGAAACAATTTGAAAACATATTTCTAATTAAACTGTATAAACACGGGGAAAAAAAATCTGAAAATAATGGGTAACTGCAATACTCTTCCCAACTAAGGTTGACACATGTATGTTGTCCCACCATTCAGTAGTAATCGATGAATAAATGGCATATGTTTGATGACAAAAAATCCCATATGGTGCACTTTAATTTCACTGTTGTCTAAGTAGTGTCCCTTAATTTGTTTATGTGCAAATCGTACACCTTTTCTGTTCTGTCATGCCTCCAGTTGAACATACAGCCTTCAACCCTGTGCAGTTTGGTTCATTTTGTGGATAAACTGAACTAGTGAGAAAATGACTTGACCGTCTGTAGCTTAGTAACCAAAACATTATTTTAGTAAAAAAAAGCATTGCCTAGGATTAATTTCAGCCTCTTCTTGATGTGATTCCTTTTTCTTTGCTTGAAATTCTGTTCTTTTTTCTCCAATTGGGTCAACTCTTCTTCATTATCAGAAGACATCTAACAACATTTAAGGAGACCATGTATGTCTATTTGCTCCATTTTCTTTTTTTCTTTGGTTCTTATAATGGAAAATTTTGTAAGAATGTGACTTCACTTCTGTTATCATACTACTGCTATACAATGTTCCTAAGAGCTCATAGTGGACATTTGACACAATATGAGAACCCGAGAGCCTGGGAATCAAATCATGGTATCATTTTGATTTTAGAGTCTAGGCAGGTTGTCAAACAATTTTGATTTGAGACTGCTTGATGGACTTAAACTATTCATATTGCATATCCCAGACATAAGCTATGTTCATGGGAGCTCGGATAGTCCAAATATGGTCTCAGTTCAGGTTTTGGAATCTTGGAAGACCATGAAAGAGTTTTGAGCCAAAACTTCTTGATAGATCCAAATTATTCATATTGCTCATTGTTTGTGTTCCTGGGAACCTATGAAGTCCAAGTGTGGTTGCAGTTTTGCTTTTGCAATTTTGGAAGGCTGTTAAGCAGTTTGGATTCACATCATTCATATTTTTGATCCAAGACGTGATTTGTGTTGAGCCTGAGTCCAGATCTTGCTTCAGTTCACTTTTGATTTTTTGAGTTTTAGAAGGCCATCAAGAAGTTTTGATCAATAGTTGCTTGATGGACCTAAACTGGTTGAGTTTCCCAGTCTGTATATTCATTTTCTTTAATAGTTACAAACCTTTGCCCAATCTGGTGTTTGATTGTTTTCAGTGATGGAAGGAGTTACATGTCAACTAATTATCCAGAATCGAAGGGCCTACTTGTGATGGCATTGAAATTCTACGAAGCATTAACAAATCAAGACCAAGTATTGTTCTCCTTCTTTGGCACACCTCCTTCTCCTACTCATCTTCTTCCTCTTCCTCCAACGTCAACACCAGCACCACATTCTCCTCAGACACATCTTCGATATCAGTACTGAGAGCAACAACATACTCTTGAACCGAGCATTGACTGAAATGTGGCTCAGGTCAAGATTTCAAACCCTGCATGTGAAATTAGGGATGTTGCATTTCCACTCAAATAGTTGGTGTTTGGGTGTTGGTTGTTGACATTAACACAAATGGTGTAGATGCATCAGAAGATTGCGCTTGTTGTGCCAAGGCCCTCTAGGGGAGAAGCAGGCTCTAGTTATGCTTGAACAGTAGATGATGAGCAGATGTAGATATAGTTTCACAAGGTTCACTAGATGAGAAGTAGTTTTGGTCTTTTTGCATAGGGAAATGAGAGGGTAACTAGTCCTTGAGCAATGAGAAAAAATAATAGGTGTGGGAATTAGGGTTCCGATAATATGAGAATTATTGGTGGAAGAACTAGGATCTAGATTTCCCCACCTCTACATATGCCTATGTATTAAATGTTTGGTAACATTTACTGAGGCCCTAGTACATTTACATAATCATAAATAGACACTTAACAATCATATATGCAGTCCTTCACACATTTTCATCTAAGTGGCACATCAGCCAAAAATATGAATTTCTTGCACAATTTGGTATTAAATATTTTGAAACGATTTCTTCCTTTTATTGAGAATGTAAATATCTTGTCCATCTTGAGCAACCTATTCTGACAATGACAACCATATGTAGCATATAATTTCTCAAATTTTCAAGAATTTTATTTAAGTGGGTTTTTTGAAAATCAAACAAACATATGAATCTTATGCATAATATGGTACGAAATATTTTTAAATGAATTTTATCCTTCTGTAGTCATTGTAGATAGCTTTATCATCTCAAGCAAACCTACATGGACACTGACTATTTTTTTGCACATATACCAAATTTTAGATTGTTGTTTGAATATCTCATGTTTAGGAAATTGAAGTGAATTTGAGCGGTCTATCTGTTAAATCATCCTCTTGTTAGGTCATGTATTGCGATCAATATATTCAATTTCTGCATCAACTTATTCTTACTTCTTGCATTTTGTGGTAGTTATCCTCTGTCAAGTGTGATCTGCAAGAAATGGACTTTATAATGTCTATGAAGAATAGCAGTTTGGTGGAGCAACTTCTTCCATCAAGGCATTCATTTTTCATTCGTGAATCTCGGTATGTTGAATTTTACAATTCAGATAAATATCATTAAGAAGGTAGTTATACATCTAGTGACCAATATGTATTGCAGGTCACCGCCATATAATTCCTTTTTGTGGTTCCTTGTAGTAGTGTGTAGTTTGATATTAAAGACTAACGTTCGTTTCCCCCCATCATATCACCAACAGTAACCCTTGTTGCTAGTTCTTTGAATTTTGTGTTATCTTCTTTTTTCTAATTGAGATTCAAAGAGAACTACAAAACCTAATGACCAAATGATTACACACGCCGGTCTAGACCTATATTATGATACAATACCAAAATTCCTCACTTCCAAGTTGATGTGTTGATATTAATCAATTTCTAATTTATTACAGAAAATAGGAAAAAATTTCACAAGCAGAACAATAAATAGAAAAGATATTTAATGAAAAATATGCAGACACAAAGTTGGTGCAGTATTTTAAAGATGACATTTTTTTTGTTCTACATTCAAATTGGAATCAATCCTTCAAAGATATTTTGACTAGATCTGATCTTCAAATTAGTCAAAATATTCTTCCTTCAAATCACAAAAGGTTACAAAAAAAGAGATGCATTAGTGTTCCAATGTGTACTCTTATGATAAGGAATTCTAGTCGAGTCAAAAAGTACTGGAAAAACAGTGAATAACCTATGTTGTAATGGTGTGCTTCATATGGTGGATAGAAGGAAAAAAATTTGGAACAATGCTTGTTAATCATTGTTTCCCACTGTCATGCGATGCCAGTCAGAGAAGCACAAACATGTTTGGTCTTCCCCCTTAATGGTTTCCAAAAATATGCTTTTGTATCCTTTTCTTTAGTGCATTATGATATTTAGGTTCTTTGTCATGCTTGCTTAAATTTTTTTATTTTAAATATTTTATTCTTCTTTGATGACTATTGTAGAATATCATGACTTCTCTTAATGAAAGAGCATTCTAACTTCTATTCCACTTTTTACCACTTTTATGTAGATATAAGGACTGAGATTGGTGCGTGTAATATTATTTTAAAGATCGACAATTTTAAGCAGTATTGTTCTCTTACTTTTTTTTTATTTCTAACCAATTATTCTTCACGAGACATCTTGTTCTCATACACCAACGAAATAGTATTGCCCAAAGGACAATTAAGTACGTGGTAGAGAGAACCATCAGATTCCTTTTACCATTCTTTTCTCATACGATGCCAATATACTAGGTTCCACCATGGGAATTTTGTTGTAGTTATTTTGCCTATGCCAAGTCTTTAGGTAAAAACAAATTGCTCCTGAAGGTCTTTCGTGGCTAGTAACACATAAACAAAGTATCATTGTTACTCTTTTGAGTTACAAAACAATGTCCCTTTATATTTGCATATAGAACTTTTTTTGTGTTCACTCTGTCTTTTCAACCAAATCATCTATGTTTTTGCTTTTGTGGATGCGCTTTCTATTTGTATCTCATTTTCTATCTCACCATCTCCTTCTGTAGAGATAATAGCACCATGTCCTCGTCCATTATGAATGGACAACAGAAGGCCAAAAGTGAACCATGTCAAACATTTGAGACACTGCTGTTCTTGATGCACCATCCACAATCATTCAGTCTTTGACAGACTTTGCTGTTGCCTCTGCATATGCATTACTCAAATCTTTTTCCTTGTTGCAGCTTTTATGCCTCTTTGCCACTTGGATATTTAGCCTTTATTTCTTCTTTAGATTTAGCTTCCAGTCCTTCTGACTATTCTGGAGGCATTTTCATTTGTGGTGGCTCAGGGAGAAAACAAGCAGAAAAGATGAGATAATAACATTGCACCGTAACGAAACTTGGGAGCTTCTCCCTCTTCCTCTTAGCAAATTCATAGTTGATGATTTTGTATATTTTCTGTCAAGAAATCATCTTTATGTGCATAGTGGATTTGTTAAATGCTAGGTTTGTTGGCAAGTGATACACTTAAGTTTTTGGTATTCATTGTCTTGACCCTTTTCCTATGGTAGCTAACATTGCGTTGCCTCAAGCTTTTTTTCCTTTTGCAGCAGTGCTCCAGTGACCATTTTATCAGATGGATGTCAAGATTGTCTGTCATCGTCATCTTAGTGAATAAGTATAAATCGAGCAATCTCTTGGGTTGTTGAAACAATCCCTAGCAGATAGTTTGATAACTTCAGTAACTGTCTCTCCAATTTTGGATGAATAGTTTGTTTGGTTTCTCAGAATTTTGCCTTACCTCAATAGAAATCACATTCTTCTTACTTCTTATATAGATGATATCTGGTGATGATTTTAGAAATCACAAATCTAAAAATGTATCTTCATCTTCACTTCAGTTCCACACCATGGATCTAGGTGATCTAAGGTACTTCCTTGGCACAATGTTGCTCATTCAGGGGAGGTATTCATATCTGTTAATGAAATTATGTGCTTGATTTGTGGAAGGAAGTTTTCATTAGGAGTATTAGCTTGTCGACTCTCCTATGGATCATAAAGTTAGCGTGTTGCTTTGTCAAATTAGATCAGACATCTCATTTGTTGTCATTGTGATTAGTCATTTTCTTGTGATGTTGTGCCATGATCGTCAGGAGGCACCTGTAAGAATCTTATGATATATTTAGAGTGCTCCAACAAAAAGTATTCTATATGATGTAGGCGATCATATTCAGGCTGTAATTTCTTATAGCTATGCATTTCACTTAGGGCTATTGTATTCCCTTGGGAGGGAATCTGATATCTCCGAATAGCAAGAACAGATTGACTGATTGTAGTGGCCAGATAGCGTGTAGAGGCTGGTCATATGTGAGCTCATTTGTCCCAAATAGTTGATGATTCAATTGGAAAATGCTCTAACTGAACTAAAGATGCTATATTTTGACAATCAAGTGACCATGCATATCCTCTATTTCAAGATGTGGTAAAATTTATAAAGATTTATTGCCATTCCATGACTTAAAAAATTCCAAAGTAAGTTGATTATCATTTCATTAATAGCTCCAAGAATCCATTAGTAGATTTGCTGTCTCTGCGAGGTCTTAGAATTGGTAAATTTGTATCAAGATAAGGTTTTATAATATATTTGAGCTAATCGAGGGACTTTTTGAGACCTAATTACAATTAGATGGCGGTCTAGTTGCAAGTCCACAAAACATACGGTTGTATTGTAGAATAATAATAAGATAATATAAATGGTCAGAGTTGACTACCTTGGGCATCAACTGAATAATTATTTTCTGTTGCCTAACTTGATCTGTATTCCAAGTTTTTGAAATGACATTATCATTCCTGATTTTTCACAAGCCTTTTTGATCATTACACATATTTTGTATTTAACTTGGTATCTTCTGTTGGATTTTTAATGATTTTGTCACTCGAGGGAAATTTTCTTAACAATTTATCATTTGCAGGTCAGGTATGAGGCATACTAATTTTATGTTGAGAGGATCTGTTTTCCGGAATTTCAGTGTTAACTTCTTCATTTATGGTTTTCCGGTATGGTGTTTCCTACATTTTGTGCTCCCTTATGTTTTTTCTAGCTTTTGTTTTGTGTCTTAGTCAATTCTAGACTTTAATTGTCCTTAAATTTCAAGTGAAGACTGAAAATTTATTTATTTTTAGGTAGATGATGCAAGTAGATTCATGATAATGATAAAACAACAAGAACTAATTAACTGCAGACAACTTCAGCAAAGCAGTGAGTCAGTTGAATTTAATTTAAATTGACTCAATAACAAAGGCATGGAGTTTGAAGTTAATTATTCAAGAAACTTGGGAACTGACAGAGAAAGAGAACACTGAAAATCTTTGTCCGATAGAAAAGGAGATTACTTAATACTGGTAAATCTATACCATATTGAACATATATAGAAAATCATTGTCATTAACTGAAAGATAAGGTAATTAGACGTACGTACATAACCTGCTATTCTATACTCACTTCTTATGTTGGCGCTAATATTTTTTTTAAAAGATATTATATTGTGGAAGCACTTGTGCCCCAATTTTATTTTTTTATTTTTTTATTTTTGTTTTTTATAAAGGTGGGTTTTGAAAGCAACTTTTCCGCTAGAGCATATCCGAGTTGGTCACCACATGATAGATTTGTAGAAATGGGCAAAGGTTGATTCCCGGTGAAGCCCGTGGAAATACTCTCCTATGTGGTGGCCTACTCGGTTTCCTAATTTTCCTCTCTACCGGTGGCCATGGGCCGGCCAAGGTTAGCGTATGTTTTTTTTTTTTTGTAGAAATCAATTCTTCCACCAGAGTCCTTCACTCTCATGTTAGTTCTATAGTGTGCATGAAGATCTGGGATAATTGTGGGTCTATGAAGGGTCTATATCTACATAAACTTTATCACCTATGACTAATTAACAATGGAGGACAATTAATAAGCCCTAAAAATGTATCTATATCAACTTCATTGTTGTTTGATTCTTTTACTTGTTCCATATTGATAAACGTCTCATGTGACCATGACACAGGTGTTGTTATTTTCACTTTCTTTTTGGAGCTTCAGTTTCAACAGTATTTGTGCTTTTGGATTGCTTGCATATGTTGGATATGTGTTATTTGCCTTTCCCTCTATTGTTGAACTACACCGGTTAAACGGAATGCTTCTAGTATTCATTCTGTTGTGGGCTACTAGCACATACGTATTCAATGTGGCATTCACATTCCTTAACAAAAAAATCCAAAGGTAGTTGATTTTTCCACACATTTGCTTCAGTACTTGCACTCATATAACCTAAATTTACTTTTTTATGCTTATCTAGGACATGGTGATTTGGGAAACTATTGGACTATGGCATTATCCTATTCCGGGATTTTTCCTACTTGCACAATTTGGTCTAGGAGGGCTTGTGGCATTGGTTAATCTTGCAAACAATTCTGTTTTTCAGTACTTGTATGATGAGGGTGGGCAATTATCTAATACTGACAGTATAGTTGAAGGTAATTGTGGTAATGCTACATTTTCATTTGATTCTCATTGTACATTTGTACTTATCTTTTAACTTGTTTTTACTGTTTCTTGTAACTGTGTGCTAGAAGTCAAATACAATGAATTTTATCTTTTAAATTAGTGTCCTCTATCTTTTTGAAGTTTGCATAAGGAAATTGAGAGAAAAAATGGTTTTCTTGGAAATTATTTCTGATACATTTTGGATAATGACTGGTATCTGCTAGTTTCATCAACTTCCATCAGTACTAAAATCTGTATTACTGATCAGCAACTTATTTTGACTAACCTTTTGCCAATGGCAGTGTTGATACGGTTTGATACTGAAAAGCTGTATACTAATTTTCATTAGTCTTTGACTAAAATTTATTACTTTTTACTTAAATTTTGAAATAACAATTAGTTTAGAATGAATTTCTACAATCAAATTTTCTAGTCAAAATCAGAGGTTGATAATGCTCCTGGATCATTTGTCAACTTATCAATTGTATATATGGCCTTAACTACTTTATTGTTGCATTAAAAAATTTAAGGAATGTATGATATTATCATGTTAAGTCTCCAATTTTTGTTGCAGAAACAGAGGACACGAAAGTTCTAATTGTAGCTACTATAGCTTGGGGGCTACGCAAAATTTCTCGTCCAATTACCCTTGTTCTGTTGTTTCTTCTTGTCATGAAACCTGGCCTTGTTCATGCTGCTTATAGTACGGTGAACAACATTCTTATTTTTGTTCCTTATTTTGCTTTAAATTTTCATAAATTGTTATATGTTGTCAACTTATTTGATTCAATTCTAATATTTTTCAATGAAAATAAAAAAAATACTTTTACTATCTTGGTTATTCACAGAAGTTTTTTTTTACTACAGCCTGTAACAAACATACAAAATCCAAATTCTTCTAAGGGGTTCTATAGTTAAATATGTTGATTTGATTAGAATTAAATGGCCATGGATTAGAGAGGCCAAAACAAAGTTGTAATTAATCTAATATAAAGTTATTTTATCGATCAAAATATTGATGATAGATCCTTACCTTACATAGGCTTCAATTAAGAGATAACTTTAATGTAGTGACCCCATGTAGTTTAAACTCGCAATAAATTTTATCATGTACTTTCATGGGTATAAATGTTGTCATATCATTTTTAGTCTTTATTGGTTATAAGACTTTATAATAGGAGATTGAGTCCAATGACATAGAAGGCGATCTTTCTTAATGGGATAAGACTTGTTTGTTGTTGTATTGGTTATAAGACTTTATTTCAAAATCATAAGTGAGAGTAATTGTGTCTTCATCAAGAATTGAAGTTTTGATATGTGCCAATTGACACGGGTAGAATTTACCATTCCCACTGATCGGCTCGGGATGACTTCAGTTTCAGAGTAGCAACACATGACAGAAATAAATTTGACACCCAAGCAGCAATTGCGATGGAAACAAAGAGGGAGAGAAAGGAGGAAATACGAAGAAGGAGAGGAGTACCTTCTAAAGAGGGATGGGCGATGGACACCAGAGGTAGGTTGCAAAGTGGGCGATGACGACTGACATTGTGGATGGGCAACATGCAACATGCAACATGCAACAACAGGCTAGAAGAATTGAGGGCGAGGGAGAGGAAGGAGAGGGAGAGAAGAATGTGGTGGGAGAAGGGAGAAAGGGAATTAAATAATCCATAACCTTTTAAAAATATCACTAATTTAATTAAATATGATTGAATTAGACCATCCTATATAAAAACTGGTTAACATTTAAACTTGCCAAAATAAATCCAAATTGAGTCCAATTTAAACTCACTTGATCCTAATCTCCATGTATTCATGGACCATCCTATATAAAAACTGGTTAACATTTAAACTTGCCAAAATAAATCCAAATTGAGTCCAATTTGAACTCACTTGATCCTAATCTCCATGTATTCATGGATTCTATCTAATCTAAGTGAATTTTAATTGAGCCTAAAATTGTAAATATTAGTTTAACTTAGCTTAATTAGCTATCAATTTTTTTAAAAAATAATTTAAAATTTAGAAATATATACAGGATAAGCTTTGGTATCGATAAGATTTTAAAAACATCAACAAAGATTTCTTTGTTTTGAATTTTCTGATGTCGAAATGTTATGGAAAACTTACTAGGATTTGATGAGATTTTGTAGAGGTTCATCTTTTAACTTTGGTTCAAGCCTCACAGAACAACTAGAGTTAGATAAGACGCTTTGCTTAAATTAAAATTTATTTGATTAAGATAAGAAAATATTTTTTTATTGCATTACTTTAATTCATTTTATTGAAATATTATTGTAGACACATTTTTTTAAAAGTAAAATAGTATAGCACAAATCAGGAGTACAAGAATTGGCTTTTAGAAGCTATTTATGTCTGACATAGTGTCAAATCTGAGTAAACTCCCAAAGACTGATATATATGAATTTGCACATTCCTACAAATTTTCTCACTTCCTAATTGTCTCTTATCGAAGAAACTACTATTTTTACCCTTCATACATAATGTATCGGGGGCATCCAAACAATAGATGCTCCTGTGTCTCCCGTCAATATGATAGAGCAACGAGTGGATATAACACACACACACACACTATTCAATTCAATCCATACATATAAAATTAAATAAATTTAATTATAAAGTTTAAAATCTAATTTAAATTTAAAACATAATATTTTACATCTTAAAATATAAAATCTTATCTCTTTATTTCTCATCAACATCAACAACAACCAAACCTTATCCCACTAAGGGAGTATTTGAGAGAGCTTTTGCTTCTTGAAAAGTGATTTTTTAGAGATTATCTCGATGTCAGTCAGAAGTTAAAGCACGGAGTGTTTGGAAATAGAAGCTAAAAGCTGATACAAGGTAAAGTTTGAGTGTTTGGTGAATAATTGCTTTCAAGCTTAATTTTTAGTTAAATGACAATAATATCCTTAAATTATATAAATTAATTTTTTTCAATTATTTAAATATAATTTTGATACACCATCCATAATATTTTATATATTTATTATTATATTTTGAATATTATATCAAAATTATTTTTTTAATAATATATATATTTAAAAAAGATATAAAATTAATAAAAATATAAATATAAAAACATGACAAAATTTATATAAATTTATAAAAATACGTATAAACAATTCTAAAAATATAAATTATATAAAAAAATAAAAATTTATATAAAAGTGTGGTGGCAATTATGTAAAATGATAAATTTATTAAGGGTGTAAATGTCAACTTTTAATTTTGGACCATAAGCAAAAAATCAGAAGAAAAAAAATTAAATTTTTGCTTTTAGCTTTTGAGTAAAAGTTGCAGAAGGTAAAGTAGAATCTGACATTCACAAACACTCAAAAATGATTCTGTGTATTTAGAATCTAAAAAGCAGCTAGCAGAAGCTCTCCCAAACACTGCCTAAGTGGGGTATGACTATATGGACCCTTCTACATGGCTCTATCCTTTCCTATATCATCATCTACACTTAAATAAATATTATCTTATTCTATTGTTGCTAACCAAGTATTTTTTTGGTCTTCCTCATTTGATGTGCGTATTTATCATAATTTCACATCGCCTAACTGGAGCATGTGTTGGTCGTCTAAATACATGTCCGTACCATCTTAAACGTGTCTCTCGTTGTTTTTCTTTAATAGATACAACTCCGGCTTTTTCTCTAATATTTTCATTTCTTATTCTGTCCATCCTCGTATGTCCACACATCTATCTTAAGATTCTCATCTTTGCAACTCTAATCTTCTGCTTATGTGCTTAAGTCACAACCCAACATTTTACGCCGTATAACATAACAGGTCTAACTGTCGTTTTGTAGAACTTCCCTTTAAGTTTAAAAGATACTTTACTATCACATAAAACATCAACGCCCTCCTTCATTTCAATCATCATGCTTGTATTTATATAAGAAATTTCTCTCAATCCTTCCATGGTTTTGCGAAAATGATCCTAAATGCTTAAAGATCTCAGTTCCATACCTATGTTAATAATTGTTTCATTACGTTTAATATCCCTAAACTTAAATTTCATATATTTTGTCTTTATTAACCCTATAACCTTTCACTTCTAGTGTTTCCTGTTAAGATTCTAGTTTAGTATTTACTCCTTCACGTGTCTCATCTACCAAAACAATATCATCTGCAAACAATCAACATGCCCCATGTTACTATGTTTTGAATGTGCCTAGTGAATTCGTCGATGATTAGTGTAAAAAGATAGAGACTTAGAGCCGATCCTTGATGTAACCCTATTTTTATTGGAAATGCTTCCGTTAATCCATCTGAAGTCTTCATTCTGGTCGTTACATTCTTATACATATCCTTAATTAGTTCAATATATGTTACGCTAACACTTTTTTTTTTTAGAATTCTCCATATAATTTCTCTTTCGCCTCTAAGTTTTTTCTAAGTCAATGAATACCATGTGTAGATCTTGCCTTTGTTCTTGATACTTTTCAATTAGCTGCTTGAGAAGATGTATAGTTTCTATTATCGATTTTCCAAGCATGAACCCAAATTGATTTTCGGTCATAGTTGTCTCTTTAATCTTTTTTTTCTATTTCTCTTTCCTAAAGTTTCATGGTAGGACTGATTAATTTAATACCCCTATAATTTACATAATTTTGTATGTCTCCCTTGTTCTTATATAAGGGAATTGGAGTACTTGCCCTCTATTAATCAGATATATTTTTAAAATAATTTTGTAAGTCATTCCATATCTTATTTCCCAAGTCACTTCCATACCTTTATCGGAATATCATCTAGTCGAATGACTTTTTCATTTTGCATCCCATTTAAAGCTTGTTCTACTTTTTGAAGTTTGAATTCTATGATAAAAATTTAAATTTCTGTGCTCACCTACTTAAATTATCTAAGTTGATCACCTAAATCTTCATTAAAAAGGATGAAAATACTTCTTCCACTGCTCTTTTATTTCTCCATTATTTACTAGTATCCTATTGCATTTATCTTTAATACATCTTGTTTAAATAAGATCTCTTGTCTTCCTTTCTCCAATTTTACCTATTTTATAAGTGTCTTTTTTCCTCTTCTTTTGTATTAAATTTTCGATATAACCATTCAAAAGTTTCATTCTTTGCTTTGCTTTCTTAGTCTGTTTCTTCGCTATTGTGTGTATATATATATATATTTTAAAGTTTTCCTCAATTCTTACAAATATATAATTCCTAATAATCTATTCGTTTTTTTCCTTCACTTTCTCTTGTACTTTTTCATTCCACTACAAGATCCCTTACTTGGTGGTGCATGCCCCTTTGACTCATCGAATACGCTTTTTGCTATTATTTTCAACTTTGATATCATCATATCCCATACTGTATTAGAGTCACCATATATTTCACATAATGCTTGTATTCCTACTTTCTTCTTAAAAATTTATTTTTCTTTCCATCCTTTAACTTCTACTACTTAATTATAGGAGTCGTGTATATTTTCTTTTTGTTGATACTATGATTGAGGCATATATCCAACATTACTAACCTATGTTGGATAGTTAAGTTTTCTCCAGGATGAGCTTTGAGTCTTTACAAATCTTTCTTTCTTCCTAATCATAAAAATGTCAGTTTGCAATTTATTATTTCTACTTTTGAACATGATTAAGTGTTATTCTCTTTTCTTAAAAAATGTATTAGCCCATATAAGGTTATAGTTTTCATTTTTTCATTTCTTGTTCCAAATTCATAACCCCCTTTATTTGGTATTTTCATTTAATCCTACTTGAGGTGCATATATGCTAATTACGTTCATAGTTTCTTTCGCCACTACTATTTTGAGAGCTATATTCTATCTCACATTCTAACTACTATTACAACTTCATCCTTTAACGAACTATTTATAAAAATACCCACTCTATTTTTTGTTTTACTTTTTCCGTTGTACCATAACTTTAAACCCGAGTTTTCTTGCATATTTAACACTATACCTGAGTTTTGGAGATGTAGCGATCCTTGTCGAGACATTACCATCGGACTCTGTAATGCGTTCCTTCCGGGGAACAATCTAGCATTAACACAATAGTTTAATAGATCCATTCATTGAACATATGTCATAGTTTGACGATTGCTGACAACCTAATGCAATCCTCCTTCTTTCTCCGAGCCTGGGACCTGCCATGACAGTCGTCATGAGCAGAGTTCTCGCTATTTCTCATCCATTTTAATAATTGTAGTTATGTGGAAGAAACAAAACTAAATTAATACCAAATGGAAGAATTTTAAATTATTTCACTATTAAAAGTTTTATTTAGGTTTATCAATTAACATAAAAAATAATATTTAATACTCAAATTTCTTAACAAATGCTAATGAATAAATTTCAAACACAATTACTTAGAACCATAAAAATATATGGCCATTCAAACAAAATTACATCCTTAACAATGAAAGAGTGTCGGGACTTCAAATCTTATTCAAGCAAATCTTAATCTGCTTGAATGTTGTAAAATTCAAAAGCAAAACATGCCTCTCAACTTAATCTTATTTTTTGTTTTTTTCATTGCTTATTCTATCATTATATTTATAAGTGTAATACATATCACACCCTTGGCTCCCCCTTACAGCGGCAAGAGGGATGATAGTATTCGCATGCATCCAAGGTTCAATTCCCATGCAGGCCAATTTACGCATATAGTGCTCAAACTACTGGGACAATTGGTTTATCGTGTCAGGAGTATTTGCACTTCCAGATTTACTTGTGAGGGAATCGGGGGGAAGGCCGCCCACTCCCCGGTCTAGTTGGGTTGAAGGTCTAGATACCAGGATTAACAAAAATAAAATAAAATAAAAGGGTAGTTCAGTGCATGAGGCAACCACCAATACATGATCCTGGGAAGGGTCGGACCACATTGGGTCTACTATATGTACTTTATCTTGCATTGCAAGAGGTTGTTTTCGCGATTTGAATGCGTGATAAGTAACTAAAGATAAAAAAAAGAAATAAAAAATGCAAGTATTTTTAACTCTAAAAATTCAGGTCGTGAAGTTAATCACAAATATAAATAGAAGAAAAAAAGGATGGATTAACAATCTAATTAATTATTAAGTAAACAATTAATTATAATATAAATTTAATTAAAAGTAACAACTTATACAAAACAAAATCATGGATTGAGGTGTCCATACTTTTATTTTAAATTTGGATAGTTTTTAATGAGTTTTGATGCCTGCATTTTGAAAATTAAGAGACTCATGTATGGTGTGGGTATGAATACTTTTTCGGGTGTCCTAGTGCTAAGGAGTTACTAAAATGCAACCTAGGACAAATATATGAGATACTTTAGCATTGGAAATGATTTACTGTGCTCTTTGTTATTATGCAATTGTAAAATATCAATAGATATTATAAGTTCACATGGAGTACAGCTACTCTGCATGGCTTCTTTACATCCGAATTTAGCTGACATGCTCTAGTCTCCTATATTCTAGACATAATTGGTTATTCTATTGTGTTGGTGATAAATGAAGTTTACTTGTAATTCTAGTTATGTCTTCTTTTCTGCATGATATGCTGTGGTAACTTACTGAGAATTTTAATATTTTCTTTCAGTGTGTTTCTTCTTGGTATTTCTGTTGAGCCACTCTATTAGCAAAAAGCTGCGGCAAGCTTTAGTTATCTTTTGTGAAGCGCATTTTGCACTGTCATATATCTTGCAGCTTGATCTTATATCAAAAGCCTTGGAGCGTAGTGGTTCCTTGACTCATCTAATTCTTTCCCAATTAGGTACAATTTATATCAATATCTTTACTGTTAGTTTACTAATTTACTTGAGAAATAATCATCATTCTATTTTGTATAATCTAGATTAATGAGCATAATTTAATTATTCGTAAGGTGTTTATTATATCTGTTTTAATCATCTGATTATAATGCTTTAAACATATACAATTGATTTATCCCAATAACTTAACTCATTTAAGGATTTTTATTTCTTCAATTCATCCATTCCTTATGCACAATGTTAAAAATACAAGGTTTACATATCAAGCATGCTGCTCTACATGGCTAATGCTTACAGTTCTGCTCCTGCATTGAGACATGGAACGGTGTTGATACCAACTCGGGCAGCTATGCTCCTGTTCTTCTTTCTCCTCTTCCTCCATAAAGTTGTTTTGTCCAGACAACTCGTGATTGAGAAATCAAGGATGAGAATTAGAGACGAATAAATCAAATCCAAAATTAGATGAGAAGACATACTTGGTCAAGGGAGGTGGAGCCATGGAGGAAGGAAATAGCAGAGGGAAAAGTTCCAATGACAGTGAGTAGAGAGAGGGTGACAAACTCTCTAAGTTTACAGTCATGATTCACATTGCGTGTGGGAGCCATGATTGTGACTTTGCCTTTTTTTTTATTAGCCCCTTCTCCCAATTAGGTATTAGTAATCAACGTAATATATATATAGTATTTAAACCTAAGTTGGAGTTATTTGATCATTAATTGCTATTAGATAGGACTCGAAACAATATCGACATGACATGATAAATTACTTTATCAAAATTGAAACTCCACATGGCTCTAGTTTTTAAACTTTGGTTAGAGTTTTTTGATCATTAATAACTACTAGTCTAATTATCACATGTTAATAGAACTAACTATTTTTCCAATGCTCCTTGGTATATGAATTGGAACCAATGCAGTTGTTCTCATCTGCGGAAAGGACATTTAGCAATTCAACCTTTCCATTTGCCATTTTACATTTAAAGTTATATCAAATTCAAGTTTAAAGGATACCCCCATCCACTATTTCCACGTTTAAAATTCTCTCAAATTTTAGTGGATAGATAACCTGATTTGGCCCTTTTCTTTGTTGGCAAAATTAGTTCTCCAATAGCTATCTTGCTTTGATTCCACTTATTAGAACTCTGAGCTCACAGAGTTTGAAATCTCGAGTCGTGCTGGTATTTTAGTCTACTATTTTGGTATCGTGTCGACATTTTGACGTATGGTGGCAATGATAACTTGGGGGTGGAAGTAGGAAAGTGATAAAGAAGAAATAAAAAGATAATAGTCAAGCTTAATGTATGCTTTTCATCTAGAATGCTACAATTTGGATATTATCTTGTATGGATTTGAACTATAAAAAAATGATAATAACATTTTCTCAATTTTAGCATGCCAAGGGGTGGTGTCGAATGTTAACATGAAATGATACTCGTCGTCATGATTGACACAATGACACTGAGTAGTATCGAATTTCGATAATTTATCGTCTCATCCAACACGATATGAGATTTCAAACCGTGAGGGATGTGACCGATGCTAGAGAGGGGGGAGGGGTGTGAATAGCGTTTAACCTCCAAATGAACTCTTACTCTTGTTAATGGCTTATCAAGGTTAATTACAAAAAAATAGTGTAATTAAAATAAAACAAATAAGAAGACAATGCTAACACTTTGATGTAATATGGTTTGAATTTCTCGTTTCTACTCCACAGTTTATGATTCTGAAGTGAGTCACTCCTGAAAGTCCACTAGTTTTTCTCTTTCTCAGGCTTATACAGTTATACGAGAGGTGATAAACGTTTTATAATCTTCTTTACAAGATGAGAGACAATTGGAGTTGGCAATATTAAGGTTAAGTACACAAGGAGAGATCAGAAGAATAAGAACAATAAGCTTAAATGCTAGCCTTCATACACTTCCCGCAGCCCTCTTTTTATAATCTTCAAACGTTTTTTACTTTGTTGTTCTACTACCAAAAAATAGATTAGATCCAGCATCAGTTTTCTATTTTCTTGATCGCAATAACCCTTAGGTCATCCAACCATTGCCATTTAGCTCTGTCGGATCAATAACTACCTTCAACTTTTCGACTAAGTCATTAGTTAACTACATGCCATCAATCGACTACTTGTCGAGTTAGCCACGAATATAAACATGCTCTTTGCTAGTTGATTAGCTTGAGTTGATTGTCTAGTCGACTCAATCACCAGTAGCCAACTAAATTGTCAACCAATACCATCCTAATCATTGAACCTTCACCTAAGTCGAGAAGTTTACTACTTTCTCCCTAGTACAAATCTCTCAAGTCTTAACTCACTTAAAAATTTACATCGCAGCTTATTTTCACTAAGTTTCTATGTGTATTTAAATCAAGTCTCAACACAATTTCATACATGTATCAAATACAAAGATAATCCTAACTTTGCCCAACCTTCAAAATCCAAGGTCGAGCTTGATCACTGAACGTGCAACCACCACTAAAGGCCTGATTGCACTAATACTAATAACATGAGATCAAATCTTGGATTTGACAACCGCGCCAACGTTGGACAGATATTGCAAAACAGTTTTGTAGTCTTTGCAGCACCTTGGGCTGGTAAGGCATCATTGATGGTACAAACTTGACCATGCAACATCTTGCTTCATAGTCTTTTTGGGAAACCAGGCAGGAAGTGAGGGCAACTATCTGCAATGAGATTGCAAATGAATTGGCTAGAAGATAGAAGATAGAGAGGTACCTTCCTTCACTGAATCTAGTGCTGCCAATGAGAAAGGGGTAAAGAAGGTTGCCAAGAGCATATAGATCAGTGACAGCTGCCATCAGAGGAGACACCTACAGTTGCTTGGCCCTGAGGCAGCAGTGGCAGTCAGGAAGAGGCAGCAGTGACGACTGCTGGGCGCAATCTCAAGAGAGGGAGAGGGGTCACACAAGAACAAAATGGGATAGTAGGAATATGGATATTTAATAATACCTAAAACCCTAACTCACTCGACTGAACCATTCTAAATATATTTATCACTGGTTCAGAATCACTTTGAGCCAATACACCACATTCTATAATTATATCCACTAGTATCTTTAGGCTTTATTTTGAAGTTATTTAGGTTAAATTTAACCACGGATTCAATTAATTAGTCCCAAAACTTAGTTGTCACGGTCCAACTCTTGTCAGCATACTAGACACTAAGCCTGCACCATTCTTGGCTGATATTGAAATCAAATTGGTATTGAAATTGCAAACCTTGGTAAAAGTAAACACCCTTGAAATAGCTATCCAAGCACTAATCTAGTGTACTGCCACTTGGTCTGACTAGTAAGTACTTGTGTTGCAACATGTGAATCCAACCCTTCTTGAATGCATTGTCATGATTATTACACTAGTTATGCTATCAACTTTTAGCTCATTATCAAATGTCATTGCATCACTTGACACTTATAGTTCTTTCCATTTTCATACTGAATTGAAGTGAAAGTATTTGCTTTTTGGCTTGCAGGTCTGCAGCAGCATGCTGGCTACATGGGTTTTGTGAAGATAGGAGTGCTGGTGTGTTTTTCTGCTTTGCAAAATCATGGATTCGACATCCTCTGCTCATTTTCTGCTGTTCTCCAACATACACCACGCCCTCCACTTGGATTTAGTGTATTAAAAGCTGGTCTTAAGAAATCAGTGCTGCTATCTGTTTACAACTCAACAAGCACCAGAGGCAGACACCAACACTCTTCACATGGTAAATGCCTTCAGTTGAGATTCTGCACCAGCAAATCATGTGGATTACAAACCTTTTTTCCCTTTTCTCCTTCTTTGAATCACAAGTTAGGCGATACCCTTTTAACCTTGTCACAATCAGTAGAGCTATGCGATGTGACGCTTACCTGACTAACTGTTGGGTATTAGGCAGTGTTAAATCTAACATGTGCATCACATATCTTGTTAAAAGGATAGCCATTAAAATACTTGAATTGCTTTTGGTATTCTGTCATGAAGAGTTAAATTGTATATCATGGAATATGCAAAATACTTGTTTTACACACTGCTCTGATTAGGCATGCATGTTATATACAAATTTGTTTCTCCTTTTTTTCTCACCTAAATACACAATAATGAAGCCATCAGTAACCAGTAAAAAACGTATTTGCATCCTACTTTCTTATTTTCCCTGTGTTCACTTTCTCCATCTTAACCTTGCTATTTTGTTGGTCGGTTTGAGGTAGTTGATTGCTGTTTATATTTCATACTTCTTTTTAAGTCAGTCAGATTTAGTTGAAGTATTGATATATGTTTCATACTTTCTTTAACAATATTCATTGTATTGTGTAGAGAAACAGATAGCAGCGTATCTCAGCAAAGTGAGTGAAATATTCTTGTCCACCTACCACTCTTTTGGTACATATGTCGCATTTTTAACAATCCTTTTCACACTCTACCTTGTTACACCAAATTATGTATCGTTTGGATATCTTTTCTTCCTCTTGGTTTGGATAATTGGAAGGCAACTCGTGGAGCAGACAAAAACTAGACTTTGGTTTCCCTTAAAGGTCTATTCAACAGTAGTTTTTATTTTCACCTATAGCTTGAGCACCTCTACTGTCTTGGCATCATGTGTGTCTAAGTTGGTGAACCTATATCCTGATTTGGGTTTTAATCCTGATGCTTCTTTGTTGGAGAATGTCTGGGAATCTGTAGCTGTTCTAATTGTTATGCAACTGTACAGCTATGAAAGGAGACAGAGCAAAAATAAGACAGTTGATTCATCTGCAGTGTCAGAATTTGGATTTCTTGGTTTTGTCAGAAGGTTCCTGATATGGCATAGTGAAAAGCTAATGTCAATTGCTCTCTTTTATGCTTCTTTGTCTTCGATAAGTGTATTTGGTCTTGTTTATCTTCTTGGTCTTACTCTCTGTTCTTTTCTACCAAAAGTTGCAAGGATTCCATCCAAAATATTCCTTGTTTATACAGGATTACTGGTTGTGTCCGAATATTTATTCCAAATGTGGTGCAAGCTTGCTGACATGTGCCCTGATCAGCGACTCTATCATCTAGCTCTCTTTCTTGGTTTCAGGTATTATGAACCAGGATTTTGGGGCCTTGAGTCTGGTTTAAGGGGGAAAATTTTGGTAATCGTTGCATGTTCACTACAGTACAATGTATTTCATTGGTTAAGCATGATGCCGACTTCTCTAGTACATAAGGGTAAGTGGGAGGAACCATGTCAGTTGTTTATTTCAACAGAACATTCATCAAGAAATGCTATGGTGTACGCTGAAGAAAATGAGGGATTGTTAGACTCGATTGCATCAAGTGAAAGAACCTTTTCTCCATCCTTTAACTCCAACCTCAACAGAACACCAGAGTTTGTTAATGCCACGGGAGGTTCAGAGAACAACAATAAGAGATACTTGTTTTCAGCCATATGGGGGAGTTCCAAAGAAAGCCACAAGTGGAACAAAAAGCGTATCCTTGCTTTAAGAAAAGAGAGGCTTGAGATGCAGAAGACTACTTTGAAAAGCTTTACAAAATTTTGGTTAGAAAATTTATTTAAACTCCGGGGACTTGAGATTAACATGATCGTATTATTATTGGCAAGTTTTGCAGTGTTGAATGCTATATCTATGTTTTACATATTATGCCTTGTCACGTGCATTCTTCTAAAACGAGAAGTTATTCGTAAGTTGTGGCCTGTATTTGTTTTCATATTTGCCTCTGTCTTGATTGTTGAATACTTTGTCACCTGGAAAGATCTAGTTCCATGGACTAGTGAAACTAGTGGGGTTGAAATTCACTGCCATGATTGTTGGAGTAAGTCAGACCACTTCTTCAGATTTTGCAAGCAATGTTGGCTAGGTACACTTCTGAGACTATGTATAAATTGATTTCCATATCAGTGAACATGCTTGCAGATGTGCAAATCTATTTCATCCATTTATACATTCATGTATTTTGTAGGATTTTATTTATCATTTCTGAACTAAAAGAAACAACTATTTTTTATGTAATGCAGGGATGATTGTTGATGATTCACGAATGCTTGTGAGCTATTATTTGGTTTTTATCTTTTCTTCTTTCAAACTCCGTGCTGATCATTATTTAGGCTTCTCAGAATCACATACCTACTTTCAGATGATGTCCCAAAGGATAAGGGCATCTGTATGGAAAGATCTCTCATTTGAAACAAAAAGCTTCTGGACATTTCTTGATTATCTGAGGCTGTACTCTTATTGCCATTTACTAGATATTGTACTTGCCTTAATTTTGATTACTGGAACTCTGGAATATGATGTTTTGCATCTTGGATACCTTGGCTTTGCCCTTGTGTTCTTCCGGATGAGATTAGAAATACTTAAAAAGAAGAACAAAATCTTCAAATTTTTGCGAATATATAATTTTACAGTCATTGTACTTTCTCTTGCCTATCAATCTCCCTATCTTGGTGTCTTTAGTGCTGGCAAGTGTGAACAGATTGACTACATATATGAGGTTATTGGTTTTTATAAATATGATTATGGATTCAGAATAACATCAAGGTCTGCATTGGTTGAGATAATAATTTTTCTACTAGTTTCTGTGCAGTCATATATCTTCTACCCTGGAGAGTTCGATTATGTAGCGAGATATCTTGAAGCAGAACATATTGGTGCTATGGTTCAAGAGCAAGAAAAAATGGCTTCTTGGAAAATTGCACAATTGCAGCATACCCGTAAAACAGAAGAACAAAAAAGTCAACGTAATATGCAAGTCGAAAAGATAAAATCTGAGATGCTTAATCTACAAGTTCAGCTTAATAGCATTAACTCTGTTCAGCCTCTTGACAATGACACACTGCAAACAGGTCTTCGACAGAGAAGGAGCTCATCCATCAGTAAAGAAAAAGTAGGTTGGATGCCAGATAACAAATTTAGATCACCTTCTAAGAAGGATGAGGACAACAATAAAGAATTCTACTATTCCTTTGACTTTGCAGTGCCTGAAATATACGCAGATGTGACATCACAGTTAATACCTGATTTCCAAAGCTCACCAACTAGTGCAAAAAGTGGAAGCTCAATTTCTGTAGATATGAAGCATAACTCAGATAATATTTGTGAGATAAGTGAAGTTGGTGATATAGATGAATTAACATTGTGGAATACACATAGAAGAGAGAAAGACAAGATCAAGAATAAAGAGAATCCTTTGTCATCTGCCGTGCAGCTAATTGGTGATGGTGTTTCACAAGTTCAGTCTCTTGGAAATCAGGCAGTCACTAACATTGTGAGTTTCTTAAACATTGAGCCTGAAGACCCTGATTCAACTGAGCATTCCAATATAGATGCTGCAGTAGATAAGGGACTAGAGAGGCAATGGAATGCAGAATATGCTTATTCGGATGAAATGTCCTCTGTTAATTCTAGTATAGGCACGACAAGACCATCAGCTAGTTTGCAAATAGGAAGGATCTTTCAGTTTATATGGTCACAAATGCGCTCAAATAATGATGTTGTTTGCTACTGTTGCTTCATACTTGTGTTTCTGTGGAATTTTAGTTTGCTATCAATGTTTTACCTTGCTGCTCTTTTCCTTTATGCCCTTTGTGTAAATTCTGGCCCGACTTTCATGTTCTGGATTATAATGCTGATCTACACTGAGTTCAATATTTTGGTGCAATACTTGTATCAGATTATTATCCAGCATTGTGGACTGAGCATGGAGCTACCTCTATTGCAAAAATTGGGGTTCCCTGAACATAAAATAAAGGCATCCTTTGTTGTAAGCACATTACCTTTGTTTCTTGTGTATATATCAACTCTTCTGCAAAGTTCAATAACAGCCAAAGATGGTGAGTGGGCACCAGTGGCAGATTTTAAAATTTCATTTGGTCAACATCATTTTGACGAAGGCTTTAGGTCAGTTACTGGATGGAAGGATAAGATGCAAAGGCTAATTTCATCGCTAATGAATCCATTGTGGATGATATCCAGAAGCTTCACTAGGTACTGGAGGTCAATTACTCGAGGATCAGAGGCACCCCCATACTTTGTACAACTGTCGATGGAAGTTAATCCATGGCCAGATGGTGGAATCCAACCAGAGAGTATAGAATCTAAAATAAATGAGTTGCTTATTAAATCTCATGAAAAAAAATGTGATGCAGAAGATGAATTGCCATGCCATTCTGCTAGTAGAGTTCGAATTCAAAGCATTGATAGAAGTCAAGAAAATAACAATATCATTCTTGCTGTTCTTGAAGTTGTGTATGCTTGTGCTCCCGTTGGATGTGCCCCAGTAGAATGGTACAGATCATTAACTCCAGCTGCAGATGTAGCAGCAGAGATTCAGAACTCTCTTGAGCTTGGAATTCTCAAAAATATTCAATTCCCATACCCTATTATTTCTGTGATTGGAGGAGGCAAAAGAGAAATAGATTTATATGCATATGTATTTGGTGCTGATTTGGCAGTTTTCTTTCTAGTTGCTATGTTCTATCAATCAGTTATCAAGAACAATAGCAAGCTTATAGATGTTTATCGACTCGAAGATCAGTTTCCTAAGGAATTTGTTTTCATACTGATGGTTAGTGCATTCATATATGCTATTTCTCCTCTCTACATGTTTGAATTTTGCTATTAAGTAAATGTTGTTGTGTCTCAATCTTTAAACACTGTTATGGTTTCTAACGTTATTTCTTTTATCTTTCTTTACAGGTACTCTTTTTCTTAATTGTTCTTGACCGCATTATATACTTATGTTCTTTTGGCATCACCAAAGTTATTTTTTACCTTTTCAATCTCATCCTCTTCACATACTCAATCACAGATTATGCTTGGTCTATGAGAATATCAAGCAATCATATTGGAGAACTTGCTCTTCGAGCTATATTTGTAACAAAATCTATTTCCTTAGTATTGCAGGCATTACAAATCCGCTATGGGATTCCAAACAAAAGCACCTTATATCGTCATTTTTTGACAAGCAAAGTTACACAAATACATTATTTTGGTTTTAGACTTTACCGTGTTATACCATTCTTATACGAACTCCGATGTGTACTTGATTGGTCATGCACATATACATCTCTGACAATTTATGATTGGTTGAAGGTAATATATGTTTCATCTAAAAATATGATTTTACTTATTCCAGCTAGTACTACGAGTAAAAAAGAATATAGTGTATATACCTACTTTTTATGATGTTATCTATTTCTCTATCTTTTACTTAAATATTTGCTATTGGGACATAAGTTTACTAATATGCGTGAAATTTTTTCCTTTCATCAAGTTGTTAGTTATTTAAGAAACATTAGTAATATGTTAATCCATTTATTCTGGAATTGACACTATATTCATTTGTTTGAAATTATGTCAAAATGTAACAATATTGAAGTGTTGCTGCCTGGCAGTAGCAGCCCTTTAGTTAACCATTAATCCAAAGAGCTGAAAGAAAGGCGTTTGATTCTCATGATGAAGCTTGTATCCATGGAATTGGCTTTTGCCTTGACAGATTTGCTCGATACATCTGATTGTTCCAATCCTGGCCTTTGCAAACCCATACAAATATGGCTTTGCTTTTGCACCCAAGGAGGCATATCCACTATTAAGAAAAGTCAAGCAGCTAATGGCACACGCACCAACAGTCCATTCAACATAAAAGAACAGGTTAAGGACGAAGAGGTTTAATCCCTTGAATCAAGACACAATAATTACCCATCAAGCTCGAGCTATTAGAGAGGAACTTGTGAGATTTAACTGAATTTGACCAAGTCCAATACTTGCTGAATAACATGTTAAAGTTAGGTATTTGATTTTGACCATTAACCCTCATATTTTAAGCAATAAGGAAACTGATTGTGTGTGTGGGTGTGCCTACGGGTATTATGTGAGAGCCATATGGTGATTCTCATCTTGTACATTACAATACCTCTCATCTTGTTTAAATGTTCAACTAAGAATACTAGTTAGTCATGTTGAAAATTGAATTTTCTCAAGCATAAAAATGACCAGTCGCTCAATTACAGTTATCATTGCGTCTTTTAGTTGCCTTTCCTTTCATTACTTGCCGACATAGTTAGGCAGTGAGTTGGCATGGTAACATAAATTATAAATATATAAATTGGGTTATTTTCTGATAACCTTTAGCGTGTTGGAGAAATGATTATGCAATCATATCTTAAGATGATACCAAAACCCTTGCTCATCAGTTTGAATCCTGTCTTTCTGGATGCTACATATGCTACTATTTGTTGGTGTCAGCCATGGGCTTCTCCATGCTATGTGCATGCAATCGTATAGGACAGCAGTCACCCAATCAAATATCGGCAAACGTTTTGGTAACTTTGCCTAGGGGTGACCAAAAGTTTGGTTAAACAGAATTAACTCACCGAACCGACCTAATTTAAAAAATTGGTTTGGGTATTTCAGAAAATTTATTTTTTTGAATATCGTTATTTCAGTTAACTCGGTTTTGGTTTTAAATTTCTAATTTGGTTAAACTGAATAAACCAAAAATTTGTTACCGCGATTTCATTCCCCTTTTACAACCATCACAACTGTTAGCGATTTGGATGAGGGATAAATATAACTTGTGATTTTGATGATATTCAATGATACCACATTCTTAAAGTTATCAATAGTAATGATAGGTATTTATATATACAAATAATATATATAGGTTAACTAGGCAAATTTGTCAATAAGCCTAATTATAATTTCCTAAGATTTTAGTTTGTATATAAATGGTAATAATATATATTGTAAAAAAATTTCTTTCATCAAATATTATAAAATATAAGCCCTATTTATATACAAAGTTAGGACCTATTCTAAGAAATAATTAGAACTGTATTCTAGGAAATAAATCAGGATTCTATCTAAGGACTAATTTGTATTTTATATAAAATATAAATTAGGATACATCAACTTATCCCTAGTTATATTTACAATATTCTAACATTCCCCCTCAAGCTGGAGAATATAAATCATTTGCACCTAGTTTGTCATATATGTAGTTAATTCGGGACCCTCTAAGTGACTTAGTGAATATATCTGTTAGTTGATCATGTGAGTTGACAGAACTAGTAGATATTTCTGCAGATACAACTTTTTCTCTGACAAAGTGACAGTCTACTTCAATATGCTTTGTCCTCTCATGAAAAATTGAATTTGAGGCGATATGCATAGCGGCCTGGTTGTCATATATAAGTGACATTTGTGTAATCTCTCTAAATCTTAGTTCCTGAAGCAATTGTTTGAGCCAATATAAGTTCTTGATTGGCTATGGTCATAGCTCGATACTCTGCCTCTGCACTGGATCTTGCTACAACATTTTGTTTTTTGTTTTTCCAAGAAACAAGATTATCTCCAACAAATATACAAAACCCAGAAGTAGATCTCCTATCAGTGGGAGAACCTACTTAATCTGCATCAGAATATCCTACGACTCGAGTATGTCCTTTGTCTCTGTACAAAAGACCCTTTCTTGGAGCGCCTCTGATATACAATACATCCAAGCGTCAATCTTTTTCCACATAGGACGATCGACAACTTGAGCATTCTCTTCGGTTTGGGTGAGATGTGTCTCATAATCCTGTCCAAAAAGCCAAAGCTCAATGTAAGAGGCCCAAGAGGAGTAGTTCTTAGCATCCAACTGCTCGAAAGAGAGCGGTGCAGTGATGTGGTTGGTAAAGATTAAGATATCTGGCTTTGGAGTGCTAGAGGTAGCCATTAATCAGTTTTGGGTTGTTGAGAGATTGTCAGCATCCGGAATACGCACGCGACGGAGGAGCCTTCGGCGTTCGACGGAAGAAAACACACTGCGGAGAACAACACACGGCGTGCGACGGTGTGCAGGAAGAAGCCTTCAGCACACCTGAAGATGGAGGTCGTGAGCCGAGGAAGAAAAGGAAGGGTTGCCTTGCGCGAGCAGGTCGTGGGGAGCGACGCGATTGGGTGCAGAGAGAACACGATCATGTGTGGAGAGCGACGCGTTGCCAGAGCTCGTGACACGTGCAGGAAAAGAACAGCAGCTTCGGCTTCTCTAAAGAATAGCAGTGTCGCATGTAGGAGAAGAACATCAGCGTCGCGAGGAAAAATAGCAGCGTCGCGTGGAGGGAGGGAAAAAGAGATGTTGCGAGCAGGGGAAAAAAATGGATCGGCTAAGATTTAGAGCAAATGAGAATTTTAGGGTAAAGGAAAAACTTAAACCTTGCACTCTGATACCATGTTAAAGAATTCCTTTTATCAAATATTAAAAGATATAAACCCTATTTATATACAAAGTTAGGATCTATTCTAAGAAATAATTAGAACTCTATTCTAAGATATAAATCAGGATTCTATTCTAAGGACTAATTTGTATTTTAGGTAAAATACAAATTAGGATACATCATATTATCCCTAACTATATTTACAATATTCTAACATATATAATAATATGCAAACACATGTTCTTAAAGTCCTCGACTTAAAATTTAAAATTGGATAAAAATGCATTGAAAAGTTCGGTTAATTTGGTCGAAAATTGAATTAACCGCTATTTTATCGGTTCAGTTTGTTCAATTTTTCGAAATCTTGGAAAGTTGAATGTTCGGTCAGTTTGGTTAGTTCAAAAAAATATTGGTCTGTTCGGTGTTGGTTAAATCGGTTTGATCGGTTCGATTTTGAACAGACATATGATTGATAAATAACCAATTAGGTATGGGGCAATAGCATGTTGAGATCATTTAACCCAAGGTTCAAAATCTCGAGCCGTATCAAAGTTTCGGTCTTTGACTAGAACGATATTATTTAGGTATTTCCAATCAAAGATCAAAACTACAACACGACTCAATATTTTAAATCTTGTTGCCAAGTGGTATCGAGTTTCAGTGATTTCCCCAAATAATAAGTTTCGACCGCTTCGCTCCGCACAGTATGATATTTCAAACCATGATTTAACCTCATTTCTCTATATTGTGTCTTGGGGAACCTGAGTAGGCTTAATACTGCATAGAGACTAAAAGAAGTCTAACTGCAAACTATGGACAAAAGTGCCAACTTGAGACAAAAGTGCAAACTATGGTCCACAACATAGGCCTGAACACTGTTTATTATCCATGAGAATATGTTTAGTTTTTTAAATAATCAGGTTATGATGCTTATATCATTTGTACTGTTTTCAAATATCGCTTATATTTGTTTAGTTTGGTTAATGATCGTGCGGTTGTTGATAGAATAGTTTATGTTGCTTCTGCTCAAAGTTACTTTTCTTTCTAAATGACATTTCTTTCTTGATAGTTGGAGGACATCTATGCAAGTTTATTTCTTGTCAAATGTGATGCTGATCTAAACAGAGCAAGACACATACAAGGCCAAAGACAAAGTAAAATGACCAAATTCTGCAGTGGCATTTGTTTATTCTTCATTTTAATATGTGTAATCTGGGCCCCTATGCTGGTAATGTGCTACACTAATCTGTTCTTGAGAATTTCTTGAGTTTGTGATGTTTGATATTGACTTGGCAATGGTACTTTGGATTCACTGATAAAAGCAGAAAACCGGCTAGTCGTGTGCCAGGGGATTCTTTAACCCCTCTTTACTCAGGGAGAACTTAAGGAGGGGAAATTAGGGAAGGCTTGAGGGGAAATAGATTTAAAAATATTGGTCACTCGGAAAGAAAGTGAGAGCGAAGAAGCACAAGAAGATCAAAACACCCAACTTTCTTTCTAAAATTAGGAAGACAGTAACTTTCTTTTCCTCCATTTTAAACATTGTTTTTCCTCTTAACTATCTCGGTCGTCACAGACATGGAATAATGCTACTGCTTTGTTTGGCATCTTTCTGGAAGGGCCTCCCATTTTCTATGAAGTCTTTGCCATGGCCTATGCAAGTTCATGTGCTTTGTCAGAATGCGACAAACTTGCGTCCCATGAGGATTCACCAACCTGCTGCGCCAATCCTCATTTCTCTACTGTTGTGATAACAGGTTATAGGCTGACAACCACTATAATTGTCGATGGGGAACTTTTATGGTATTCTCCTAAGGGAGTCCCTTTCTACATTAATATAGGTAGTCCCCTCAATTCTTCCAAGTTGGTTCAAAAATACTTCCAGAGTGTTAGCTTTTTTACAAGTATGCTCAATCTAGCAATCTAGGACCCTCTGAAACACGTAGGTGATCTACTAATTGATCATCAGAACTAACCTTGGATTGCAGATTTTCGCTGCTTACATGAAAAGTCAAGATTGGAAGATATGACTTAATTATTACAGATTAATTTCATTGGCTAAAGCTAGGAGCATTACCCTACTCAATAATTTAATTGTTTGAGCCATGCAAGCTCACTTGTAGCAAGAGTTATAGTTTTCTACTCAATCTTTATTTTTGATTTAGCAATAAAGGTTTTGCTTCTTGATCTTTCAAGATATTAGATTACCTTGTAGAAGATCACAAAATCCAGACATGGATGAACCACTTATCTTTGAAAGAGTATCCCCGATTCACATTTGTATAGGACATGATCATGATATAGGAGATCCCTTCATGGAGAATTCTTAAGATAAGATCTTTAGAGTTGCTTACAAATGATAATGACATGGAGACTCAAGGAATTTATTGATTAGAGAGAAATGCTATAACATGATCATTCATCCTTAATTGACACAATCTTTAGGATGGCCTGTCATAATCGTGTTGATAAGTGTTGAGTCATGCTATAAGGGAAAATACATTAAAATGTCCCTATTGTTTCAACCTTTTCCCAGTTGTGTCCCTCAAAATTTTTCTGTGCCATTTATATCCCTCATCCACAATTTGATTTCCAAAATACGTCCCTACCGTCAAACCTCTGTTAATATTTAACGTGCACACTGTTGCCGATAGGGACGTATTGATAAAAAATGCATGATCTTGCATGCACTACGTCTCTACTATCAAACCTATGTATTGCTAAAACAAAAACTTATGAATCGTGACAGAATTTTTGTCGGTAGGGACGTATTTCTAACCCGAGAAATATTTCTAAAACTGTAAGAGCAACTTTGTTAATTTTGTTGAAGATCAAAGGGAAGATGTGCATATCAAGCAACTGATTGTTAAGAAGGGGTTAGCAGAACTATAAAATACTAATTTGTACATCAAATTCTTATTTAATATTGTGATACAATATGTCATATCTTTATATTCATATTATTTTAAATGTTCAATATTAATAATTATGGTATTTGATATTAATATTTTTTTATTTATTTTAAATATCAATATTAATTTTTTGGACTATCTAAAACAATACTTTGGAAAAAATACTCTTCCAATTGCATTGGCAAAGTTGCTTTGGAAATACAGTTTTTAGAGGAAAAACGCTTTAAATGTGTTTACCAAATATTTTAATTTAACTCCCAAGGTACTTTGGCCCTCAAATGTAATTTGGGAAAGAACTCCCAAATCCAGCATGGGACCTCCAAATTTGATCATGATTTTGATACAATGTCATTGCACTAGTATGACTCGTGGCACTATGTTTAAACGTTTCTTAATAATTCATCAATCCGTGTGATGTGTAGTTTGGCATTGATTGTGATAAGTAGTTCAGATGTCTATTGGCAAAATCCATACACAGATGGTGTTAATCACCAGTTCTTGATGTTGTAGATCTTGTTTGCTTTCATGAGGTTACAGTCTGTTACTATCGCCAAAATGATTCTTTATCTTACAGATATACAGCAGTGGTAATCCAACCAACATAGCTAATCCTGTCATTGATGTTAGTATTCAAATTGATATCAAATCATTGGGTGGGAGGCTCACCCTATACCAGTCAACTATATGTGAAAAATTTCCCGGGGGCAGTCTGGATAACTATGACATACTTAACCTTCATAATTATCTGGATACATACAATATCGACGACATTCAACTGATCTGCTGTGAAGCTGATTCAAGCACCATTTTTATGGCTCCCTCTATAGTTCAGAGCAGATATGCCAGATCCATTGATCAAAATACCACTATTATTTTCACTTGGATCTTCACAAGGGAGAGGCCAAAGGGGAAGGAAGCTGTGAAATATGAATCAAATGTTGAAAATTGTCCCTGTTTAGATAATGTCAAACAAGTGCTGAGTGGCACTGGCACACTAGATGGATTTAATATACCTGATGCTTATCCTCAATACTTCCGAGTAACTAGCTCTGGTGAAGTAAGGCCTCTTGAAGCACTTGTATGTAACTCTTGTGACCCTGCCTAATATTTTTCCACAAGGCAATGGCTTAATTTTGCAAAACAGCAAATGATCCTAGTCCTTTAAAATGCAGGTACAATCTGTAAGTGGCGATCTTTTCATAAATAATGGGAACCCTCCATGGTGGTCCTTCAATATTAATGTTACAGATTCCCAAGAATGCAATGGCCTGATTGGCCCAAGTGTTGTTGTTGTGTCTGAAGAGACACCACGTACGTACAGTTTTTTCTTGCATTCTTGTTTATATTGGGTACAATACATAATTATACAAGAAGCATCTACTGAATAAATTTCTATGAATTTAAACAGGTTATTAACATTTGGACCCAGCTATAATTTAGTCATCTCTAGTTGTCAATTCTTTAACATATTTTATTAAGAAAGAATGCCTTTATTAAGTTTGGCAAGGTGGCCTCTATATAAAAAGCAGAAAATTCTCTTGCCCGGGTGGCATTTTGGTGTTTTCTCTAAAGATAACCCCATTTGAAGCCTATCTTAACTCTTACATATATTGTCGATATCCAATTTAATTCATGTATTTGTCTACTTTATAACATTGTTCAAGCTTGTATAAAGTAGCCTCTATATAAAAAGCAGACCTATTGTAGCTATAGAAATAAGGATTTGTCAAATTATGGCTTAGGTTAATCATGCTTTAATTGATTAATTCTGTACCATGATCCCCAACAATTTAATGACAGAGTTGGTAAAATGTTACTTTTTAATTCTCGTCCAATATTTTCAGTGAAAACAAGAAGAGAAAAAATAATGAAACTATTGAACAGGTTGTAACTTATAAGAGGAAAAAAAAACATTGTTGCATTTAGTAAAAGAATATGTGAGCGCTTAAATGAGAATGAAGTATGCAGAAGAGACACAAAGAGGAGGTTGAATGGACAACAAAGATGAAGATTGCATAAAAAGGAGATGAAGGAAAACACAATAAGCTTAAAAGCATGAAAAGAAAATAGATAACATAGAAAGGAAGGGCGGAAAGAAAATTTAAGTAGACTGACAATGGAAGCATTGATCAACAAAGAGTAGTGTATGTTCCGGTTCTTAACATTATATATGAAGAAAGAAATCTAGTTATGTTCATTGCTTTTGTAATTATTTTATAAAGATAAAATTGTTTCTCCTTTAATGTAATGAGAATATTTTTCATATGATAATAGATTATATTCAAATTATTATATTTTGTGATCTTGAAAATCTAGTGATGTTTTTAGTGTTTTTGCATTTTGATGAAACTGCATAAGAGTCTATGAATAAAGTTATTTTTTTAGCTTGTACCAAAGCTTAAGGATTGCATTTGTAAAGTTTCTGTTTGTAGTATGGAATCTATGAGAGAAAAAATGTGTCCACATGACCTTATTACTAGTGACCACTATTGCTGAGATCCATATTGCAACTTTTTTACAGGGATTAACCTAACATGTTATTTATTGTTTTAGTATCTTCATGAGTGTTCTTTCTTCTTCCAGAAGGTATCCTTGGTGAAACTATTAGCAAGTTCAGCATTTGGAGTCTCTATCTTACTTTTGTTCTGGCTGTTGGACGATTTATTAGACTTCAGTGTTCTGACTTGAGAATGAGAATACCCTATGAGAATCTTCCCTCATGTGACAGGTAATGAGTTTTTTTTCAGACTCCTCTCTTGTTAATATGGACAGAAAATAGTAGATGAAGATAGCATGTAAAACTATGGTTGCGGTATCCTCCAATTTCAACTATAAAATCACTGATTCATAGATCATTTTAAAAAACAATTCATAGTCTTACATATCATCTAATCGTGAATTAGAGTCACATACTGGTTGACCATTATTTAGGCAGACAGATTTGTTCTTGAACATAAAGATCATGGCTGTAAATGAACCAAATGTTCTTGAACAAACAGAATTGTTTTATCAATAAGAAAAAGAATGGAAAATAATTGAACATAAAGCTCAACAAGATAAATGAACTTGACTATAAACTTTATGAGGACAACTATTCCTATAGTTGATGTCAGTAAAAGCTCAAGCTAGGTTCATTTTAATAAATAACTTGAAAATAGAAGTTTTCAAATTGATCTATATTGATTTTGGTTCTAGATCAATTATTTTTCTAAAGAATAAGCTCGAAAAATATCATAGTCGGCTCGTTTACAACTCTACCATCTAACTCCTATAATTGCTACATTTCTAAAAGTTGATGTATGTCTGTTATAAACCTTAGGGCGGAAAAACCAATGAAGGAAACATGTAGTGGGAATGAAATTCCTTGGTACCTATTCCTCATGCCATTTTGGCTTATGCTCCAATCCAGTGGAAACACCAAAATCCACCCAAATGCTGATTTTAAGCCCAAAAATAGAATTATATTTATTATGTTTTGCAAAATCTTGTGTATTATTTAGTTACTTTCATGTATTTAGAAAAATTAATTTTAAAAATAAATTAGTTGAAACTATTCTTTCCTTGCAAAAACATCGACGAGGTAAAATCTTTCGTATCTTTTCCTTACAAACTGTTTCCCTACCACACTTCTTTCCCTAGAACTGTAGACTATTTTCAACCTAAAAGTACCAATACATGATTATCCCACTATACCTTACTAATTAACCAAATGCCTCTTGTTGTTTCCTTTAACTATAGTGTAGGCTCTAGACATGACCCAATAAAGAAAAGCCTTTAATCTAGAGATGTAATGTTTGAATCGATTGATGAAGAACTCAAGGAACTCATTGAGTTGGTGATGTTCATGTGGAGATGCTCGTGTGGAGTTGGCTCATGGAGAAGCCATCAAGGGATTGCCATATGGGGTGTGAGCACTAGCTACCCACGTGCAAGAGATGATAAGGAGCAGGAAAATGATGTAGAGAAGACTCGATCAGGGTGGTGCGATGGAAACGTTTTTGTGCCCATAACCCATAGGTCCCAGAGTTGATGAGAATTATTACATAGTATTGTATAGCAAGATTAAAAATTTTGAGCTATGCTAGAGTTTCGATCTTTGACGTTTCGGTATTTTTTCAATGTTCTAATATATGTTGTTGGTGGCGAATTGGATGTGGAAAAAGGAAAAAAGATAATACAATTATATACTTAAATATAATTTTTCCCCCATCTAAAAGGATATGATTTGGACATTATCTTGACTTATATTATAGTATATAAGAGGTGTTGAGTGTTGGCATAAGAAAATACTGATTAATATGGTTGACACAATGATACATGAGACTTTACCTGTGCCAAGTAATATTCAGATTATTACCTTTGCCTACTAATATCGAGTTTTGGTAATTTACGAGAATTATATGTTTCAACAGTTGCATTTGATACGGTATGAAATTTAATGTTTTATAGGGAGCATTAGAACCTACACCTAAAAGTACTAATGTGGGACTAAATCCATTACACCTAAATACCTAATAAAACCTAAATATGTAATATTTGTTTATAGATCCTTTATTTACTATTTCAAAGTAAATAGCTTAAATTTGTGATCAATACTCCTATACTTTAATTTACTTTAATTGATTAAATAAGAAGTCGAGTTCAAGTAGTCCAAAGTGAAAGACCTTATTGTTTTGGACAATAAATACATTTTTGAAGTAAATCTATATTTGACTTACAATCACACACTAAACTTTATAATAAATTTTCAAATAATTTAAATTTTGGTTAAATTGCAATTGAATTTTTATATTAAAAAGTTTTTTTTTTAAGTTTCATTGGCATTACATGTGTTTTTTATGATATAAATCATGCTATGTAGTAATCAATGAATTTAGGGTGGAATTTATTATTTTTTTAATATTTCATTTAACAAAACTATTCCATTTTGTATAATTGGAAGAATGAATCTGACAATATTGTAGTTTTTGTATTTTAAAACATAAACTATTTAAAAAAGTGGCATAGATGACTTGCAAATGGCATGTGTGGTACGTGATTTAAGCATCATGCATGCACATTATATGAATCAATTAATTGATCTACATATTTCATAAACTAATGCATTTGATTATTAAGTCGTAATATTTTCAATGATGATTACCAATATAGTTGTTTGATATTGATGGAAATTAAAAATATCCTTTTATCGATACATTTTTACATGAATAGGCTTCCTTAGGATGAGAAAGTCTTTCAAAATGAAAATTAGTCACAAGTTGATATTTTTATCTATATATTTTCAGTGACATGTTATTACAGGTTTGGTCAGCTTCCTTCAAATGCTTAGAAAGGAAAACTTTTTATGCTTCAGTAATATTGCATGCATTGTTGTAAAAATCGGCCTAGGCGCCCGCCTAGGCGCTAGGCGGCACCCCACCATGGTGCCGCCTAATGCCGCCTAGCGCCGCCTAGGCGCGACTAGGCGCTAGGCGGTAGTCCTCCGCCCGACTACCGCCTAGCGATTTTTACAACCTTGATTGCATGAGTGCTCTATAAAATTATCATGTTGATTAGGACATAGGAGTGCTCTATAAAATCAGATTACTAATATTTCATATGACCTTGAATATAGCTCAATGATTAAAAAAGATTCATATAGGTGTTGTGTGACACTCAAATTTTTTTTGTTATTGTTAATTGTTCTACGGTATAAAAACACAGCTGATAAAGGGTACAACAGCATTCTAGTTTGCTTGCAGTTTTGTTCTTTCTTCTCAAACTCTTGATCTTTATTTTATGACGTCGAATACTAAATCATCCATAAAAAATCATATGTATTTCAGCATTTCTTGCATTCTCTTTATTATATCATAAAAGTGGTTCACATCTTTGGGTGCAGACTGATAGCAATATGTGAGAATATTTATGCTGCTCGAGCTGAAGGCGAGTTAGAAGTGGAGGAGGTTCTCTATTGGACCCTAATAAAGATCTACAGATCTCCGCACATGCTTCTCGAGTACACCAAGTCAGATTGAAACTAGGCATCCATGTCACTAAAGATTGATTGGACACGCAAAGAAGATTACAAACATGTGAAGAACATTACAGCATTGACATCAAAGTCAAAAGTTTGTTTGTTTCATTTGGCATCAAAATGTACTTGAGAAGTTTTGAATTTAGCTCTTCTTAGATTAATCAAATTAATTATTTATTTGTTTGCAGATGAGTTTGCCTGAAATAGGTAACATTGGATTCCATTTTTGGCAACATCCAAACTCCATGATAACCTCATTAATCTTAGGTGTAACAATATATGTAAATAGATGTTACTTACAAAGCTTATTTTTTCTTGTATTTATACACCATTTGTCTTATATCAAGTTGTGAAACTTTGCAAACTTACATGCAAGTCCTTTTTTTATTGTGAAACTCTATAGGCTGAATGTATCTTGTTCTTGGAACTCTCATGCTAAAAGTGTACTTTCAGGGTTAATGGCATGATGATATTTATTTGCTTTCAGCTCATGCGACTGATCTTGTATTTTAGTCGATTTCTGATTTTTCAGAGTTGAACAGATTGTAGTCATTTTTTCATCAATTGTTGAACAAAAGTATCTACCAAGTCGAAAAACCCTTCAAGTTGGTCAGTGTATGTCTTGTTTCATTACTTAAGCTTCTCTTTATCTCAAATAAAACATACTAGTTTTGGTAGCAATCTCTTATTGCAGGTTCATTTTGAATGAATGTATTAATCAACCATGGATTCCACAAAGGTGAGACAAACAGTAGTGCTGCAACACTATTTTGTCCATGTAATCTCCTCAACTAAAAACCACCTATGAGTTAGTAAAATTATATGTTCATTTCTCTGCTTCAATTCACAAAGTTGATAAAGATGCAATATGTTGTCAGTTCCTTCCAAGTCATAAAATTGGCATCTGATATTTTTACATATTCCTTGTGTAACAGGATCCACCAGGTTCTTGTAATTCGTACAAGAAAGGATAGGAGAGAAATGAACTCAAAAAGACTGCATGCCAGTGACAAAGCAAAGAAGAATACAACCACATAAGAAGCATTTGTTTGTCGTGCCAACAGTCGTAAGTTGACCGAGTTTTGGGGTTTGCCAGCTTGAGGAAGTTTCATCTCTCCAACTGATTGAGGGACTATATCTATGTCTAAGATTTGAAGGTTCATATTTATAGAGTTTTATTGAGGGAATATCATATCAAATATACTTCTCTATATTTGCATAGAAGGAAAGTCAGTTGTAACATGCCCTTTGTAACATTAAAAAAGCTTCTTCAATAGAAGATTCAAATACTAATACTGTTTGCCTTCTTTTGAATTATAGACATGAATCCATATTGGTTTTGGTTCTCATCTATATTTCCATGGTATGGGTGTTCATATGTTTAAATAAAACTTACAATCATCTTTGTTGTGAGTTATGTTTCTACCTTCTTGAAGATTTCATCATCTAGCTGACTTCATAGGCTAGTAGTACCAGGTTTGTTCACTTTTTTTCTCATTCCTGGATATATTTTTTTTCTTCCATTTTTTCCATGCCCTCTCATTTATTTGTTCTCTTTTGTGGTTTCCTTCTTTTATTTGTTCCCTTCCCTGCCATTTATTATCTACTATTCGTTAACCTTCCATGCATCTTTCACAGATTGTGACGACGAGGAGCGAAGAAGCAGGACAGTGCTAAACAAGCCCTCTTGTTTGCTTGCTGCTGCTACCGGCATAGTTATCGGAGATGAGGTGGGCCTTGGTACACGAATATTTCCTGTGCAAGTGAGATCAAATCTTGGAATTGCACGTCCTTTGATCCCAACAACCAGTAAAGCCCAGTGCAAACCTGACTGCCTAAACACGTTTTCACGGTTTGATCTGATTCTTTTGCCTCCAACACCCAGCAACATCGTCTTGAGGGACAATGAACTCTCGTACACAACTCATCTGCACTTTGAAGATTAATTTGGTTCTCATTCTTTATTGTGATTTTCTTCTCACCTATAGCGTTGTTCATTGCCTCCTTTGCACATCTATTGTCATTACCAATTTTCACTCATTCTGTTCCACCACCACCACTAATTCTTTGTTCTCGTCTATTTGAACACCACAACTCTCGTCTAATGCTTTCTACTGTTGATGGTAGGGTCTCCGAGCTTGTAAATCTAGATTGAAAATGGTTATTGATCCCGACCTTGTTTACAGGTAGCTCGGCTTACACTGCCAACCAACTTGGTGCCACGGAGGCCCAGCAGAAGGGTCGACGATGACCTTACCAGGGGAGTCTTGGAGCTAGGAAATCCCCAAGGCGCTCGCTGACCGACCCCAGGCAGGGTCAGTCGAGTCGATCCCGAGCGTCTCCTAACTCAGGCACCTAAACCTGTACCCCGATCCGAACCTGGGTCGGGCAATTTAGTCAGGCGTGTGGTGGCTCACGCTCCCTTAACATCTCATGGATCCGACAACCCATAGAACCAGGACAGAACCAGACAAATGTAGCCCAACAGACCCCCGACTCAGGGCGTACCCCGCGTCTCAACTTTCCCAGTCGGACGTGTGGCGGCCCACGCTCCTGGGCCATTACCCGACCCAGTCCTTGACACTTGGACTCGTCGGTCAGCGCTCGGGCTACGGACTAGATCGTCCTATGTCGTTACATCCGGGGTACGATCTTGACATCAGGGTACTACACACCTTGCCCATTTATAATACCCCTCGCGGTTATCCGGCCAATTCAGTACCTTCGTACTGCCTCAGCACTCCGCGCCATGCCGCGGTACTTTCAGGTGCTCTCATACGAGCTGACAGTTGTCACACCCCTGTCTCGTCAACACGGAGGTTCCCCCGGCTATATAAGCTCTCCACTCTTCATTCCGCAGGTATGCATGAGAGCTCTCTCTTCCACCATATTTTCATTTGCTCCTCTATATTTCCTGCGAATACTGACTTGACCGTCAGAGTGTCTTGTCGGGGAAACCCCCGGCGGGTTTGCTAACGGTCGCTGTTTTGTAGGCAGTCGCCAGATCGGAGCCAGGTTTGCGGCACCCCAGCAGCTCGTGTTGCTCAGGGGACCATCCCGCCCTTGAGACTTCCACCTCGCCTCGCGACTGGATCAGTTATATACTTAGGAGCATATTGTAGGCTCAAGACATTCATGGCTAGTATTTCATCCAATGCAAGTTATTCCTGTTCGAGTCTATTTATTTCTCGACATGGTGCTTTACAACAATGGCAATTCCCTATGTTTTTTCCATTTTGTGGCAATCAAAGTGTCATCCCCAATTTGGTGAGCTCCCTTCCTTGTTCTCTGTACCACTCAAGCTTACCGAAGAAACACCTTCACGAGACTACAATTGGAGATGTAACCTCAAGCGACTATTCTAAGTTGGGAGCAAAGGTAGAAGTATTTACCCAACTTAAGCTTCATGACAAGCGTAACTCTTCATTTGACAACTTGGTACTTGACAGAATAATCTTTCCATCACCTTTTTTATTCCACTTTTGCTGTAAATTTACTTGTTAGGTCCATGCTGACTATCCAGTATCTTGTTTGTCTGAAACAACTCCTTCCATCCATTTTTGTAGTTTCATTAATGTACAGAGGAGTTGACTGGTAGCTGATCTCGCCCATTTCTTGTTAGGGTTGCGCCATTTTGACCCATTGTGCCTCTGAGAAAATAACTGTGATTAGGATTTTTCTTTCACTTCCTTGACCTATTATTGCGGCAAAAAGGTGATGACTCTCACCCGGGTCCCAAGACTGTCTGAATAAAAAAAATTATTAACGAGGTTGAGTAACGTCGAACTTCGGACGATCAGTTCGGTCTTACGGAAGTTTTTCACTAGCCGTTAGGGTAAATCGGGAAGTACTTGCGGTGGACGATTCAGAAGTTCAGCATCCCAGGGTTCGAGTCTCATTTGAAGGAAATTTTTTTACAAAATATATCATAGTTAGAGATCGAATCGTGAATTTTTAGAATGATAATTAATTATCCTTTTGCTGCACCGTAGCCTTAGGGTCCAAGACTTGACCTATGATTGAAAAAGACAAGGTTGAGTAAATTTTTCCAACTTTATCACAAGCAGCACTCTTGTGTTCTTCTGAGACCTCTGGTCAAGTGTTGATGTCATATTTAAACCCTTGACAAAGAAGTAAAAAAAAATGATGAATCAGGCAGTAGATAAATTGAATTTAAGGTGATCGATTTGATTTCATGGAAGTTTCTCACTGGTCACCAGGATAAATCAGGAAACGCTCGCGGTGGGCAATCTAGAAGCCCAGTGTCCCAGGGTTTGCGTCCCATTTGGAGGAAAACTTCCTGCAAAATACGTCGTAGTTGAGGATCAAACTATGAATATCTAAATTAACGACTAGTTATTCTATCGCTGCACCATAGCTCCGGGGGCCCTTGACAAAGAAGTCAAGAGCATTGTAGAAGTGGATAGCTTTGGGTAATATATATAAAGAATTAATTTAGAACCTCCATGACTATTTATTATGATTGACTTTGACATTAGGCTGAATGTGTTTCAAGTAAAATATCCTACCATATAAAATATTCAATGTAGTGTGATATAAAATCATGATCAATAGAAAATTTTACATGATTAAAAGATAATGAGTATTTTAAGGTAAAATGATTTTCTATATCACCCTCATCAAATAAACTCTTTTAATTAGTTACTCACTCGAAGTGACTAATGTGTCTAAACATCTTGGGACGCATTGAACGAATGAATGGCATGTTGGTCTAGTTGACTTGATCAACTCATGTAATAGGACTAGCTCGATTGGCCTAACTTGCACGACCTAATATGGTTAACCTTCCTCTAGATAGACCATCAAACTTACATAGTTTGATTGGCTCATCAATTGATAGAATTTTTTTTTTAAAAAAAATGTAATTTTAGTTGAACTAGACGGTTTTATTTTCTTTACTTGGAGATATGAATGTAAAAGATGGCAAATTAAAAGATACTATTCTAAACATTAAAGGACGATAACAAATGAAAGAGTTAATACTCGATTTAGCATAACTATTAAAAGTTATTCGGGATGTCTAGTAGATTAGAAAAATGATAGACAATATGAAATTTTAATGTGAAACTCAACGTGAATGACGTGACACTTCAATTGTAGCGATCCTCGATGAGTTCATCGTGCTCCTCAGGATATAGTTTGGTTCGGGATGGCGACCGGAGACGGTCGGCGGTGTCCAAACGACAATCGAACGTGTATACGAAAAATGTCACATCATTCACATTAAAATTTCACGTTGTCTATCATTGCTCAGTAGATTAAATTGGTTTCCCGGTTTCAATGACAAACCCATTTTCAAAATTTGAACCAAATAAGAAACATAGAAAGACTACTTCCATATAATTAGGGTATCATCTAATAAATACGTAAGTGGTTGTTAGTATTATAGGAAAATTCAACTAAGTGGAGAGGATACTCCCAAATGCTAGCAAAATTACTGCATATGCTCGAAGTATACCTTCGACTATGGAGAATACTGAAATTAATGTAATTCGGAGCCTACAACCCAATACAAACTACAAACTAAAAGTCTCGATCGATCTACCTAGAGCACCATGCTATTCGATGATCTCTCGACAATTCAACTCTGGCTAAGGCAGTCATTTCCAAGTTCGTAGAAGCACGGAGACAAAATTCATAGTAATTTTTTTCTCACACAAAATATTGAGTAAGAAAGTCGGCTATATCCTTCTTTTGTTGTGCCCTCAATCAGAGTGATATTGGTGTGCTTCCCAGCTCCAATAATCATTTTTTTAATTGATATTAAATATTTAATTTACGTCAATTAATTCTGAAATAATCGGGATCCATAAAATTTTTAATTTTTTAGTTATTATTATATTTTTTTAATAATTCAAGTATTCAACTATTCGAACCGACTAATCCTAGAGATAATTTATCTGATACTATAAAAATTTTATACCGATCACCCGAATAAATATGAAATACTTTTTATTGGAAAGAAAATATCTACATACATCTCTTAAATTTCTTAATTATTTATTAAAAAAATCTAACCATTCTATCGTTGTCTGAGGACAATAGTCTATTTTAATGTTGGACCAAGTAGCAGATGAACTTAAGGTGATCGATTTGGTCTCACGAAAATTTCCCATCAGTTACTAAGATAAATTGAGAAACGTTCACGATGGACGATCTAAAAACTCAACGTCTCAGGATTCGCACAACAACAGTCCATTTTAACTTAGGATGGTCGAGATTGGGATGAGCTTCAAAAAAACATGATTAATCAGTTGGGTAATATTTAACTTGGGACGTCTAATTTTGCGAAAATTTTATTGCCAGGATAAATCGAAAAATGCTTACGATGGACGGTCCAACAGTCCAACATCTCACGATTGCACGTCTCATTTGGAGAAAAAACTCTTATAAATTTACCATAACTAGAGATCTAACCGCGGGTACTTAGGAGACAACTAATCACTCTTCCGTTGCACCATAACTATGAGCTTTTAAAAATAATTAACCAAGTTGAGTAATATCGAACATGGGATGATCAGTCCGGCCCCATGGAAGTTTCCAACCGACCGCCAGGATAAATCGAAAAGTGCTCGCGACGGACGATCTAGAAGCCCAACATCTCACGATTACGCCCCCTCCCTCATTTGGAGGAAAAATTCTTGTAAAATTCGTCGTAACTAGGGATTGAACCGCAGATGTTTGAGAGACAATTAGTCGTCCTTCCACTGTATCATAGCCCCCGCGGCGATAGGGATGAGCTTTTAAAATGATGAACCAAATAACAGACGAACCTAAAGATCAAATCACGGATGCACGACTAAGCACCGAGGCTAGCGATAGGGATGAGCTTTTAAAATGATGAACCAAATAACGACGAACCTAAAGATCGAATCACGGATGCACGACTAAGCACCCTACTCTGTACTATAAACCCGGAAGAGACATTACATGTTGGATAAACAAAAGAAGAAAAAAAAAAGGCATCATTATTATTGAAGGATAAAAAGAAAGATAAAAATTATAAAACCATTTTTCTCCCTAAAATAATAAAAATGCTTCATTTCTTAAAGCCATTACTTTAACAACCAAAGCCATCAAAGCATCTAAGCTTTTCAAGAAAAAAAAAGCAAAAACAAAAAAACAAAACATGATATTATCTACAATATTTCTCCATAAAAAAAAGAAAAAAAATGACACTAATCTCTTGGAAGAATCTTACTTTGGAAGAAGATATTCAAAATCTCTTTGACAAAGTGACTACCCGATCCACTTGAAGAAGATGAGTCCAGCTCAAGAAACTTCATCTTTGAGCTGCATGAATTTATTTAATTTGCTCAAAGGTGGAGAGACCTGATCCTTCAATCAAAAAAGATAGTCCAAAAGTATAATGGTGCAGGATTTTATTCATATATGCATGTGCAACACATGAAGATTCATGTTTTGAGCAAGGATAATGCTACAGCAAGATGAAGAATATATATATTCTAAGATTTTTCGGTGTTTGACTGAAATTTAAACTTGTTCTACATCTAATTGATAAAGAGTGCTCTCTCCAACTAAATGAAGGTCCTTTCACCTAATTAATTACTTAATCGCAGGCATCCCTGCATCATATTAATTAGATATGAGACTAATCCTGTTCAAAGATTACTTGCCATCTTAATCTTCAACATCCACAAAAATGATAAACACTTCAAGTTGCAATATGACTGACTAAAAGTCAATGCATCTTATTCTTATTCCCTCCTCTATTCTCCTTCCATTCAGATGCTATGTATCAATCCATCACTTGAGGATGTCATAGAGAGCCAAGCAGGGTATCTTAAGATGTCAACGCGATCGTACTCCCGATCGCAAATGGCTATCTTCACGATCATCTCCACGTGATCCTGTTTGCCAAGTAGCACATTTTATTCCCTGATACATGCATCTTCCTGTGCCTTGAGACATCCCCAGTACACACATTGCAATCCCAAACCATGTAGAGGGAATTTCAATCCTTATCAAAATCTAATCCACTCTGTTGGCATCAAAATATTCCTGCAAGTGTTGTGTTGGCCACATCTATATATGCACCTGAAACCTAAAAACAATGAAAAAAAGAAAGGACACATTATCCAAGTCCTTGAACTACCAACTTTATCTCCCTCCTCTGATGTCAAAGCTCCAATTTCTTGATGTGTTGTTGATATTCCAAGTCCTAGTGCAACTTTTGCACACCTATATATACACAATTCAAACACCCCATATCTACTACAATTAAGCCATTGCCCAACAATCTTGGTCACCATTATATGGATAAGGTGATAAACTTAGCCTCGCAACGAGCCGTGGTCGTCTTTAGCTTGAGCTCATGCTACATGACCTACAGTGTGAAGAGCCTGTTCCATGAGCTAGGAGTTAATGCTGTAGTCCATGAGCTTGACCAGGAACCGGGAGGAGCGGAGATGGAGAAGGCATTGATCAAACTGTTGGGGAGAAGGCCGCCGGTGCCAGCCGTCTTTATTGGCGGCCGGCTTATTGGCTTAACCGACAGAGTCATGTCGCTGCACCTCGGAGGCAATCTTGTGCCCTTGCTAAGGGAAGCAGGTGCTCTGTGGCTCTGACCATCAACATAGATGGAGAGACATACACATATGAGTTCATGTTTACTGATGCTGTTGCGAGGTGTGAAAATAAATTATAGAGCAAATTAATTAGCCTTCATGTTGTCAATTATCAGTATTTAATGTATTGTTAAAGATACTAGCTAGCTTTATGGAGGCATCATGAACAAGGTTGAAACCAATAAGTTGATTAGATGCTGATTTGAGTTCTCAATATGTTTGCATTCTATCAAGGATAAGAGAATAATGGCAAAGTGAGACCAAAAAGATTCTTGAAAGCAAATTATTGTTGGAACTGGTCCACACTGGCAAAGTGTGCTTTGTTTATTAGCATGTAATTCTGATTTGATAATGCTAGGAAAGAAATAATAATAATAATAATAACTTTACTGATCATAGAAATAGTTCAATGTCTAAATTCCTTAGTGCCAATATGTTTTAGCAATTTTTATCACAATCTACAATTCTGAAAACTGTATGGCTTAGTCATTGATGATTGAAAAACTAAGTGGAACTAAAAAGGCAGCTAGCTGCAGTAGAAAAGATACCTGGTGAAGTTCCATGAGATCCTGCAGATAGTTGCTAAGCAGTACTTTCTTTATGCATACTTTCGTATGATTATTCAAACAAATCCATATTAGCATTAACCAATAATTAACAATTTACTTTAGTAGAAACTTGAGTTTATTTCATACGCAAGGTGGAAAAAAAACATCAGAATCCTCATCAAGCTCACCATATCAATTCTTGCCAGTGTAAGGGAAGCCTAATGCTAAAAGAAAGAAAAGAGAAGATACATGAGAACATTGATATTAGAAAATTTCAGATAACTGGTTGACAATAGTATGAATACTCTTTATATTTCCAAATTGTGACCATAGGAGTAATTTGATGCCATTTAAGATCTATGGAGATTACCAGAGACAAAAAGAAGAAATTAGTCCAAAAAGATGAGAAGAGAGGAAGATGAGTCAATAATGCTAACGAATCCATAACCCATTAGCATCCTATTAATGTTAATGAACCATATCTACGCATGTAATCCACATCCGATAATTTAAACCCCCTCTATTAATTAGCAGATTAGTCTATCAAATGGAGACTTAATCCTTCGTCCACAGCAACAAAAGTGTAGGTTTACTCTCTAGACCGCACCGTCTTTGCATAACACTAACCGATATCCTAAATCACTTTCGGATACACATAACCAAGTGAAACTATTAGAATTTGAACAATTTCTGAACATATGAATACATCAATTCAATCAGAAACAGAGAAGTTCAATCTCTCTAAGAAAAAGCAATTCAAAGAGCAATGACAAGGAAAATAATAAAGTTTGAATCGCCTTGAAAGTAATTCAAAAGCTTTAGAAAATCAATCTCTTCTGAAACTCTCCCTCTCGGATGCCGGGTACTCGAGATCAAGAGTGTCCGGGAGCATGTGTTCGATCAGGGAAGGTGCCGCTGTCGGATAAAACTCTCTATCATCATCATCACGAGCAATCGCACTCAAATTTAGTTGAGAACAATGTGGTAGAAAGGCATCTCTGAACCAAGTTGTGGATGTTCCTGAAGAGCAGGGAGCATGCATGAAGCATCATCACCACATCTTGAACAAACATGGAATCAAGGAAAGAATAGGAAGCATTACAGACCATGAAACTGTTCTGTCCAAGATTTTGCAAAGAGCTCTGCAAGTATGTCTGAGGCAGTGCAGAGGACTGAAGAATTCTGGAAGAAGCACACTCTTCTGGGTGGTTGAATTTACAGGTTCTTCCAAACTTACAGTGCCCTGTCTTCATGTAGAAGGAACACTCTTTCTCGCCCTGAAAAGATTCAAGAAGAGAGAGCAATTTCAGCTTTTGCTTGAGTTGGATTTCTGAAAGAACATAAGGGAAGAGAAGACAGACGTCGCGCAGGGGGAAATCCATATTTGTTAGTAGGTGTCAAACATGCAAGTCGATGTTGCCCTGTGTGTTCAAATGTGCATGCGTCGCCATGTTTACAAGTCTTGGCATTGGCAAAGAACTGGAAAGAACAACAAATAAATAAATAAAAAGAAGCTTAAAATTTTCAATTTGCTGCTGAAATACCCTGCATGTAGGTCGGGTTTTGCGCGCCACGGGGCCGCTTCTTGCTGCTCCGGCGATCGCCTGAGAAGGTTTGGAGCTTGGCGATCTCAGTCGGATTCCACAGAAGGAAGCACAAGAAATTAATTAGTTGGCGATCTTGATAAAGAACTCGGGGAATCATTACCGCGAAGCGATGGCGAGGGTGATGGTAGTGGCAGGAGAGGCCGTAGCGGCAGAATCCGGTGCGCATGTAGAAGCCGCAGTTCGGCCGCCCGGGTCTCTCAGGGTAGGCGGCCTCCTCTGCCGGCTCCGGCGCCAGGGGCTGTGGCGGCCACCGCTGCCCTCCTCTCTCATCCAAATCCAGCGCCCGTATCTCATCTGAGCACAACCAAAACAGAATAAGAAGAAGGGAGGAGGAGGAATGGAATTGGTAGAGCAGAGCACCTTCTAAGTCGGTCGGCAGATCGTCGTCGCGTTCCTCGGCCATCGACGAGACGGAGAAGAGCTGAGGAAGAGGGAGGTGAGCCGTGGGCGGATTGATAGTCGTTTTCCGGCGTGATTTTGAAGGCTTTAATAGCTGCTGCTTTCCGGGGGAAGCTGCTGGTTTATGTGCCCGCCAGAAAAAGGCGGCGGAAATTCAACGTCCTCAAACGGTAAACTGCCAAAAGAATCTACGGGTATGCAAAGTACCCTTACTTTTCCATAATTTACTAAATGCCACCCACCTGAGTTGAGGATACTTTTTTCATCATTTCAAATAAATTATGATTGTAATTATACATCGACTGTGGGGGTATATTAGTAATAGAGATGTTAGAAAGTAGACGGCGCCGTTTCTAGGTTTTGCGCCAGTAACGGCAATGCAAGAAGATCTGGCAAGTGGTAGGAGTAATTTATTTTACTATATTAAAAGAAAGGTGAATAGAATATTAAAAAATAAGAAAATTTATCCATTTATTTTACTTGTCATTTGAATAATTATAAAGAAATTTTGAGATATTTTATGAAATTATAAATGCGATTTACATTTACTTGGGAATTATATTTTAATAGAATAAAAATAATTATAAAAAAAAAGAGGAAAAAAAATTAAAAGAGCTCGAATAATAAAGAAGCAAATTTATACCTATGCCAATAGACCCGACCCCGGGCCGGTTGGCCCGTTGACCCGGTTAGCCGGACCGATGCCGGGCCGGTTCTGGTTCCAGGCCCCCGGAACCGTGAACCGGCGGTTAACTGCTAGTTCCAACGGCACTGAACCGCCGATTCAGTGTCGTTGGGCAGTTTTTATTTTTTTTTATTTTTTTTTTGGACGGATGAGATCATTTGACCGTTTTTTTATCAATGGCTACGATTTAGTGACCGTTATGATCCGAACTCTATAAATAAGGAGCTCATTTCATCATTTTCACTCACAAAACAACTTCTCTTCTCTCAATCTCTCATTCTCAACTCTCTAACTCTCAACTTCTCTCCGCGTTCTTCATCGACGATAATGCAAGGAGGTCACGGAGCTTCATCATCTCGATCTCGGAGAGGAAAAGAAATTGCATACGAGGATTCCAACCTTCAAATTCAATCTACCGATGATGAGACCGAGGCTCAGCCCCAACGCCCTCCGATCCCCGAAACGCAAGGAAGTACCGATGCGATTACTTCTAAGGTTCGGGATAATCCTCCTTTAAAATCGTCTATTTTCACTAAACATTTTGAGAATGTCACACTTCCGTCGAGAGAAATGTGTGCAAAATGCAAGCATTGTAATGCTTCCTACAAATTCCAAGCCGGCGGCGGCTATGGGTCGTTGAAACGACATGTAGAAACGAAGCACCCGACGGAATATGGGCTTGACCGCTATCAAACAGAATTATCTAGATTTTCTAGCGGTAGTAGTACTGATTCTGGTTTATTTTTATATTCAGATAATAAATTAAGAGAATCATTAGCTAAATTTGTTTCCGTAGAACATCTTTCTTTTAGTTTTGGAGCTAAATGCACATTTGAAAATTTGTGTAAAGAATCTCTTAATCCTGCTGCTAAACGTGTACATAGGACTACACTAACTCGTACAATTAAAAGATTAGTAAAACAAGGAAAAAAGTATTTAATTGAAGAATTTAGTAAATTAAATAATAAAGTTTCTTTATGTTCCGATATTTGGAGTGATCATTGGCAAACTCATTCTTATATGGGTATAACATGTCATTGGATTGATAACTCTTGGATTCTTCAGAAAAGATTATTATCTTATAGAGTTTTTGATGAATCACACACTGCTCATAACATTGCACAATTATTACACATAATTTTAGAAGAATATGGATTGACTCATCAAATATTTTCAATATCATTAGACAATGCTAGTTCTAATACCGCTTCAATAGATGAATTAAAATTTATTTGTCAACCTATCATTGGTAGTTTATTTTTTCATATTCGTTGTGTATGCCATATTTTAAATTTATGTGTTCAAGATGGATTAAAACTTTTACAAAATTATATTCAACAAATTAGAACCGCAATTTCATACTTATGGTCTCATCCATCTATGATGAAATAATGGGGTAGATTTTGTAAAGCTAATGGAATGCGACCAAAAAAATTTCCACGTGATGTTCCAACACGTTGGAATTCAACATATCAATTATTACAAGATTCTTTTCAATATAAAGATTTATTATGTTTATTTTTTGCACAAAATAGTAATACTAATATATATTTATTTTCACAACAATGGAATATTTGTAGTAGTATTTGTGAAATTTTAAAAGTTTTTAACGATGCAACTGAACAACTTTCTGGTGTTTATTATCCTAGTGCTCATTTAATTTTAGTAAATTTTTGTAGTATAGTATTAATATTAAATGAACATGTAAATGATGAAGTTTTAACTTTATGTATAATAGCTATGAAAATTAAATGGGAAAAATATTTTTATTTAATTTCTGAAATTTATTTAATTACATTTGTTTTAGATCCTAGATTTAAATTAGAAGTTTTACAAGAAATGTTAACTTTATATTATGACGCATTAATTCCTATTAAGGATTCTTCCTCTCCGGATCCAGCTAATATTGTATATGATATTAAAAATTATTTATATGATCTTTATAATCAATATTATGTTAAATATGGAACACAAATTAATATTTCTGAAACACAACAACCTACTACTACTAATTTAAAACTTACAAAAGCCCAACTTTTATTAAAAGAACGGACGAAACGTCCACGAGGATCCTCAAGTTCCACACAGAAACTTGAGAATTATTTTTACGACTTCTTTTGATTTTAATGAAGCAGATAGCAAAGACTTCGACATCTTGAAGTGGTGGTCACAGAAGGCTCAAAGCTTTCCCGTTCTCTCCGTGATCGTAAAAGAAATTTTAGCTTCTCCAGTGTCGACTGTTGCTGTGGAGCAGACGTTCAGTGCCGGTGGCAACATATTAGATGAACGACGATTAACCATGTCTCCCGACTCATTGGAAGCTCAAACATTACTTGATGATTGGACCAGAGCCGAGAAGCGAATCCAAGGAATGCAACTTTCAGAAGACGAAGCCGAAGAATTTGATACCGAAGGAACAAATACAACGGGAACGGGAACGGGAGAAAATGCAAGTGAGTGAGAAATGTAAAAATGTAAAAGGGTAAAAATATAAAAGAACTACGTGGGCTTTGATTCCCCTATACCCTAAGGGGATACGTAGGCAACTTATATAAGTGCAAACCCTTTTTTAATAAAATTTATTTTTTTTATTTTAATTTTTAATTTTTTTAATATAATAATCTTGAACCGTGCCGAACCGTGGCGAACCGTGAGCCGGCGGTTCCGAACCGTGAATCGTAACCGTCTTGGGCGGTTAAGGTTAAGGGTCGACCTCCCACGAACCGTCGAACCGGCGGTTCCGAACCGTGGTCGGGTTTATATGCCAACAACCTTACAAAATAGAGGGGTAATGTAAAAAATGAATATTTCGAGGGAGCAAATCGAATAATTCACTAGATCAAAACCTAACCCGACCTATTCGATTCAATTTGGGTCAAGTTTCTTCACAAAATCTGTCGGAGGGGAGGGAGGTCGTTCGGATCCCGAATCCCCTTGGGAAGGCACCTGCAACTGCAAGCCGCAGGGCGGCGGTGGTGCTGCTGCAGCTTCTTCTGTTGGTGTCACTAGAGAGCTCGGAAGAAGAAGAAGAAACGAGGATAAGGTGGAATGGGGCAGGCCCTGCGGCGTGCTACCGGAAGGGTGCGGCCCAGCAGACTCGACCCGCCGCTGCCTCCGGCGCAGAGACCTGCGCGTCCCTCCGCCGCTGCTGACCCGCCTCCTCCTGTTGCCTCGTCCACAGATGCCCCAGATCAGCTTGGAGTTCCCGATGCAGGTATCTGGTGCCCATTTCTTCTCGTAGGTGCAGAAATGAAGTAGCTTTCCTGTTATCGTTTGCCCTATGACCTTGTTATCCTTTTCCTTTTTTCCACGATAAGGTGAGTGAGGGATAAAATGAACATATTAATAAAATGAATTAGGAGGGCAAATCTGTTATATATTCCACTGAATAGGAATCTCTATTTTTCTCACATATAACTATGGGTCCTCATGGTTGTGCTGCACCATTCTCACCAAAATTGGAAAAGGCCCTGAAATATTTTTCTCCTTAAGTTACTTTTAATAATTTGAGAAAACTGAAATAGAGTTATACAAGATTTCATGATCAGTAAATTTTTGTCCTCCATATGTGATGCTTTTCATCTAGCATCCTTGAGAAACTAAAGGAAATTGACAAAATGAAATGTAGGATTGCATCTGGATTCTAGCACATTTCATTCCTTTGTTTTTTTGTGAAATCAGATGGTTACTTTCTTAACCTAGTTAATGGCTGCCCCTACGAGAGAATGCATTATAGATGTCTAACTATCATTCCATGCTTTAATTTTAGTTTTTCTCTCTTATATTTTGTTTTCAGTACTGACAAAACTTTGATTCCCTGATGCTCACTTCTGATTTCACTGAAACCCTGCCATGCAAGCTATGAAGCATGCTTGAGAATTGGAATCTTATCAATCATGTTATTGCAAGTATAGGAACACTAATCTTGTCTGTTTAAATTCCTTTGACGTTGTATTTATGCTTACTTGATTTAACTTGAGCATTATCCTTGTACTGCAACTTATGATTCTTTTGGATCTCAGAGGTGTTATATTATATCGTGTAACGTGTTGAATATTCCTAGTACTATGTAGATTTGTCTGGTGAATCACTATTGTTTCTAAAACCATTTTTTTTGTTTACTAATTTAATATATGCAATCAAACCATTTTAACTGTCATGTACCTTTGTTTTCACAGAGCTCACTGACACAGTGAAACGTGAGAGTAGTTTCCTCGAAGAAAGGGATCCAAAATATGATGATATGCTTAAACAAATGGTGGGAAGGATAAGTTCTAGGCCAGGAGGGAAATTAGTAATGGGTGAGGTGAGAGATTACATCTGTTCATGTGTTTTTAAATATATATATTTTTGTTGTAAATGCATTTATACCTGAGGCATGTACCAGTTGCATATGGCTATCTGACATTGCTTTTTTTGCTCTCATTTTGTGCTGCGCTCACAAATGAGCAACCTTCTCATAGCCACATATAGTGTTCTTAGTGCTTGATGGAACCATAATGCATGATTGTTGAAATGTTTAATCAATGTCACAGTGGTGTGCATCTGAATAAAACTTAAATCTCCATCTCATAATATTGCAAGAATGAACATCAAATCAAAATATTTAGGATCTAGCTGCTCTAAGTCATGTAATAATTGAAATGCATGATTTTTAAAAAAATGTTGCATTGTGGTTTGTACAAAAAGTTGTAACTATATAGAATGATATCTAGTTGTCTTTTTGTATTCCTTGTTGAGAGGAAATTCCAGTCATGTGCACCTCACTGACAATTATTAGTATCTTCAAGTGTTTAGGAATTGTCTACACGATGTACTTTTGGTAAATATTATATGACATGTAGCTGATGATATTTCACAAATATTAGTTTCTTATTTGTCAATTATATATTATTCCATGATGTCATATTGCATTGAGAAAATTTTATATTCTTGTCTAAATCCTTGAGGCATAGAAACTTATGAATATTCAAGAATATATTACTTGTTCCATGTAACTGTCACTTTGATTGAAGGAAAGAACAATGTGTTTTGAGTTATTAACAACAACTATACTCCATTAAATTTTAATATTGTTTCTGATGCATCTAAGTGTTTTGTTAAGGAAAATTTTCTTAATAATTTTAGTATATCTGTTTCTTCATTAACAAAGGTTTTCATTTTTTATTTTTTCAACATTTGTTGATCAATGCCTGATCGTTTCTCTAGTACTGGTTGATGTGAGTTTTTCTTTTATTAAGTTTTAATTTACCTGTATATGGATTGGCTCAATTTCAAGATCACTATGCATGCTTTTTTGCATTACTATGCCTACCTTTTTAATTCCATCATATATGCTAAATCATAATTATAAATTTATATTCAACGTCCATTTTAGCATGTGTAGTTTTAATTGTTATTTTTGATATGTGAAGTGAAGTATCAAATATTTTGGCAATTAATGGAAATTATAGAGGTAAAAGAAGGATTTTATAAGATTTTTGTTGACTTAAAAAAGTTTATGATAATCTCTAGGGAAGTAACAAATAATTTCTTTATAATTGTTGGACGTGTAGCATTACTAGAACAGATAAAATAAAAAATGTTGGTATCTAAGGGTAGTTTGGTGCAGCTTGTTGATGATAAATTAAGAGAAAATTGGTTGAGATTGTATGAAACTTATTCAAAGGTAACCATGATATCCCATGCTAGATGTGTTAGTGTATTCCCCCGCCTAGCTTGATTCTTTAACTCTTGTAAACTCCTTGTCATTTTCTTCGTACCAAATTCTGTGGGACGTTTTCATTGGGCTCTTGGAGTATCTTATTAATCTGGCATGGTTTTACTTCTACAGTTAATTTTAGTATTCTATAATCTAAAATCTTCTATATCACGGAAGAGGCTCAGCTATAGTAGACTGTTCTTAATACTATTTACTTGAAAGTTGAAAGATAAGAAATGTGGTGGGAAAAAGTGAAGAAAAATGATGAAATGTGCGTTCACCATATATTTTACATTGTTTATCACGAAGTAATGTTGATCAACCTCACTATGAGTTGGCCATTTTTTGTTTCCTTCTGTTTTGCATCTCGTTTTAGTTGCAGTCATTTTCAAGGGAAAGAAGGAATAAGGAAAACCTCCTTGCCCTTCTTTCCTACTCTCTGGATTCTATATCATCATTTCTTTATCATTTTCGAAACAAAGCCAAGCATCATCTTCCAGTTTGATTGTAGATTTATTCCTTCCTTTTGTAAATGATGCACGGGGGATTTTAAGAATGTTTTTGCATTTTTGTACTCAAGCTATTTCCCATTTTAGTGGATAATTTTCATTTTTTTAGTGTCTTTAAGAAGCCTCCTATCTAATTTTTTAGTTAACTATTTGTGGTCATAATTTGAAGATTTTTTTTTCTTCCACTCTGCCTCTCTCATACCTACCTCTGTTTGGTATGGGAATCAAACTTTTGCTTCTTCACTTTTCTCCCCCGTCTTTTGTTCCTACTCCTCTCCCTCTCCCTCCTCTTATTCTTATGCATTCCGTTTCACCTAACTATCTCTTTCCCTTGTCTCCTACTTAGACTTCTACTTGTATTCTTTCCCCTTCTGCTTCTCTGCTCTCTTTTCCTTCTTCTCTCCTATGATTGTTGTGATCTGTTCCTCTCTCCATCATTCAGGTCTCCCTTTTACATCACATCCCATTCTCCAAGTGTCCTGTTCTTATTCTTGTTATTTTTTACTCCATCTCTTATCCCAATTCCTCGTCTTCTTCATAACCACTGCATCCTACTTAGTAATCCCCTGCCAATTCTGTGACGTCTTCCTCTTCATACCTCTGCCAGCATCAAGGTGTGGCTAGTAGCTTCATCAGTAACTAAAGGTGAAACCATTACCTCGGCGGCCCCTCCAGGTGGCCCCTCACTGTCTGGAAGAGAGGTAAATCACGGAGGACGTCGCCCAGCAACAGCAGCGCATGCAAGGAGGAGTTGAGGCAACTAACAGGGCAACTAAGTAAACTCTAGTCATTATGATATATTGCACCATTATCATTTTTCATTTAGGTTTAAATGTTGAAAATATGGTAAGTTTGAGAATCAATATACACTTCTCCTAATGTTAGATTTAGTAATATAACAAAGAGGTTAAAGAAGCTTTTAAGAAAATGACATGGAAAATTTTAGTTTGGATGATATTACTTTTGAAATTTAAAAGAGTTGATATAGATATAATTTCATTAATTGAATTATTGACTAATGTTTGAATGACTAAGAAAATATCTTAGGAACATAGGGAAGGTTTAAAGAGAATTTTAGTCTTTATAGAATGATTAAGAGTAGCTGGACCCTAAATAATTAAGCCTAGGACAACATGTTAATTTGCTATAATCATACATAATAGCCTGAACGTAGCAGGTTGTTCTATTTTTGGCGAGTAGTTATACTGTTTATCACCTAAAAAGGCATTGTATCTAATAATTAAGGCAGTTTGATGGTGAGTAGTTCTACTTTTAGTTTTATCAATTTGTTATCTAAAATGAAACATAGTTGTTCTATTTTTTTTATTTTATTTCTATGATTTTTTAGTTTCTATATCAAAATCTCTACTCCAAGCAACATGAGGAGGATCCCTTTTAAAGCATCTCATCCATCAGTTCGGTGCATTAACCAATGCCATAATCACTAACAAAGTTTCTGCATGAGACTATAATTGTGATGTGATACTAATTAGTATGCATCCTGTGATACTAATTGTAGGCTAACGTACGTGAAAGATATACTAGATCATTGCCAAAGCTTCGGAGTTCAAGAGCAGAGCCTGGAGCAAGTGAACATAAACCATTACCCCCTGGGACACTCTCCATCGAGCATGTTCGTCAAATAATCCTTTTGCATCAGGGTAAAGCTGAGGACCACCCTGGTAAAATGGATGTCCAGACATCGCCAAACGATATGGAGTTGACGTTGAGCATGTCCAGCAAATTATACAATTTATGTCACTGCCTCCAGAAGATGGAAAGAAAACCATGGCGATAGATAGCAGCTAGAACTGCAAACTTTTGTTTGAATCTCGTCGCATGCTTAACATAAGACTCAATAAATTCGACCCAGATCTTCATGAACAAGTTATCTTTTAGCTGCAATGGTCTTGGAGAACAATGCCTCCGTAATCTCGGCGTGCCTATCATATTTTCTGTGTAAGTTTTTTCATGCCGGTAGAAGCCGAGGATCCAGAGTATTTACAGCGAGTAGATGAGCCTTCTGCAATAAGATACAGATCAAATGTATACTTTTGTCCTTGAAAATCAGATTGCGACCTTGTTTTGGTTTTCTGAGCTAATACTAATTTTGCTTTCGATAATATTAGTGAATGAGTATGTTAAACAGCAAGAGAATTATTACTTGTTCAAGTTAGGACTTGAATGTGGATCAGAATTGCCAGAGATCAGCATTTGAGCTATGATTAAACTTTCAATTGAGAGCAATCACAATATTTTCACTTCATCATGTTTTTTTGTTTTGTTTTGTTTTTTATTTAAGGGTCTTTCTTTGTTTTATGTAATAAGAAAGATATAGATATATATACTTGTGTTGTAACTGGAGATCAACTCAAGGGTTTGCACCAATGTGTATATCAAAGGCTCCTTTGATTACCAGATAGAGCTAAAATGTTCAAAACTGAATTAGAATATGTAAAAATTTGAAAATAATATGTGCACCACTTTTATCTTCAAATAATATTAGAAGATTAATTGCAATGTTGTCTAAACAAACAAAATAAAGTAACACGAGTTAGCAAGGGCTCATCATCTAGAAAATAAGAGAATTATATTTGATTATTTGAACTTGATTATACAAAGATAAATAATAATAATGATGATGAACAATAAGTTTGGTTCCATAAAAATTTTCTATCCATTGCTAGAATAAATTAATGAGGTTAGGTAAATCAGGAAACATTTGCGACAACGTCCCAGGATTCGTATCTCATTTAGAAAAAAAAATCCTATAAAATATGTCGTAATTAGGGATCAAATTACGAATATCTAAAATAATTAATCGCTCTCCCGTTGAATCATAACCCCGGAGTCACATCTACATCTTTGATCGTTGCACTGTAACCGGGCTCCTCTTTTGACATTTACATCTATTTGAATGGAGTTGTTTTCCTAAATTAACTCTAGGCAGACAAATACTAGAAATATCTCCCCTTAGAAAAGGAATTTTGAATTGGAGGTCCTTATTATTAGGGGAAAAATAAATCGACAAATATCATTTAGATTACTTTTGATATAAAAAATTAAAATTTGAACTTTTTCGAATATATATACACCAAGTGATCTCAGAAGTTCATACTATAAAAAACAAATACCAAATTATAGCCAAAGATGTTCAAGTCGATTAGGGTAAGAATTTCAATAAAATTTCATAAATAATTCTCCTGACAATAAAATTTCATAAATTTCCATTAATAAAATCTAAATATATACTAAAAATCAATATAAAAAGTTCATCTTCTATCATTCTTACAGAGGGTCTTAATTTTAGAAACTACAAAATCCATAACACTATTTTATGAAAAGTTAACAACATTAGTTTAAAAACTTCATATCCAAACTTAATTAAAAAACAGACTACATAAGAATCATATAGAGTTAGTTATATATATACAAATTGTAAAAGGTTAAATATATAATGTAAAATACGGCAATTCGAAAATCTGGACCAGAAAATTTTTCAGGATTTTTTTTCCAGATTGAGTCTAGGGTTTCCGGCCCTACGAGAGGAGCTCCAAAGGGCTTTATTGTAAAAGCTTAAAACTTATCATGTGTTTCGGGTAAACTTTTAACTTATGAAAGGATAAATAATCTAAACTTGGGGGTGTAATATGGAATACAATAATTTGGAGGGTTAAAGCGGCTAAAAACCTTACTCTAATGTTAAGGTTTGAATTTGGGAGAATGGAGGGGCTTTTCTGCAAAAACCCCTCTCCCTTTTATTATAACTTCTTCCTTTTCTCCCCAAGCCCTAGCCGCTGGCCAAGCGCCGCCTCCTTCCTTTCGTTTTCCTTCTTCCTCCCCTCGTGAAGCCCACAGCCAGCGCCGACCCGACGCCTTTCCTCCGTTTCTTCTCCCCATCCGCGCGACCTCACCGTAAGGGAAGCCCTTCCTCCTCATCCCTTCTTCGCGAACCTTAGCTGCTGCGCCGACTTTCCAATCGCCGCAGCCAAGCAACCGAACAATCGATCTCTTCCCCTAGCCTCGAACAGGTGAGTTGTTAGACCTAGGATTTCTAGGTTGTGTTGACTCCAATTGAAGGTCGAATGTTGATTTGCCGTAGCTACTCTAGCAGGGATTGGCTTGCAACCCATATGATCAGATTTTGATCGAAGCAAAGGAGTTGATATTAACTAATTTTCCAGATTGAAGCAGGGAGTTTGGTGTGTCGTTTCAGGTGAGTTCTTCGTTAAGTTCTTAGTGATGGTTCAGATTTTTATTCTGCTTCAGTTTTGGGAATGGATTTCACTACGAGTGCTCACTCATGATTTTGCTGAGGATTTTCTTGCCGTGAGCTCCATCTATTAAGGAATTGTGGATGTTGATTTTAGATGTATGTTCTGATTTGAATCACTGTCGTGAGCTCCTCAAGAATTGCACTTATGCACCTTATGTTGGCACCATATTTATTCTGATTTGGGAATTTGGTTTATCGTGAACTTTGTGATTGGGTTTCCAGGGGTAGAGTATATTTTGTTCTAGATCTCCTTGTGGATTTTTATAGATCTAATGTGGTTTTAATGTTGTGAATTATGATTATGAAATTATGGATTGATCTGTTAAAAGATTGGGAAACAAACATGCTAGGTTTTATATTATTTAACTTGATTCATATGAAATGGAGATGGATCTACGTAGCACTGTTAATGGTGGAAGTTGTTGTGAGCTACCGTGAGATACCAACGTAAGGGAGGTGATTTAAGCATTCCTTTGAGGAGGGTTTGGTGAATATTAATTGGTTCTGTATATGCTGTGAGCTAGGTGGAGTTGGTTTTTGGCTTGTTATTATGTGGTCTCTTGAGCTCCCTTTGTAGAAGGAACATGTTGTTCTGGATAGCCTGAAGAGTGAATGGATATAGATCTCTTTAGTTCTTATGATAATTTGTTGTGTGATATTTGGTGGATTAGGGTAGATGAGTAATTAGAAACCCTTTCCATGTAATTAGATGTAATTAGATGAAAGGGGATAATTAGGAACCTTTCATTTAATTAGAGGTAATTAAATGGAAACGGACGGATTAGGTTAACCCTAGAATGGATTAGGGAGTAATTAGCTAGTTACAAATTTCTGTAGTGGCTAATTAAATCTGTCCTTGATACAGGGACTTGATTGATTATTGTTGCTGATTATTGGCGGGTGGTTCTATCTCATTTGATACGGACTTCTACTCTTGGAGGCGGGTACCCTTTGACTTATCTCTTTTGATATTGTCATGTGATTATGCATAGTCTGTTATAGATAGCAGTAAGATTATACGCTATCCCTGTTTAGTATGCCTGTTCTGGATACTTGTTGGTTATCCCTGTTTATTATACCTGTTCTGGATACATGTGGTTTATACCTGAGTTATTATGTTGTAGTTCCATACAGTCTCAGGTATTGTCATATCTTTATATATGCTTAGAGATCGTGTTGTATCTCCTGCCTTTGACCTTGAGGGATCTGTAGTCTCCAGTCAGTATACCTCGTAGGTTACCTGTATTTCCTGTTATAGGATTTCAGATTGAGACTTAGTATACTGAGGACTTGGGGAGGGAGGTATGTGTATCTATCATACACCATCCTTGCATTGTTGCATGCCGGCGATCAGCGACTCCCTTGTAGTTGAGCCTAATCGTCTTCCGGCACATGATATGCACACACGGCCACTCATGGGTTAGTGGATACCGCTGGGTGTGTGCATTTGCTCTGTAGTGCTCCGCTCGTCCGCTCAGGGGTAGTGGTTTCGGAGCGTGGTAGCAAGCAGGGATCCCTTCTCTACCCATAGACCAGAGAAGATGAGAGAGATATCTCCCCCATATATACATGGGGCGGAGCGATAGCTCCACCAGCATCCTGTCCACTCGGTCACTCAGGAGCAGTGATGGCAGAGTACTGACAGTGTCACAGCTCTACCCACTCGGCCGACACAGTATCGCCTGTCTCGGTGGCTTGACTGGAGTTAGGGGGTGACCATGGCATTGCACCATGTGCATATTCTGCATCGTGCATTGTTTGCTGCACTTATTTGCTGCACTTGTTTGACATTGCATATTCTGGAGACTTGTTACCTGTGCTTATATGTCTATTGGTATTCCACTGGTATTTCTTACCCTCTGTACAGGTTAGATGGATTCAGGTATGTATCTACCTAGTAATTTCAGTTCCAGTCTTTCTCTACTGTTGATATGAGACTGTATTAGCTGAACCCTTATTGTTGGTATAACTTTTTATGCATATCTGTTGGGTATTCGCTGAGCTATGGACTCACCCCGTTGCCATACATTTTATTTCAGGTTGATGCCTGCCAGGAGATCCCTAGCAGCCAGTCCCCAGCTCCCGAGGAGCTCTGCTTGGATTTATTTTACGTTGTTTTTGCTTATGGACCCTGTGTATATACTTTGCTTCCGTTGCCCTGTTTTGAACATGTATTCATGTTTTTATTCGATGGTGTTGTACTTTTGAGTCCTATGTTGGACTTCGCTTGGTTTTGATTTTATTTCTGCCCCTGGCAGCTCAGGTGAGTTCGTATTTTGGTTTTACGATAGTTATAGTCATATACCTGCTATTTCTGCATGGATTTGAGGCCTGAGGCCATTTAACTGCGTGGTTGTGATATATTTGTCTGTGTGGTTGTGTAAATTGTCCGCCGGACAGGAAAGGTGCTGTCCGATTTTATATTGGAACAGCGGCTCCTGGATCTCGGGGCGTGACATATAAACTCACAACATATAAAATAACTGAACTATACCATCAAGTAAAATTAAAAACAAATTTCACTAAAAACAGTTCCAAACTCTGTTCAAGAAACAAGTCGCATTTTTTTCAATTAAAAGAAACAGAGTAAATAATCAAGAGCACTTTGTTTAATAAAATTTGATAATAAAGCAAAAACCCACGTACAAACAGCAGTTGAACCACTCCAAACAAGTCCAAATACATAAACTTGAATATTCTTAATAGCAAAAATAAGTAAAACTTATTTCATTGGTACACGCATCATCTTCTAACACTTAATCTCTTTCAATCCATAAGCGAAATATAGGAAGGTTGGATCAACTGCGCCATCCTTGTAGTATGCAAGAACAACACTCGCATCATCGTGCATGCCCTCGCCTACAAAACTATCAAATCGGATAAAAGAGGATTAGTAAGCTAGGTGAAGATTTCACAACTATCATGGGCATATTAAAAAGTTGAAGGGAAGTACTAAACCAATAATAAAGTTGTTGTCATGACTATGACAGATTTGAGTCATGAAACGGCCTCTTAGAATGCAAATAAAAATAAGTACATTAGAACCCTTCTCCCCCACATTGAAAAATACTTAGTGACTGGCGCTCTTTATGGGCATATCAAAAATTTGTAAATGGTATACTTTACTAAGCACTAAAATTGCCAACAAAATGGAGTATAGAAGAAAATTTAATTCTTACAATTGCAGATCTTTGAGCTTTGGAAGTAGAAACTTTGTGGCTCCTTCGATATGTTTCTTGAACAGTTCTTGCTTTTCCTCATCTAGTTTAGGTGTTAACAGCTTGATGTACCGCTTAATGAAGGTCACAAACTGTTTTTTATCAAATGCAGGTTGTTCCTGTTTGCCGATAGAAACAGAAAGTTATAGTTGATATCTTGAAAGGATAGATCATGAAGTCTATGCTTATTTAAGAGGGAAAAGAGAAAAAAACAATGACCTGAAGTCTAAATGTGTCGACTATGTCGACAACCTTAACGGCAGTATCATCAACACCTTCATCTTCTCCACCCCTTCGGCTGAAGGGTTTGCACCAATGTCTACATCAACGGCTCCTTTGACTACCCACTGCCAAATAGATCTAAAACGTTCAAAACTGAATACTACATGTGAAAATTTGAAAATAATATTTGCACTCTTATCTTCCAAGGAACACTAGAAGGACTAATTGCAGTGTTGTCAAAGCAAACAAAATAAAGTAACATAACTATTGATAGAAGATTAAAGTTAGTTCACGACAGGAAACATTCAAAACAAATATAGAAATTAAGTGCATAGATTGATCAACTTAATTTAAAATCAAATGATAAAAAAATTGAAATCAAATAAGAATGAAATAAATTACCTTCCCTTCAACCTCCCAGAGCATCCCATTTTCAATTTCCTTGTATGGGAATGAGTCAGACAAGAGCTCATCACCTAGAAAATAAGACAATTACATTTGATTAAACATATGTGAAAGAACATGAAGACATTTGACACCAGCAGCATTCAAACATATCGAAAAGGAGGGACAAAAGAGCAATTTAAGAAACTAGACTAAGATGTGTGTAAGAGGATGAATAATAAATGTACTTGTATCTCTTACTTATTCACACTAAAACAAAGAGGCTTGACTACACAAAAATCAGATTTTGCATTAGAAACAAATTAATTTCTAGGTGAAATCAGTGCGTGGATGAAAAATGAATTGAATATTGCAAGGGGAACTCTCAATAGGAAACGGAATGAAGAAAATATATGAATTGTTTGTTATCTTAGAGTGAATACATCATGTTTACTCATGACTTCCTTCATTGTTGCACAAGAATAGGGAGGAAAAAGAATTATCATATCTTCGACTCAAATTGCAACTAATGACTAATACACTTTGGGAAACATTCAAAGTGCGACACGTTCAAAATATATCCAAGCATCGAACTCAGGAATTGATTATGAACCTATAAGCAACAACTTTTGGTAGTTGCCTATATTTCTAACAAAACCATAATGACAATCATCTTTGATGAACATATATATAAATCGGCCTCAATATAGGGGAAAAGTTGACTTATGCTCCATTGTCTATCCATAGCTACTTCCACATAAATGTTGTATCATCTATAGATGTCAAGGAGTATAGATCTCAAGGAAATGTTGCATTATACTCTTGTGTATCCTGTACTACATGTTGCATTATGCATACTAATGCTTTCAAAACAATGAATAGAATATTTACTTTTAGAAAATTTAATATTACACTTCTCTATAAACCAACAAAATTCCATCAAAAACAATTAGTTTCAACTAAACTTAGCTCAATGATGCTTCGTTAGAATTATATACCCAAAATGTCCTATTATGATTTTCAAATTATTTAATTTAATGTTTCTGCTTGACTTCACATTTTTTTCATTTTAACTATTTTTTCACATTCAAGTGTCATCTTATCATCACAAAATATCAAATATAATATAACAAATTCACCAAACTAGTCCAAATATCAATAAATGATCAGATTCAAAAGCACTTTATGTGTTTCAATGTTAAGGGCAACATTATCAATCAACAAAACTTTATTACTATTTTTTAAATAAAAAAATAAAAAATCAAATTGATCTATGCATGATTTCCTAATTTGTAACTGCATATTTACAAAATTGAAATTTGAAATTATAAGCAAAATGATATGTTGCAATTTTGCATTCAAGAATAAATAGATTCTTTAGTATCCTACGTTAGAGAAAAAACATATTTTTGCATCCCATTATTAGGGCATTCGTAACAGAGGTTTATACTCCACCACATCATTACCCTAACAAAAGTTAAAACCTTACTCCTTTTAAAAACCTCTCTCCATTATCATAAACCTCTCCAACGAGGTTTAAAAAAGAGTATTAAATCCTCTTTGCATTAAATATTAGTTTGCATGCAGCTTGAATGCAGTATAAACCTGGTCCCAAGATTTTGGGACCGGTTTATAGAAAAAGTTATAAACACCACCCATGTAGTGGGGGTGAGGTTTATAATGGGGGGTTTATAGCATAAACCCCATGCTATAAACCTTCCGTTGCAGATGCCATTAATTAATAGCACTTTTGCACAAAGGTATCAACCCTCTCACAAGACATGAATTTATGCATGTGTTTAGCTCTGCCCAACATCCAATTACACAAGAGAGCTTATTTATTTCATTGATGATGGCGAAATTAGACACCCTAACTATGGCCTCTGTGACACATAGAGCAATTTATTGTTTAAAAAAATTGGCAAGGTAATTGAAGGAGATATAGTGTATTTTAGAGAATTATTAAAACTCTAAGAGTGGCGTCAAATAAGAAAACCGTGGAGATATTTCCTTATAGCAATACAATTTTGTAAGATTTAGTATAAGATCATAAGCTTCAAAAAACAAGCGGCTTAAAAATCTCCAGACTCTTATTGTCAGAACGAAAGAGACCATTTTGCAAGACGCGTCAATCACCACCACACCGCTTGCTAACTAGTTAGCTATTCAGGAACAATTCTTCAGAACGAACCTTAAGCTCAAAAAAAATTAAAAATAAATCCTTACTCATGGTTCGACGAGCATAAGAAAGAGGAGCAGCAACATAGAATTGGCGGGTAAAGAAGGGATAAAAATGAAGAAACATCAGCTATGGAAGGATAACCCAAAAAATACAATTTTAAAGCCAGATCCATACTTCAATTCTACAAAAACCACGAACAATCGAAAAAAAAAAAATCCAAAGAAAGAGGGAAAAACAATAAAAATTGGGTTTTTACTCATACCAGAAAGGAGATCCTGATAAACCAACATGATGCCCGAGATGAGTTGATTGAACCTCACGCAGAGAATAGGAGGGAAGAGGCGGCGTGAGGAAGAGAGAAGTTGATCGAGGGAGGCCAATTGAATTTATAGTGGATGTTTAGGGCTCACGACGAAGCGTCCCGATCCGTCTCGGCTCTACTCATCCATCTTAACCGCAGGATGATGAACCAACGGCTCTAATTGTGATCTCGGCCGCGCATATCTAAAAAAACCGATGAAGACGCAACACCGACTCAGCCGGTCATATCTAACCCTAACTAGGGAGGGCAGATTCCACTTGACCTCCTGTCCGCTTGTCCTACTCCTTAACGACGTCCGATGAATCATTCGATCATCGATTGAACATCATCGACGATCTTCAATCGTCACTCCGAACAAAATTATATCCTGAGAGTACGATAAATCCGTCGAGATTGCCGCAATTACGATCTCACCGGATTCACCGTCGAATCCGACAAGATTACAATTGCAGCGATTTCGATCGATTTACCGTTCTTTTAGAATATTATTTGATTCGGTAAGACGATAAAAAATTATCAATGATTTCGATCGATGATCGAATGACTCATCGACTGTCGCCGTCAAGTGCAAGACAGGCGGGAAAAGATCCTTAGAGAGAGGATCATGTATGATAACTGGGAGAGATTTTGTAGAATATATCCCAGGTCAAGTTTCATTAATGATTTTATTTAATTAAAAATTTTAAAACGATTAAAACCTTGCGAACGGTGTCTCCTTTGACTTAACTCACTACTAAACTAACGTAAATTTAAATATTTATAAAACATATTCAAAAAGTATTTTATTCTCCAATAATAATTATTCATTATTTTATTAGCGAAAAATAAAATATAAAAGAATATATGATCTATAAATAATTTAAAATTAAATACCAATAAAAGTCTAACGGTTGAACTTTAATTTTTTTTTTATAAACGGTCGTATAAGAACATCAGAATTTTATTTGTTTGCCAAACATAATTTTATTTACAAAAGTATATTCCAAAAAATTTGTAGAGAAAATAAACTATTTTATTATTTGAGTGTGATAATAAAAAAACTTTATATTTAGTACATATCGATTTTTTTTATACCAAGCCTAGCTAGCACTCTAGACTAATAAATGAACAGCTTATGAATAAGATATATATTATAACAAATATATAAAAATAATTATTATAATTATATATATGACAACCTAAAATCAACAAAGAAAAAGGCAGCACTCAACCAAACACGTGGAGAAATTGTTCTAAATGAATTACAAATATTAAGGCCGCAACCACAGGAAACTGTCGATCAACCAAAATTCAATACCAGCATTAGAAAATAGATATTGGTTTTCAAGTACACCGAAGCAAAACATGGATTTTCGAAGCAAATAAAAAAAAGTTCTAACAGTTTGTTCCCCGACATGTTACTGCTTGAAGAGCAGGTAAGGAAATACGGCGTCCCCGTGAACCTATTCTGCAACTGCTGATACTCTACTTCTTGGCTTTCTTGGGAGCTCTGCATGGATAGCATACCACCATCAATGTATGAACAAAATATGTAGATTTTATGCCTAATTAGGCAAAGAACAGTATGCTTACTCTGTTTGGGGAACAAGTGGGGGAGCGGGGGGCGATCTGCAGGACCCTATTTTCGGCAAAATTAACACAGAAAATTAAGAAAAACAAGGGAGATGGAACAGTTTGTGATTCTTCTCTTTTGTCGAACTTAACAATGGAAGAATTAATCCACTAGAGCAAATCCGAGCAGCAAGTCCAATTGTAATGAAAGAACAACTAAAGAAATCATATTGTACCTGAGCAAGGCGTTCCTCCCTCCTAGCAATCTTCCTTTCTCTGCTAGCCTTGCTTTTGGCTCGCTTAGCTTCAAATTGATCTGCCAAAGTCTTCTCTCTGGCCTTTTCGGCTTTAGATTTGTGGATAGTTTCCATGAGGACCCGTTTGTTCTTAAAAACATTACCTTTGACTTTCATGTACATATCATGGTACATGTGCTTGTCGATCTTCTTGGATTCACGGTACTTTTTCAACAAGCGCCTCAAGACTCGCATCCTGCGCATCCAAAGTACCTTTGTAGGAAGCCTTGCTTCCCTTGTACCCCTGCGCTTACCTGCAATACAGGGGAAAAACATTAACTGAATGCTAAGTAGAGATTTTTTTTTAGAATATAGATAATTACCGTATCCAGAGTGTCGGCCTTTTCTCTTTGCCTCTAAGGCCCTCCTTGCACGAGAACGTGAATGAATTTTGGTTGGCTTCCTTATGATAAAACCATCTTTCACAAGCTTCCTAATATTTTGGCCTGCAGTTGAAAATTTCGGTTTGAGAATATTTAAATTATGAACGACTTCAAAGTGAATGTTTCAATCGTAAATAACCAAATTATGTTCACTAATGCAAACAATGACTCAAAACCATAAATGGCAATCCCAAATCCAGGTGAAAAAGGTCAGAGGGTTGTGTTAGGCCTTGACAACTTGCGTTAAAATTTTTCAAAACCTGAAACAAGTCCCTAAAATCTGGCACATAATAGGATAATAAATAATGCCGAGAGCATCTCTCATTCCAAATGGGTCTTTTCACTCAGACAGCTTCATTATCTTTTATTGGCAATAACTCTAATAGTGCAACCAATAAACGCATGGGATGGGATTCATATTAAATCCCATCGAGGTAACCTCAGTATTTCAGATTACTTTCCAAAATTTCTTTCATAGTAATAATGACCATAATAAGCATGTGTTGGAAATAACAGAGACAATTGCCATGAGGGCTATAAACTGAATCAGCATTGGCTGGTACTAGTAGACCCAAAAAAACACGAGAATCTCTACAATGTTCACGACGGAAAATTCATTTCAACCTAAAAAGTTTACCTACTCTTCAAATTTCTCGACAGTGTTAGTATAGAGAATAAATGACAACCAGACAAACTCTAGAAATCATTTTGCCGATGTTGAAAATTCAGAAGGGTTCTTTGAAAACACAAGTAAAACTTTATGTTGATGGACCATCAATATTTTCCACATGTTTCCCACATAAACCAGTATAAATATTTTTAACCCAGATCATATTTTCCACTCTATAAATATTTTCCACATGTTTCCCACATTAAATATTTTTAATAGAATCATAATTGTCTAAAGAATTAACACAAAATGCAAAAGTAATAGAATCATATTCGTTAATAGAATTATTTCAGTCAAACTGTATAATAGATGCTTTCTAGAGTTTAATGTGACTATGTATACTGTATGCATAAAGAACTTAGGCAAGGTTAAAACTCTTAAGAGACAGTGGGATAAAAAAACTAAAAGACAAGGAATCATTGAATCACAATTAAGCATAGAAGAAAGTAAGACAGATGCCACAGGCTTACCATAGAAAAGAATGAAAATTTCAGCATGCATCTGGCATTTGGAATTTAAAAAAACAGTTGGAAGCCAAAACTGAACTAGCTGACTGACAAAAAAAAAGGACAATGTAGGGGAGAGACAGTTGATGAGAAGATGGAATATGGTGAAAAGTTGAAAGATGAAGAAACTAGAGAATAAAAGGATTGTTGTAGAACAAGGAGAGATGAAGACAGCAAACAAGAAAAATAAAGTTTAGCAAGTCCGAGAGGTTATGCCTGTTGAACATGAACAGACAGAATAGAAAAACCTAGACATATAATGTTTAACAAGCTTAAGTTGGCTGCACAGCCACATAAGTCAAGTAGACCTGAATGGACTCACAAAACCAATTAGAATTCACAAATCACAAGTGCATGAATTGGAACACGAAGTCAACAAGAACCAGGATTCAGTTCCAGATCTAGGTCCTTTCTGACTATGTCCAAGTGCCAGTCTGTAAGCCCGCACAAATAACAAGTTGGCTCATGAATTTGACAAAGTTGGATTAAGGATATGGAATGGAAAGTTGGAAACAATTTTTACAGCTACTGCAATAGAAAATGCAGCATGAAAAAAAGAGGGTGTGGTGATAGTGGATATTCAAGAGACTAGTGTTGAAGGGCTTGTTATTGAAAGTCATTATGATGATATTCATGAGGAAATACCCAAGTCGCAATACTCCTGCAGAAAAATGAAACGTTCTGGTTCATAACTAAATTTGTCTATATTTTCCTACGCTGCATTTCAAAATTGTTATGAGATCACGTAAGATTAATGCCAGAAAATATTATTAATCCACAGCACAAATTCAAGCCACCTTCCAATCCAATTGAATATTACATGAAATAAATCGTTAATATTACAAGACTGCCCAATATTGCTTTGCGTCCATGTAGGTCTAGCATAAACTAATAATGCATGGGTGCAAGAAAGAACACTTGTATTCTCCTTAATTAATGGTCAGGTCACTAAGCAACCAATAAGGCTAATGTGCTAAGGTGCTGACCTCCATTGCATTAGGCAGGGAAGAAGCTCCCTGCCACTCCTTTAATTTGATCCTCTCAAGTGATATAATCTCATTCCTCTCACTTCATTTCTACTACTCGTTTTCTCTCCATTTCTTTGAATTGAGACGATTACAGTTAAAAGCTAATACAGATGACAATACACTGGCCATAGATCTCGAAACATATCAAAGTTATCGGGAAAGCAAAAACAGCAATATAAGAAACATAGCATATAGTCATGATTTGAAAGGTGAACAAGTTAGGCGAAAACCCTTTCACCATACAAAAACTAATAATCTTATAAATAAGAAACAAAATTAAAACATATTTGAAGAATGTCAAGATATTGGCATAGGATACTAAACAAACGCACGAAAAGGCCTTCAGGTTTCAAGTGTACGACGACTAAATGAACCTATGAACATGTGAAATGAGGCGATCTCAGGACAAAACAAAACCAAGAACGAATCAGCCAAAAGCAAACCGATAGCTAAAGCCAAGGCCAAGCAAACTGAATTAAAATTTGAAAGCCGGCACCATCCTCTCGTATCGCTCAAGTTCAAGGTGAAGATGAAACCTAAGAGAAAAGGAGTTGTGGTTCTTACGGGAATTGGCCATGGAGATCTCGTTGACCTCATTGGGATCGAGCCAGACCTTCCCCCTGCCGCACTTGAGAACACTAGCGGAGAGCCGCTTCTGAAGCTTGAGCGACACCATCGATCCCCTCCCCTTGCTTTCCTCGCGCACAGAGGAACGACGTGAAGAAGGCGGCGGCGGAGGCTATTTGTAGACGACATGCTCGTTCATTCCCCTATCAATTTAGGGTTTTCATTCAATGGCAAAATTGTAATAAGACTTCCATTATAAGGTTGGGCCACAGCAGATTGGGCTGCGGCCTGCTTAATCATTTCATTAATAATAAAACATAAATTACAATTAAATTTGTGAGAATAAACTATATTTAAATAAATCATCTTTGTTTTCATTTTTTAATTTAATTAATTTATATTTGTATAATAAATTTTATCTAAATTGCTATGTAGATTAAAACTATATATAAATTTTAAATATAACCGTCAAAAATATTAATAACTTTTCCATAATTATTTTGTTCCCTTTGGCTCTTGTAATTATAAAAGAAATAAAACTGTAAATATTTGAAAGTTGAAATTAAGAAGTCAAAAACTTCATCCTTCAAGTTTAGAAAGGATTATTTTATTTACTTTTACTTGATAGTAATAATAATTTTATTGTAAAATAATACTAATGAAAAAAAATAATCAAAATAGTAGAGAGGTGGATGAGACTCAAATTTTCTAAACATATGAGGATAAAGAATTTTTTTCAAATTTTATTGTTAAGTTTACAAGCATATTAAATCTTGATTTTTTTTTTATTTTCTATATATTTTTAGCACTCAAACATTTTTATTTTTATTTTATTTTTTAGATTATATATATTGATTTGATTTAAATCTTTTTATTGGTTTATTCATTATTTGGTTAACGAAAGCGTCATGCATTAAAATCTCAATCTTTTATTTTTTTTAATGAAATATATAGATTAATATAATTTTTTAAATTAAATATATAGAGTAAAGGTGCTCCAACAAATTAAAAAAAAGATTCATAGAGGCCTAAAATGCTCATATTTTTAAAAGAGAAAACCTAGAAGGGAATTAATAAAAGAAATGGGAAAAAATACAATTCTATGTTTCATATGTTTTATGTTTTATTCTTAAAAATATATATGATGAAGAGTTAAATTTGGAATGATTGATCCATCTCTATGAACATTTTTTACCAGTTGTTCAGATAAATCAAAAAGAAATTCATAGTCGGTGAATAATCCAGAAGTTCATCATCCTATGATTATGCGTCCTAGTTAAAGAAAAAAAATTTATAAAATACATCATAGTTGTGGATCAAATTACGATTACCTAAGTGATAACTTAATACTCTTCCGCTTCCGCTTCCGCTTCCGCTGTAACATAGTGACTACTGTGGGGGCACAAACTGTTACTGTTAGTTTGATAACTGACCTTTTGGAAGGGAAAAGAGAGCATTCTTCTGCCAAACTGAAGTGTCATACCTTATGAAAGCACGAGTTGAGCCCGGAAAGTTTATCACTACTACTTGAGCATTAAGAATTATTTGCTTAGCTGAAAAATCAAGCTACTGCTAGGGCACACAAGTGTTATTATTATTTTGATAACTGACCTTTTGGGAGGGAAAAGAAATGAATGCTTCTGCCAAACTGAAGTGTCATATCTTATATATGAAACCTTGAGTTGAGCCAGGAAAGTTTAGGAAGGATTGTATTTATTTATTTATTTTCCCATCAGTTTGGCAGAAGCAATGATTTTTTTCCCCACCCAAATGTTCGGTTGATGCTCAAGTAGTAGTGATAAACTTTCCTTCTCGACCCATGGTTTCAAAAGGAATGAGATTTAGTTTTTCCTTTCCAAAAGGAAAGTTATCAAACTAATAGTTGTTGGTGCAATCGACACTAATAATCAAATTTAGATTTTGATATATAACATAAGATTAAAATTAGATCATGTGTTTTCTAATATATGGACAAAGTGTGCAGACTAAAAGATTTGACTGATCTAGAAAATCAGACATCAAGTTAATGTCTAGTTAGGTCAGGAGGACCAGATAAGTCCAGATAGGTTAGAGAGGACCAAATATCCAACAGGAAGTTCAGTTGGGTCAACGGGACCAAACAATTAGTTGAAGTCCAGATGGGATATCTGATAGGAAGATCTAGTGGGTTAGGAGATCAAACGTCAAGTAATTCTGCAAATGATAAGTAAGAAATAAAAGAAAGTTCTAGTGAGGATGAGTCTTGGTGGGACTGTAGGCGCTGTCTAATTTAGATCCAACGTGAAAATCTAAGTTAAGACCAAGACTAAATCTTAGTCTTAGTTAGACAAGATCTAATTCAGAAAACTATTCATGCATTTGTCTTAACTCTGTTTTGCAAATAGTTTTATTTTTAGACTAACATACGTAGGAAATTCACTTCAGTCGTCTTAAATGCTTGAAGGTGCCTCAAGTAAATAGAGATGTCTCAAGTGAACGAGGGTGCCCTGAAGAGAAAGCACTGAAGGTTCCTCGGGTGAATAGAGGCGCCCCGAATTAGATAAGACGCGACGATAGAACTTCAACAGTGGAGGCGTCTTGGATGACTAAAGGCGCCTGAGCTTTGGCATCAAAGGCGCTTTAGATCATTGGAGGCTCCCTGAAGAGGATAAATACTGACATCTTTGGATCATATCAACATTCATGGAGGCACCCCCATGAACCGAGACACCCCAATGCTTATAAAAACAGCACTTCATCCACAGATCAAATCATCTCTTTACGACTGACTCGTCAATCAATACTGTTGTTCCTCATTCTGCAACTACTGTGCTACGACTTTACTATGTCGAATTCACATTTAAGCAAACTTCTATAGCAAGAACCATACCAACATCGAAATCCTATTTTCGGTAAAATAGTTAATTGTTAATTATTAATATTCTTGTATAGGAAAGTGTAGTGTGTTATATTTCTTTATCTTTGTATTGATATCTCTGTCTGAAAGTTCTTGGGGAGAAAATTTAGTCGATTGCCCATCGGAAACATCTCAAGAGGGCGCAGACCTTGGAGTAGTAGCCGTTGGTCTACAAACCAAGTAACCAATCGTATGTTATTTTCATTGTCTTAGTTTATTTTCTTCCGGTACACGCTCAAATTTTCGATAAGTCTTTTGAAAAAAAAGTTTTTTATTACGCATGATTCATCCCTCCTCTGCAAATGATCCTACAAGTAATATCAGAGTAAGAATCGCACAATTTTTGTGCAACCACAAAATTGAGCAAATTTTATCTCTTTTTCAAAATCATTTTCTATTTTTTTCCTTTAATTAATTCTTTTATGCTGCATTACTTATTCAAGACCTAAGTCTTAGATTTTTTTTTTTAGTTTTATAAGCAAGGGATACAGCATCCCCCCCCCCCAAACACACATTTTTTAATAGGGATGACTTTCCATACCAGAAGAGAAAAATAGAGATCTATCTGAAGACCGACATTGAACAATGGCTCAACATTCGACGAAGGTACACGACTCCGAAAGATGAATCCGGCACTGTGCTCCTCAACCCAGAAAAATGAAACATAAAAATGAAGAAAAAAATCCAAACTAATTTCAAAGTATTAAACACCCTCCAATGCAGGAGGACCAAGGAAGAACTTAACTAGGTCAAACCCTTCGATTAATAGTAGAATTTAACTAATGATTCAAATGGTAGTATAAACTTTCCTGATTCAACTCATGATTTCATAAGGTATGACACTTCAATTTGGCAGAAGCAATGCTCTCTTTTCCCTTCCAAAGTTGCTTGTTGGTTTCAGCTGAGCAAATTATTCTTAATGCTCAAGTAGTAATAGATGCTTGCTAAAATGACTTATATCTTGTTTGGCGCATTTAGCATCTTATTAAAGGTATGAAATTTTGTATGTATCTGTCCAATAGCTTCAACATAATCTAATCTCCTTGCCTGCTTCACTCCCTCATTTGTCTTGTGCTATGGTATTTTCCCTGCTTCACTGCCCCTGTGTTCATATTTGTCACCTCATGAATAAGGCATCATTTTGCAGCCCTCATGGAACATTCCCTTCTCTTTTATAAAAATAGTATGTACACTGTTGAAGAGTAATAGCTAAGAATAAAACACAAAGCATATGAAATATCAATATTTTTTAAAATATTTATTTATTTTGCTTAGTGATTCGAGGGTTCTTAGAGACAGTAAAGGTTATTCGTTCGCTTTCAGTGCCTCCTTTAATTCGTCCCAGAGTAATACGGAAAAGGTAAATCATAAAGATTACTAGCTCAGATATTATAGTTAGCGTGTGAGAAGGATGGACACACTGACTTTGTCAGATTTGACTTCAAATTTTAAGGTGGCAATACCGATACATTAATCATTAGTCCATTCCGTAAGGACAATCAAGAGTTATTGGAGCACCATCCTTGATAGATCAACTAGAAGATCATCATTAATCGAGTAGCTAAATATATAAGTTGGTCGAATAATCGCTATTGATTGAAGAATCTTTGTTAATTTGATGGAGCACTTATACTCTATTATTTAATTAAAAATTAAAAAAAAAGCAAAGATGGAGATATTAGTCAATGTCCCTTTCATTAACCAAATAATGAATAAACCAATAAAAAGATTTAAATCAAATGAATATATATCTAATCTAAAAAAATAAAAATGGTGGAGTGTTAAAAATATTTAGGAAAAAATCAAGCTTTAATATGCTTGTAAATTTAACAATAAAATTTGAACAAATATTAAATTTAGAAAATTTAACTTGGTATGTGGATTTAAAAGGCAAGAATAGGAATAAAATATATTTCATTCACATTCTTAATACTTGATAGGCAAGAATCGAAATTAAAATATGAATTTGATACCCCTAATTTTATAACCCAACTCTCCCTGGATTATCACTAAACTCATAAATTCCTCAATCAAAATTCATTATTATTCTCATTATCGAATATATACCAAACACCCCTGAGTCTCTTCCACCTCTGTACTATTTTGATTTTTTTCCATTATTATTATTATTTTACAGTCACATGTTTTTTTATAATATGTATAATATGTAGATGAAACTATAAAAGTAAAATAAAAATACAATCCTTCCCAAAATTTGAAAGATGAAGTTTTTGACTTCGTAATTTCAACGCTGATAAATTCAAAACAAACCAAAACCAGCACCATGTAAGTCGTATTGATTAATAAAAAAAAACAAACATAAATTCAAGCATTCTAATTTCATTTCACTCCATTTCTAAACTAACTTTCATTCCATTACGCACACTGATACATTCCATTAGTATCGGTCAAATGCTAAAATCTTTGATACTAAATTCCATTAGGACAATTTAGCCGTAGACCAATAAATTGCTCAAAATCCCTAACATCAAACTAACAGTAGCATTTAGGCATTGACTCCATGAAGCAATCTGAATTATAGTGCACAGCATTCTTTTTTGCAAGGACGAAATTGTTGTCTTTTTCATTCATATTTCAATCGAGAAATAATTTCAATGGAGCATAACAATGAAGTTGGATCTCGCATGGATGAATCTACAAGATTGAAGGAAACTCATAGATAATATAGATGACAAAAGGTGATGATGCACTCAACTCGAGTCCTAAAGAAAGCCGTAGGAAAGGGCCATGAGGAGGACAGCAGCCTGCTCCTCTTCCCCGATTGTGCTCCTCCTCCACCACCTCTTCCAGTGCTTCTGAATCACAGATCGCTTCTTTCTCAGTCCCAATCCCGCCATCTGAACCTCAAGGACCAATTCTTTCTTCTCCTTCCTCGTCTTCGTTCCCAGATCGGATTTGTTCTTCCGGTACCGGATCCCACAAGCGTTGCAGAGCGTCTAAAGAGCAGAAACCAGAAGACGGTAAAGATCGAAGCTTTCATGCGCGAAGAAAGCCAGATTGGGGGAAAGGTGTTACCTTGGGGCCGGCAGGGCCGGATCGCCAGAGGGGCGTCTCGGTGGCGCGGCATGCCCCGCAGCTCTTGATATCGCAATCGCTGCTACTGGGATTTCCACACTCCGGCGACTGCAGATCGAACAATCAACAGTAAATTAGCGATGCGACTGCTATTGCAATCGAGATCCATATGGAAAGAAAAAAAAAAGGTAAAGAAGCAGCGGAATCTCCAAAGGTCACTTACCGTTCTACGATCTGAATCGACCGCGAGCTGATCCATGAAACCAGAGGACAATCCTCCTTCGCGAGAGGCTGCAAGCAGAGTTCGATCTCCTCCTCGCTCTTTATGCATTTATTCAATTTTTTTTTTGAATAAAATATATTTTGGGGAGAGTAATAAAACAAACAGATGGCGGGATGGATGCGGGTTTTAATCGGCGCTGAGCTAGCCTGGTTGTGGATCCGCTGTTCTTCCTCCGACAGGAACCTACTTGACCTACGTCATGCGTCCTTTTTTGAAACGATAGGGTTCGCATGCCGAAGAGTTAAGTGTTCGCTGTTCTGTTTGTGACAGTCGATCTGTGAAAGTGGCGGGAAGCGAGAGCAGCGATGACGGCGGAATCTTGCGATAACCCTAGCGGAGGATTCGGCTTCGACCTAGACAGAAAAAGGAAATGACTAAATTGACCTTCTCGTTCTTAAGATCGCACGGCGTTCGTTCGAGATCGAACGGTCAGAGAAGGAGCTGCGGAGAACATGCCCGATTCCACTTCGTCGACAGGGCGGCGCTGGAGGATCAGCCGGCCCCAGGCGGATTCTTCGGACGTCTAACTTCGACGGCGAGGTCGTCCCTTCGTCCCTCGTCGAGATCCAACTTCAACGGCGAGGTCTTAGCATGGTATCCCTGCACTTTATGAGCTGCAACTTGAAATCTTTCTTTTTTATTCTCTTTTCAGATCATCAGATGGCCTTAGAGCTAGATGGAATGTTAGCTGGGAATACATGCTCAGTGACTGATGAAAATTTAACGCCTGTATATGGTAGTGACAAAGAAGCATTTTTGAAAAAAGTTTGTAACTCCAATATATCAAACAATAGCAAAGGTACTAATTGCAGCTTCATCAGATAAATATCTTTCCTATTTGGTTGATGTTGCCCCCGGGGTTATAGTGCAGCGGTAGGATAATTAGTCGTTAATTCAGACATCCGCGGTTCGATCTTCAGCTACGGTGACGCGAATCCTGGGACGCTGGACTTCTAGACTGCCTACCGCGAGCGCTTTTCGATTTATCCTGGTGACCAATGAAAAACTTTCGTGAAGTCAGATCGGTCATCCCAGATTTAATTTGTCTGCTGTGTGCTTCATCATTTTTTTTTATTTGGTTGATGTTGATTTTTTATTGTTATAACATAGGAGGCTGAGAGAAGCAAGAGAGACAAATCGAAACATGAATCATGATGATTTGAATCATGAATCATGATGATTTGAATGAATATTTTTGGTAATCCTAAAATGCAAATGTAACATACGTAATATCTGTAAATTATTTTTAAATCTTCATTAAAATCTTAAATTTTGTTATCAATCTCCATGTTAGAAAAAATTTATTTTCACTCCCTACATGTAAAGTTTTATTTGTTTCAACTTCCTAATATATATCGATTTTTAATTGTCTTATTGCTTTTAGTTATAAAATGTCCAAAATAATGTATGATTCCTTATAAATTCATTCCTTATAAATTCAGTAACATTTAATTAAAATTTAATATTTTTTTCTACTAAATTAAGTATGATTCTTTTTCAAACATAGTTGATCAAGAATCGATTTTGATCCCGGCTTTACTTACGAGTAGCTAGGCTTGCACAGCCAGCCAGCCTGGCGCCATGGAGGCCCAGCAGAAGGGCCGACGATGACCTCACCAGGAGAGTCCTGGAGCCAGGAAATCCACAAGGCGCTCGCCGACCGACCCTGGGCAGGGTTGATCGAGTCAACCCCAAGCGTCTCCTTACTAAATCATCCAAACCCCCACCCCGATTCGAACCTGGGTCGGGCAATTCAGTCAGACGCATGGCGGCCCACGCGCCATCAACATCCCATGGATCTGACAGCCCACAAAACCGAGACAGAGCCAGACAGACGTAGCCCAACAGACCCCCGACTCAGGGCATACCCCGCGCCTCAACTCTCCCAGTCGGGCGCGTCGCGGCCCACGCTCCCTGGCCATTACCCGACCCAGTCCTTGACACTTGGACTCGTCGATCGGTGCTCAGGCTACGGACTAGATCGTCCCTACGCCGCCCTATGTCATTACATCGGGGTATGATCTTAACGTCGTGTACTACACACCTGGCCCATTTATGACACCCCTCGCGGTTATCCGGCCAATTCAGTACCGTCGTACTGCCCCAGCACCCCGCGTCATGCCGCGGTATTTTCCGGTGCTCTCATACGAGCTAACAGTTGTCACACCCCTGTCTCGTCAACGCGGACAGGGGGTTTTCAGCTCCCCCTGCTATATAAGTCCTCCACTCCATATTCCGCAGGTATGCGCACAAGCTCTCCCTACGATTGCATTTCCATTCGCTCCACTATATTTCTTGCGGATACCGACTTGACCGTCGGAGTGCCTTGCCGGGGAAACTCCCAGGCGGGCTTGCTAACAGTCACTATTTTGCAGGCAGACGCCAGGTCGGAGTCAGGTCGGCGCCACCTTAGCCGCTCATGTCGCTCGGGAGACCATCCCGCGAGTTTCTTTCTTTACCTCAAACCCTTGAGGTTCTAATCAAGGGAAATATGAGACATAAGTCCCTTCTTTCTCTTCTCAATCTACCTCTTTGTTTTTTTGTTGAAGCATATATAAGTACTTCAATATTATTCGTACTTTTTTTCTCCTTTTTAAAAGAAATTACATGTTATTTTAATCTATCTGTTCATTTAATTTCTTGATGCATGAAATAGAAACTATTAGTGATAAAAATTGCAAAATCTAATCTAGAAACCAGATAAGAACTCATAATAGGAAATACAATAGCATTGATTATTGTTTCATCGATAACATTGACATATAATAATGTTAGAGGTTGCAAGGTGCAAACTTAGTCCCACATTGAGAAACACATGAGAAGATCATTGGTTTATAACGAATATGGTATCTCCATTGGCATGAGGCCTTTTGGGGAGAGCCCAAGAGCAAAACTATGAGAGCTTAGGTCCAAAGTGGACAATATCATGTCATTGTGGAGATATCCTAATTCCTTTTGGCCCTAACAAATGGTATCAGAGCCAGGTTGCTCATCCAGATCTAACCATGTGCGTTAAGCCTTAAATAAAGGATATGTGGGCTCCCGTGTCTTGATCAAGAGGACCAGTTCTAGTTGCGGCTAGGTGGTCCTAGTAGGTTAGGTGGACCGAGGGGCAGAAAGTCATGGTGGATCAGACATCTAAACGGAAAGTGTTTCCGTTTGTGGTGGGGGCATGTGGTCCTTTGTTTGAGGAGGGATTGTTAGAGGTTGCAAGGTGCAAACTTAGTCCCACATTGAGAAACACATGGGAAGATCATTGGTTTATAAGGAATATGGTATCTCCATTGGCATGAGGCCTTTTGGGGAGAGTCAAGAGTAAAACCATGAGGGCTTATGCCCAAAGTGGACAATATCATGCCATTGTGGAGATATCCTAATTCCGTTTGGCCCTAACAAATAATGTAATAAACATAATACAATGATGGAACCTGAACACATCAAAAGTATCATCGTTGTAGAAAGCCTCAAAATCCCCGTTGGAAGGATAAGAAGCAGCAGACAAGAGAAGCCTTCTAAGGAATAGGGTAGCCTTCTAAGGAATAGGGTTTACAACATTGAATCCTCTTTGTCAATGGGGAACAAGGAGACGTCTCAAAGATGCCCTAAAATTTTGGAGATATGCAGGCACTCTAATCTATTGTCAACCCATAGTTGATAATAGATCGATTAAAGGGTTTTACATATTTAACTCACATTCAATAATCTGAAACCCAATAAATTTAAATTATATCACTTAAATGAGTTCAGTTCATATCCACAAATACAAATTATCAATAAGTCTACCTTATAGAGATTAAATCTATCAGTTAGATAATGTTTTTAGTGGAATAGTATGGATTTCAATACCTTATAGAGTTTACCGTTTTGCACATTTGAGTATAGTAATGTTTGTTTTCATGAAATTTATTTGAAAAATGTATTCCTTGATCTTGAAGATATGTTATTTCCATAGGATACCAAGAAATATATTAGAATAATTTATTGTGTTATTAATATTTTATAGCTACAATTTCTCTTTCAATTTTCAAAGAATATGTTTGATTATGCTCTAGCAGCAAATTCAGCTATTCAAACTTCGTTATATTTAAATGAGATCCTAAAACAGATAATAGATAAAGCGGATCATGTGAATAACAATGTGACTAAGGATAATTTAAGTCCTAAGTTAAAAAAAGTTGATTTCATGTATGGTCAGAAATGATTTAGATTGAGGATCCAAAAGTCGATAAGTAAAAGTGCAAACAATGTAAACTATTCTTTGCAAAAATGAAGTCAGGTACTACAATACACTTAAAATGACACTTGGATCATTATGTTATACACTTGAAGTCTAAAAAGAAACATGAAGATAAACTCAAACGACAATTATTATTAGGCTTCGAAAGTATAGATATAGCTATATCACCTTTGTTACATGATGGAAAATTAAAAATTTCGAATGGGGCACATGAAAGAAGCAGCTGATTCATGCATTTTAATGCATCAACATCCATTTACATTATTAGAAGAAGAAGATTTTAATATATTTTGTAAACGTAGAATCCATGAGTGAACTCGTATATCATGAAGAATAGCATAAAAGAATAGTTTTACAATATATGAAGTTGAGAATAAAAAATTACATAGTTTGTTAAAAAAAATGTAACAAAGATTAACCTCACGACAAATTTATGGAACTCAAAAAATCACAAAAAAAAATAGAGTACGTAGATATCACCGATCATTAGATTGGTTCTTCTTGGAAATTGAATAAACATGCTCTCAATCTTTTTTTAATATTTCCCCTTCGTAGTGGTCCGCAATTTTTAGATATCATTATAAAGTGTACAAGGACATGGGAGATTAAAAATAAGGTATATACTATTTCTTTTGATAATATGAGTGCTAATGATGGTGTAATTAAATATATGAAGGAGGATTTCTTGAAATAATAAAAACCTGATTTGTGGGGGAAATTTCTCCATGTCTGATGTTGTGCATATATTTTAAATCTTATAGATGGGGATGGTCTCAATGAAATTAAGGATATTATTTTTGTTATTCGTCAAAGTGTGGATTTCATTATAAGAATAGATATTAGACTCATTCAATTTGCTTAAATTGTTAAGCAATTGAAGTTACAAGAAAGAAAATTAATTAATGATTGTAAACAAGATGGATTTCAACTTATAAGATGTTGAGAATAACAATTCCTTTCAAAGATTTTTTTTTCAAAATTTAAAGATTGGGAACCTAATTATATTCATTGTCTAAGAGAATGTGATTGGGAGAAATTGCATGAAGTATTCTCAATTTCGAAAATTTTTTATGAAGCAACCAAAATAATTTCTAGAAGTGAGTATTCTACTGTTAACCTTTTTCTAAATGAAGTTTATCAAGCAAAAGTAGTGTTTGATGAGAAATCTTGCAATGAATAAAAGTTTATTAGAAAAATAGTGTAAAAAATGAAGGAAAAGTATATAAATATTGGGGTGAATGTAATTTATTAATGGCTATTGGTTACCTGGATATAAAATACGATTACTTGAATTCACGTTTCCTAAACTTTATAAGGCATTTGAATCATAAAGTAATATTAGAGAGGTTGTATGTAATTTATAAAGAATATGCAATGCAGCTGTTGAAAAGCTTCACGGATCAAAAACTAACTTTGAATCTCAATCTAGCAACAGCTCAACTCAAATAATAGAGAGTGCGTTACCTTTTCATCTAGATAGTCTGAATTCTCATCTTATTTAAAAGAAATTGAAATGGTACAACCTGAAAAATCTGAGCTAGATGTGTATCTAAAGGAAGGGTGTCATGGGCATAATCTAAATGATGCATTTTTACACTTGGTCGTGGAAGTTTAATATGTACAAATTTTCAACGTCATCAACTTTGGTTAGAGATAATTAGCAATATCCATTACCACAGTAATTTCAGAGGCAACTTTTAGCAGTGTAGGTCGTGTTGTTGACAAGTATTGTACTTCTTTAGCTCTTACAATAGTAAAAATGTTAATATATGGTGGAGATTGGCATTGAGAATGATATGGAGCAACTAAAAAGACTAAGATATGATGCTAAAAGATTTTGCGCATGTTTTTTTTTTGGCTTCCAATCAAAAAGTATATTAAAAAATAAATGATACATTTTATTCTTATTATTGTAGGTTGAAAAACAACTTGTGGATTAAATGAATCATTATAGGTTGAAATTTGAAAATCAGTTGTGTCGTTGTTTAATTTTTAGCATTTTATATTTGAGTTTACTAACATGTGTATCATTCGTACATACATTTTATCTTGTGATGTTTTACAAATACTGAAGAGGTGGAAATATCAAACTTTTTTATTTTATAAAGTTTTTGTATGTTTTGCCCAACTGAAAATGTTGGTAACCGAAATGGGAAATGTGTGGCAGATTATATTGAAGAGGTGTGGAAGTATGAATTTTTTATTTTCATCCGTTTTTATTTATTTATCTGAATTGTGAAATGTAATTGCAGATTGAAGAGAAGTGGAAGTGTGAACTTTTTTTTATCAATTTTTTTGTTTGTTTTTTGAACCGTAAAATGTAACGTTATCTAAACTTTTAACCGGCTAGACTTGGATGTTAGGTGTTGTATGATTCAAGACATATAAGTTATTTATAGCAATATTGTAGTAAAAGATAATTATATTCATCTGAGATGTTCCTCATAATTCGTCCCAATTATTTGAAGAGAGTTAAATTATTAGGTTAACTTATAGCTGACTCCAAGTAGTTAGGAGATGATAAAAGTTTTTTTTCTCGATGATATACATCTGTTAGGAATTGATTTCTTTTTTATTGTAGTAAATTTATCACTCTCTAACAAATTAGCCAATCCCAATTTTATTTTATCTTTTTCAAATTATTTGAATTGGAAATGAATAATGCATGAAATTTTTATTTTGTTTTTCTATTATTAATGTATTTATCATTTTATTTATTTTTATCCTGTATTAATATTTTTATAGTATTCCATTGGATTGGTCCAAACTCATCCCACTCCACTATTACGAGATCGCATTGCAAACATCAAATCAAACTCGTGTTACTTATAATTTGTCGATTATGATAGATTAAGGAAGCGCTGGCTAAGCGGGCTTAAAAGATAGGAATGAGAATAAAATTTATTTCATTCTCATTAATGATATTTGATATATGAGAATCGAAATTAAAATTAAATATGATATATCTGATTTTATAACTCAACTTTCACTAGATTATCACTAAACTCATAAATCTCTCAATCAAAACTCATTATTATTTATATCAAACATCTCCTACGTATCTGTATTTTTCATCGACCTATAATTTTTAGGGTTATGATACGCACAGACACACAGTAAAAATGAATATCTCAGTGAAAAATTTGAATGTCAATGGACGACACGTTTGACGTCCGATCGTCGATCAGATACCATCGACGGCCTCCGGCCGCTGTCCCGAACTGAACTACACCCTAGGGGACATGGTAAACTCGTCGGGGATCGCTGCAATTGCGATCTCGTATCATTCGCCGTCGATCTCGACGGGTTCATCGTTGTCGGAGATCTCGATGGGTTCATCATCTCATAAGATATAGTTTGATTCGGAATGACGATCAAAGATTATCGATAGTGTCCGATCGACGATCAAATATCAGATACACTATTGATTGACAGTTAAATTTTTCACTGAATGATTCATTTGCGAATCATTTCCCTAATTCTTATTCTCTCGGTAATTATCCACGCCACTTTATATTTTCACTGTGGAAGTAAAGCTGTCTTGTTCTCAGTTCCACTCATCATTAATAAGAAAAGTAATTAAGTCGTTAAATTAATGCTGTGCATGCTGACGGCTTGTCTTCCTAAACAAGCAAGCACAAGCCACTCCGACGCCACCAAATCGTCAACCAACCTCTCATAGCCCGGGCGGCCGGTCCGATGTCCAATCTGACCTAACTAACATTAATCAACAAGGGCAATCACATACATCAATATATAATAAATTAAATTAAATATTAAAGACCAAATTTAATATTTAATTTCTTATTTAGTACTACTTTGATATGAATTTATTTATATTTGTTCAATATATACGATATTCCAATTTATTGAGGAATGAGTCAATTCCTGTGGAATTTCCTTCTATTGACTTGTGTCACGGCAGTCGCTACTTGATCGATCTCTTCTATCGGATTGGCTTTGTAGCGAATTGGGTGTACTTGCTAAGCAAATGTTTTGGTCTGAAATCGAGGGATGGGTGAACTCTAGTAGAACTTCCTTTTGTTGACCTGGGTCAAATCAGTTGCTACTGGATCTGTCTTCTTCCATCGGATTGGTTTCGTAGTGAATCATTAACGAGGTTTTTTCAACCCCGAAATTCTCTTTGTCCTCGTTGTTGAATTATTGTTTGGGATTTCAAATTTATTGAAGGAAGTTTAGTCCCACATTGCTAAGCTATCGGAGTTGGAATGCCTTATATATGAAGTCATTCCAACCATGCTTAGATGGCTTAGGGGGACCTACACGCATGCGCGGGTTGAGCCCAAACCAGGTGGTTTCAGGGGGTCCGGGCCGAAAATCCATAAACCGGGCGCGACGCCCCGTGAGCCTCGTGCTTGCGGGCGGCCCGGTTTGGTTTTGCAGATTTCGGTCTAGTTTTCTGAACCAATTTGGTTTGGTTTTGCGCTCGACGCGATTCTTCACGCGTCGCGCTCGACGCGACTCCTCATCGGCGCAACTCATCAGAAGAGGCATTCTATTGCCTCTTCAGATCTATAAAAGGAGAAGAAGAATGAAGATTCATTCATTTACTGTTTCTTCTCTTCTGCTCCTTTCTCTCTGAGCGATTCTCGATTCTTCCATCTTTCGCCTTCTTCAGTTTTTGGTTCTTGAGGCTTCGCCTAATGCGATATGAGGTTGTCTCCGAGGGCAGCGTTCGTCTTGGAGTGCACCTACGAACGCCGCGTGGTTGTCGGATCTTGGGGGAGTTTTGCCGGGAGCCGTTGCACCGTAAGGCGACAATCAATTCTCTAAAAACAGTCGGCACGCCGGCGCTTCAACCGGATAACTATCCCCAACTCTGCGTTTTTCTTATCAGATTCCTGCATCTATATTTATTGTCTACTGCTTTGGTACATGTTAAATATTGCTATCTTTATTACAATTTTAGAGAATTGATTGTACCTAAGTAGACATGTTAAATGTTAGAATGTCGGGGTCTGATGAGGCTAGCGCCAAACCCGAGAGGTTTTCCGGGCAAAATTTCAAACGTTGGCAACAACGAATGAAATTTTGGCTTACTACGCTGGGGCTTTTCTCAGTTATAGAATCGGATCCTCCTTCACCTGATGAAGAAGAACCTGCCCGTAGTGCTTCTACTGAGAGGTTTAAACAGAGGGATTATCTCTGCCATGGGAGAATACTGTCCGCCCTCTCAGACGCACTATTTGATGTGTACTGCTCTACAACCTCGGCCAAAGAGTTATGGAAATCTTTGGATAAAAAATATAACTCCGAGGACTCTGGCTTAGAGAAGTACACCGTGGGGAAGTTCTTAAACTTCAAAATGGTTGAGGGTAAATCTGTCATTGAGCAGACCAATGAATTTCAAATTTTGATTCACGGTCTTGCTGAGGGAGATATGCTGATACCCGAGAAACTTCAAGTCTTGTCTATCATCGAAAAGTTGCCTCCGAGTTGGGAAGATTTTGGCATGACACTTAAACACAGGAGAGGTAAAATCTCTCTTGAAGATTTAATGATTACCTTAAATATCGAGGAAGAACATCGGAAGCAACATAAGGATGATGATAAGGGGATACCAATGGAATTTGCTCCAAAGGCAAATGTGGTGGTCTCTTCTGACAAGAACAAATTCAAAAACCAAAAAATGAAAAACAAAATGAAACTCAAACCAAAGGTTCAGAAGAAGCATGGGACTAGGGCGTGCTGGGCTTGTGGACAAGTTGGACATTTTGCCAAATTCTGTCCTGAACGGAAGGACAAGAAGAAGAACCAAGGAAATGTGCCCAACACCAAGGCGCAGGTCAATGTTGTGACTAGCACCAGCAATGAGTTCGTTTCCATTAACCCCGAACTAAATTTGATTTATCAACCCAATGAGTGGTTAGTTGATACAGGTGCTAATGTGCACTGTTGTGCTGATCGTTCTGCCTTCCTTACTTATCAGGTAATTGAAGGCACTTCCGTAACCATGGGGAATCATTCTGCAGCCAGAGTGTTAGGGATTGGACGAGTTGACTTGATATTTACCTCAGGGAAGGTCCTGTCACTGCATGAGGTGCATCATGTTCCAGCGGTCCGACGGAATTTGATTAGCGGGTCAAAATTAGTTCGTGCTGGTTATGAGCTAAACTTCAAATGTAATAAAGTTGTATTGTTACATTTAGGAACCTTTATTGGAAATTACCTTAATGAAGGTTTATTTAAACTCAATGTTGAAAATACGATTATTAATAAAATTAGTGATATTGGTTGTTCTTATAACATTGAGTCTTATGATGTGTGGCATGATAGATTAGGACATGCTAATTTTCAAACTATAAAAAGGATGATGAATCTTGACATGATTCCTAAGCATGCCATAAATGATAAGAAAAAATGTGAAGTTTGTGTGCAATATAAACAGCCTCGTAAACCCTTCAAATCAGCTGATAGAAATTCTAATATTTTAGAATTAATTCATACTGACTGTTGTGAGTTTAACGGTTTAATAACGAGAGACCATAAAAGGTATTTCATTACCTTCATTAATGATTACTCTCGTTATTGCTATGTCTATTTGCTGAAAACGAAAGATGAAGCTTTAGATAAATTTATGATCTTCAAATCTGAAGCTGAAAATCAAACAAACCAAACCATTAAGAGGATAAGGTCTGATATGGGTGGAGAGTTCACCTCAAACTTGTTTCAAAAATTCTGTCAAGATTCAGGTATAATTCATGAGGTCACTGCTCCATATAGTCCTCAATCTAATGGTGTAGCAGAACGCAAAAATCGAACTCTTGAAGATATGATTAATTCCATGTTAGGAAGTTCTGGGTTACCCAACTTCTTGTGGGGGGAGGCTCTATACACTGCTTGTCATGTGTTAAATAGAGTACCTATGAAGTCAAGGGATAAAAGCCCATATGAACTTTGAAAAGGTCGAAGGACAAGTTTGAAATACCTAAAAGTGTGGGGGTGCCTTGCAAAAGTGCTAGTACCTGAACATAAAAGGAAAAAACTTGATCCGAAGACTGTACATGGTGTCTTCTTGGGTTATGCTCAGAATAGTTCTGCATATAGGTTTCTGATTATTAAATCAGAAATTTCTGGAATAGATGCAAACACTATTGTAGAGCTCCGTGATACTACATTTTTTGAGGATATATTTCCTATGAAGACTAGAACACCTCAGTCTATCTCTAGTACTCCTACTAGAGATGACACTGCCTCAATAGAGGTCACATTATCCTTAGTGGGTGTACCTTCCTCAAGTCACTCTAGATTAGATGAATCTAGTGAGTGTACAGAATTGAGAAGGGGTAAGAGGCAACGTGTGTCTAAAGATTTAGGCCAAGACTTTATCACCTATAATATAGAAGGTGACCCTGTGACATATAGAGATGCTATGGCTTCTCCTGAAGCTAAGCACTAGAAAGAAGCCATTAAAAATGAAATGGACTCTATTATCTCTAATGCCACTTGGGAGTTAGTAGATTTGCCTCCTAGTTGCACCACCATTGGATGTAAATGGGTATTTAAGAGGAAGTTAAAACCTGATGGGTCAGTAGATAAGTTCAAAGCCCGCCTGGTTGCTAAGGGATTCAAACAGAAGGAAGGGATTGACTATTTTGACACTTATTCCCCTGTTACTAGAATTACTACAATCCGAGTATTGATAGCACTGGCATCCATATATCATCTTGAGGTCCATCAAATGGATGTCAAAACAGCATTTCTTAATGGAGATCTCAAAGAAGAGATATATATGGATCAGCCAGAGGGATATGTAGTTTCTGGAAGTGAGAATAAAGTCTGTAAGTTAGTAAAATCTCTTTATGGTTTGAAGCAAGCCCCAAAGCAATGGCACGAAAAATTTGATAGAGCTATGCTATCATTTGGATTTGAAATTAATGACTCTGATAAATGCGTATATACTAAAATGAAAGGTGATAAATGTATCATTTTATGTTTATATGTAGATGATATTTTACTTTTTGGATCTAACCTTTCAATTATTAACGAGACCAAATCTCTCTTAAGTGGTAAGTTTGATATGAAGGATATGGGTTGTGCTGATGTGATTTTAGGGCTGAAGTTGACTCGCTCAACTGATGGAATAGCAATTTCTCAGGCACACTATGTTGAGAAAGTGTTAGAGAAATATGGTTATAGCCACATAAAATCTGTAGTCACACCCTATGATCCTTCAAAGACTCTCCACAAGAATAAGAGTGGCGTGGCTGTGTCTCAATTAAGATATTCTCAAATAATTGGTAGTCTAATGTATTTGGCAAATTGTTCTAGACCTGATATTTCGTTTGCTATAACTAAATTGAGCAGGTTTACCAGCTGTCCGGACAGAACACATTGGGATGCATTAGACAGAGTACTCAGATACCTAAAGGGTACTATATCCTTGGGCTTGTGCTATGGGAGGTTCCCTACAGTCCTGAAGGGATATAGTGATGCCAGTTGGATAGCTGACATCGCTGAGTGTAAAGGCGTTACTGGCTATGTTTTTACACTTGGAGGCGGTGCAATTGCTTGGAGGTCTGTTAAACAGACGATCATATCCCGTTCTACATCTGAGGCAGAATTGTGTGCTTTGGATACCACAGTAACTGAAGCTGATTGGCTTAAGGGTCTTCTTACTGAGATTCCCTTGATTGTGAAGCCAATACCTCCTATTTCAGTGAACTGCGATAATCAAACAACAATAGCTCAGATTAGAAGCTCCAAATATAACCAAAAACAGAAGAGACATGTACGAATAAGATTGAAATCTGTTCGTGAGCTAGTGTCTCTCATAGTGGTGTCATTCGACTTTGTAAGTTCAAAAGACAATATTGCTGATCCACTCACAAAAGGACTTGATTCTGAGAAAATCAAGAGATCCAGTAAGGGAATGGGACTGAGGCCTATTCTGGTTTCATCTATAGCGGCAACCCAACCTATCTGATTGGAGATCCCAAGAAGTAAGTTCAATGTGGTATAAACAAGCTATAAGGGTGAATCGTAAGCATAAATTGATTGAGATATAATCTCAAAGTCTCTTCCCTGGATAGATGCTTGACTGCTAGTAAGGATGAGCTTAAGGCTCTTAATGAGTTCGAGGTCTTTATGACAGGATGCTTGTAGTACATCCTTGGAGAACTCACCTATGTAAGTGTAACTATGAGGCCGCAGTGTGGGGGGTCTGGGCAACTCTCCTTAACACTTATGAAACAAGATTCGGTGGCATGGCCGTAATGCACCAACCCAGAAGGATTCAACCGTCGCCTGTGATGAGTTGTTGCCAATTGATTTTCACATATTAAAGGTTTAAGTTCAAGACTTAGTTCACTTTAAACCTGTGTGAATAAGATTGGTTTACTTAGGTGAAAATTCAAACCGGAAGGTATTTTCACTGAAAGCTCATTACGACAAAGCCTCAGGACCTGTTTTATTATAATTTGAAATTTGTGGGGGATTGTTGAATTATTGTTTGGAATTTCAAATTTATTAAAGGAAGTTTAGTCCCACATTGCTAAGCTATCGGAGTTGGAATGTCTTATATATGAAGTCATTCCAACCATGCTTAGATGGCTTAGGGGGACCTACACGCATGCGCGGGTTGAGCCCAAACCAGGTGATTTCAGGGGGTCCGGGCCGAAAATCCATAAACCGGGCGCGACGCACGCGATTATCGCGCGCAGGGGGGGTGCAAATCCCCAGCCCGTGAGCCTCGCGCTTGCGGGCGGCCCGGTTTGGTTTTGCAGATTTCGGTCTGGTTTTATGAACCAATTTGGTTTGGTTTATTTTTATTTCTTATTTTATTTTTCTTTTATTTTTTTGAGGAATTGCGCTCGACGCGATTCTTCACGCGTCGCGCTCGACGCGACTCCTCATCGGCGCAACTCTTCAGAAGAGGCATTCTATTGCCTCTTCAGACCTATAAAAGGGAGAAGAAGAATGAAGATTCATTCATTCACTGTTTCTTCTCTTCTGCTCCTTTCTCTCTGAGCGATTCTCGATTCTTCCCTCTTTCGCCTTCTTCGGTTTTTGGTTCTTGAGGCTTCGCCTAGTGCGATCTGAGGTTGTCTCCAAGGGCAGCGTTCGTCTTGGAGTGCACCTACGAACGTCGCGTGGTTGTCGGATCTTGGGGGAGTTTTGCCGGGAGTCTTTGCACCGTAGGGCGGCAATCAATTCTCTAAAGACAGTCGACACGCCGGCACTTCAACCGGATAACTATCCCTAACTCTGCGTTTTTCTTATCAGATTCCTGCATCTATATTTATTGTCTACTGCTTTGGTGCATGTTAAATATTGCTATCTTTATTACACTCGTGTTCCAATTCGTCGGCGATGACCGACGAGTCGTCCGATCGTTGATCAGACATTATCGGTGATCTCCGGCAGCCATCCGGAACTAAACTATATCCTGAAGGGCACGGTGAATCCGTCGGGATCATCGCAATCACGATTTTGTCGGATTCACCATCGAATCTGGCGAGATCGTGATTGCCACGATCTCGGCCCATTCACCGTTCCTCTAGGGTATCGTTTGATTTGAGATGGCGATCGGAGATCGCCGGTGATGTCCAATCGACGATCGGGCGACTCGCCGGCCATCGCCGATGAATTGAGACACTAGGACGAAGAGAGTTTCGGGACAGAAAATCCCGTTTACTCTTACACTCAAGTCAGAGTTAAGAAAAGAGTGAATAACAAAAACATAGAACAGTAGTGTTGCAATATGATTGAGCATTCCTTTCTTGTTAGAATGATTACTTTATATAGAGGAGGAGAAAAGTGTTTCCCTTATATTGACAATGGCCCATTCATCGTGCAGCGTCTTTATTTCAAGAGTCAATGTATTTTGGTGTCTGTAATTGCTATAACTGATATCTCCTTGTCCTTATTCATAATCGACACCTCCTTTCCTACATTTGTAACTGTCATCTACTTATGTCGCCAACCCTTAATGCTCGCCTTCATGTTGTTCCACGAACAGAACAGTGTAGCTAGTGTTCAAGACGATATAGAGTTTGGGACCATCATCCACTCGGAGTCAAGAATGCTGTTGGGACCTTTCCGTTTAGTTAGAGGGGGGTGAATAATTACTTTTCGATTCTTCTTTCTACAAGTTATTAGTGCGCAAGCGGAATAACAAAAACTAAAACAAACAACTAAGAAAGGCACACCGATTTACATGGTTCGGAGATGAAACTCCTACTCCACGACTGTCCGTAAGGTGGACGATCCCGATCCTTCGGTGGATGATTCCCCGGAACATCTTCGGCTAGCTCTTGTCGCTCCTTGTGGGTGGAGAAATCTCGCCACAATCCGTGGACAATCTCTGAGCACTTGTTGGCTACTAACAGGCTTTGACCAAGCTTGTTTCACCAAGGAAGAACAGTAAAAAACGAGCCCTCTTAAATAGATCTCAAGGCTGTTCTGACCGTCGACTGGTCTTCGCGAATTCAAATGTCACAGCATGACGATTCGCATTCTGGTCGACACTAGTCGACTGTATCAGTCGATTGATTCTCTGTGCTCTACCTCAGTCGACTGATCAAGCATCAGTCGACTGTCACCTAAGATTTTCCTTCCCGAGTATAGTTCTCTCAGCATTCGAAATCTCATGACTCAGTTGACCCTTCATTCAGCAGCCTCGACCTGTTGCCTTCAAGCCCTCTTCGACTTTGGCTCTCGTCCCTCGGATGCATGCAAGCCCGCGACTTGTCTCACATGTCATCTTTCACGTATGCCTCAAAGTCCGCTTCCCTCAGCTCATCGTCCCTGTTCTAGCAGTCTCGACCTGTTGCCTTCAAGCCCTCTTCGACTTTGGTTCTCGTCCCTCGGATGCATGCAAACACACGACTTGTCTCCCATGTCATCCTTCGCGTATACCTCGAAGTTCGCTTCTCTCGGCTCATTGTCCCTGCTTTGTCCACGATCTCTCGGATGCATACAAGCTCACGGCTGGTCTCCACACACCATCCTTCATCGGACCCGAAGGCATCCAACTGAGTCTATGTGTATCCTGCAAACCTGCACACTTACATACACATATTAGATCAACATGAAATCCTAACTTAATCATATTGACACACACATCAAAACTTATGATCTACCCGATCACACTTGGGTCGATTACATCAACAAATGCTATGTTGCTCAAGATTGTCATCCACTCAGGCCAGAGGTGCTACAGTGCTCTGGATCGTCACTCACTCGGGAGCGCTACTCACTCGGGTTCGACTTTCGAGTACTCGGGAGAGCCACCCACTCGAGTTCGAGTGCTCAGGAGCACCCCACACTCAGGCCCGGATGTCGCCCACTCGAGCTTAATACTAACGATATCTTGAAAACGGGTTGATCAGGATTTGTATTGACTAAACCACAAATATATCACGTAGAGCCTATGTAGCATTATGTGGAACCTATGTTGACCGGGTCGAAGTTGTGCCACGTAAGATACCTCCTTGTCACTTGTAGTATTAAGTTCATTAACCTACTAAATAAATTTAAAAATATAGAAAAATCCAAACAATCAAAAAGACTTAAATTTATCATCCAAACTAATTAAGCTCAAACAATATTTAAACTAGTAAAAAAATAAATTAAATCAAGAATAACTAAGGTTTGCTCATCATTGCTATCGATCTTCCGTCGTCATATATCGTAGTTGTCATGGTCCTAGCAGATGTCTAGCTCCCACCCCTCCCCTCGCAAACCATGCACGTACTCAACGCCACTGCAGAAATGCTCAAAGGCGACATATTCCACGACAAAGAGAAAAAAGCAAACAGAACCTGCAATCATTCATCAACAGAATATCAATAATCATGAATTTCATTGATTCTGACTCAGGCGAAGACAATATGCATAATGCAGTACTCCTACTCCCACTTTGGAGCTCCATGCTGGTTACTGCATCACATCATCGCTTTGCAGCTGGGAGATGAAGCTTGCCAATAAAGCATCATGTTCTAACTAATCGTGCCTCGTTGATAGTTCAACTCCAACTACCATTTGGATGCCCGGTGGTTGACTAATTATCAGATCATTCTACTAATCTTGACTGAGTGCTTACAGTTTGTTAGCGAGTCACAATCTCTGCATGCGAAGGTCCACTCATGAATCACCCCTTGCGTATTTATATATGCTGCATTCCACCTTGGCCTTCATCAAATGAAAGCAGCAATGGGTACTTCCTTAGTTGCTCCTCTTCTCATCTTCTTCACCATCTCTCTCGTTGTCTCCGGCGATGCATTGTGCATAGACTACTATGCGAAGACCTGCCCGGATGCCGAATTGGCAGTAACTGAGGTCGTGAAAGAGGCCATCGCCAATGACAACACAGTTCCTGCAGCTTTACTTCGCTTGCATTTCCACGACTGCTTCATCAGGGTGCGTTCTCCTTTCTCTCTGTCTCAGTGCCGTTGGCTCTGTTGAACTCTGAAGGGCGTTAATTGTTGCAGGGCTGCGATGCTTCTGTGTTACTGAAATCGAGGGGGAGCGACAAGGCAGAGAAAGACGGCCCGCCCAACGAATCGCTCCATGCGTTCTACGTCATAGACCATGCCAAGAAGGCAGTGGAGAAGATGTGCCCCGGCGTCGTTTCTTGCGCCGACATTTTAGCTTTGGCGGCTAGAGATTCAGTTGCATTGGTAAGTCAACTCACCTTGTTCTTGTTCTTGTTCTTGTTCGTTCGGTTCATGTATGATACGATCGATTTGCTTTGGAGTACTGTAGTCGGGTGGACCAACGTGGGAGGTTCCAAAGGGAAGAAAAGACGGGAGGGTTTCCAGATCCAATGAAACAAATCAGCTCCCAGCTCCGACCTTCAACTTCACACAGCTGAAGCAGAGCTTCTCGCAGAGAGGACTCTCCACCAAAGACTTAGTGGTGCTCTCGGGTAATCACAGAAGAATTTTGGTGAACTTTGCTTGTCATGCATGTCATTGAAGCTTTTTCCTCTGTTGCCTTGTGGAAGGAGGGCACACCTTGGGCTTCGCCCACTGCTCCTCCTTCCAGAACAGGATCCACGACTTCGACACGGAGAGCGACGTCGACCCCACGCTGGACCCGAGCTTCGCGGCGCGTCTGCAGGAGATCTGCCCTGCTCAGAACAGAGTGAAGAGCGCGGGGTCAGGCATGGACACCACCTCCACTGTGTTCGACAACACCTACTACAAGCTGCTGCTGCAAGGGCAGGGCTTGTTCTCTTCGGACGAGGCCCTTCTGACCCACCCTAAAACCGCGGGGTTCGTGTCCCAGTTCGCAAGCTCACAGGAAGAGTTCTTTCAGGCCTTCGTGAAGTCTATCATCAGGATGGGAAGTATAGAAGGTGGAGAGGAAGTGAGGGAGAATTGCAGAGTGATTAATTGAAAGTGATGGGATTTTGGTTGGGGTGAGTGCTACTTCTACTTGAACTCTAATTTATATATTATGTTTGTTTGTATTTGAGACTTAGTAAAGAATCAAGTGTAATGAAAAGCACGGGACTTCGATAAGAGAAAGATATGTAAGATTATTATTGTCATATATAAGAATGTATATGTGTATGTTTTTCGGTTACGGCGTATTTATAAGAATTTTTTCTCCAAATGAAATGTGAATCTTGGGACACTGGGCTTCTAGACCGCCCACTGTGAACGCTTTCCGATTTACCCTAGCGACCGGTGGAAAATTTCCGTGAGACCGGATCGATTATCCGAGATTGAAAAAACCTCATTAATCGGTTTTTGAAAAGCCCATATCGTGGAACTAATTAGGAGAACTCTCCAATGTAAGTTTTTTGAAAAGATTTGTGAAACCAAAAGAATAAAAAAAAATAGTTTCAATCATTGTGGAGTGAGATTTGATTTTTTTTATTCTGAGAACACTAGTGAAATTATATATTTTTTCTTTCAAACTTGAAAATATTGTGATTAGGGCTAGATGAAGAACTCCGCATTTTTTTTCATATTCAAATTATAACTATCTATCGTTAATTCACAACTTACAATTACTTTAACAATTTTATTATCCTTCTTTTGTATACTGACCGAACTGTTTCTCCCTCGATCCAACGGGCAATTAAGAAATCTAACTTCTGCGACTCTCTCAGCCCACTTGTACCGCAGCCCATAGGGCCGGAATAAGCCACTGAATTATAGAAAAATGATAACAACGTGAAAAGCTGCGTACCGATACGACTTACGACAAAACAAATAAAAACAAATGTCTCCATGACACACAAAAATACAACTATACAGCCGTGCAAAACGACACAACATAAACACAAATACAGCAGCGGAAAATGAAATGAAAGAATGAACGAAAAAATGGTACCAAGATGTACCACCATCAAATACAAGAACAACTACGAAATTGTCTCGAAATACGTGAACTGAGACAGGTTGCCGGGCACTCCAATCGATCATCCTGAAAGGAGAAAAACAAGGCTAACGGGGTGAGTCCAAAGAACTCAGCGAATACAAAACCAATATGCACAGAAAGGTATACCAGCAGTAAGTCACCATCTAGCACAAACTGAAGAAAATGCAATAATAAGAAATGCAGAACTGAACCACCGAAAGTAAATACATACCTGAGTCAATCCAAACCCAATAGCATGCATGTCAACCAAATGCAACAAACAAGTGTAGTAAACACAACCAAATGCAAAAATGCATAGCAAGCTCATGATGCAACACAGGTCACCCCTGACGCCAGTCGGCCACCATCGCATCTATGCGAAACCGAGTGGGTAGGGCTCTGACTGGGTCCTCCCTCCACTCAGACGGCCACCATCGCACATCATGCGAAACTGAATGAGCAGGGTTTTGGACCGGAATGTATTTCGCCCTAGGGAAAGTAAACGCTCCCAAACCCCTATCTATCTCTGGACAGAGTAGAGGGCATGTCGCAGCGCCGTGACCTATAATCCACTAACGAAGAGTGGAACTAAGACTACACGACAGGTAAAGTGGCAGGTTTGACGACCCATCTCAACATCCAGGGAGTCAAAGGTCGCTTACATATGCTCCTACACAAGTAGCAAGTCCGACGACCCATCTCAACCTCCAGGGAGTTAAAGGTCGCCCACCTATGCTACGTGCAACGATGATGCATGTCACTATTCCATGCATCACCCACTATTTATCTCTACTGTCATCTACATGATATGCAGTAGTCCAGATAACCGGTATACGCCATATCCTAGATCCTAGCGTAAGGTATAAGGTGAGCTATCAATAAATCCAAACCACACAGTAATAAGGAACAATAAACAGTAAACCTAAGCAAGTAACAACTACCGAAAGAAATAGTACAGAAACAAAACTAACATGTATCCTTACTGCTATCCATATCTAACTATGCATAAGAGACGACTATATCTAATAAAGATATAGTCAAAAGTACCCGTCTTGATATGAAGAAGTCCGTGCAATGAGAACCCCCGTCCAAAAATAATGTACATGTCTGTGAACCAAGTCAATGCCCTACATCCAAGGTAAAATTTAGCTAATTATAACTTACTAAATTAGCTAACTTATTCACCAAACATAGTAAAAAAAATAAACCTTAGTTACTAGTCTACCGAGTTAACCATTACAATCCACTATAAACTAATAACCTCTCCTCCTAATGAAAACCCACAGCAGCGCACCAAAAGGGACACCAAGGTTCTCCGTTAGAGATTACTGCCATGTGCCTAAATCAAACCAAAGGAAACTCCACTCCTACCGCAATTACCACATAAGATTAATCCAACACACCAACCCAATCTACTTCCCAGCTTCATCATTTGATCAAAAACAAAATAACCAAGAACAACAAATATTCCTCAAAACAGAGTTAATCAAATACTACACGCGCTACTACTCACTACAAACCGATCTTACATTCCCATCTCAAGCTCACGACAGGGACTACCATAACAGAAACAAAGATCAAAATCCGACTCATGATCGAAAAACTACAACTCCACACAGAATCAAAAACGAACTCAGATTCTTCATCCAGGTACAAAGTATAGATCTAAAAACCAACAAAAACCCAGATCGAGGTATCAACTATCTACTGATCTAAAACAAACCAAGTTCCATCCATCATCCATAGCTATTGAAATTCCAACATCCAAATTCAAACAAGAATCGCATAGAATTCTAACTCCAAATGTGAATAAATCTCAACGATCTATCCATCAGAAATAACTCAAGGAAAAATCTAAGTCTTACCCAATCGCAAGCACTACCTGGCTCCCCTCTGCTCCGAAATGATGAGAGGAACAACTTGCTCTCGCGCGTCTTTCACCCCAAGCTCCTGGATCTGTTTCCCAACACTAAGAATCATCACAAACTCATCCAAGCACCGAAACAACTATGGAACAGACCTAAATCTTACCTAAAAGTCTGCCAGTATCGCTCAAACAGAAACGATAACAGATCCGCAAATCTCGCCGGAAATCGAACAAACCTCAGTGAAAGCCTCATGCGACTAGAGCTAGAGCGAGTGAATCTGTCCCTCCCCTCGTAGCACAGATCCACGTCTCCTCCAACCTCCCGACAAGGAAGCAACTGATCTCCTCGTCGAGAGTCGCGTGGGCAAAACAAAACCTCTAGATGACCTGAGCCATTATACCTCCTGGTCTTCATTCTAATCCTCTTTTTTTCTTGAGCAACATAGGCATTCTAGACGACACCACCTTCCTTTTTTTTTTACTATCAAGCAATAACATACACCACTTCCACAGTCTTAGACTACACCTACTACAAGTTACTGCTACAAGGGCAGGGATTGTTCTCTTCGGACGGGTCCTTCTAACCCACCCTAAAACTGTAATGTTCATCTCCCAGTTAGCAAGCTCACAGGAAGAGCTCTTTTCAGACCTCTGTGAAGTCTATCATCAGGATGGGAAATACAGAAGAAGGCGGAGAGGAAGTGAGAAAGAATTGTAGGATGATTACTTGAACAATTAAATTGTTGTTGTTATTATTATTATTATTATTATTATTATTAGAATTCGATGTACATGATTGGATTTTGGTTGCGGTGGCGTGCTACTTGAACTTTAATTTAGATATTGTGTTTGTTTATATTTGAGTGGAAGAATAAAGTGAAATGAAAAGCACAACCATTAAGATAGTAAAAGAGCCCCGTTGAATTAAATTTCATGGTGTTTAAGATAATTTGATAGATAATCTACAAAGCTGTCAATTTAAATTGACTCGTAGAGTTGGTCCATTCTATCCGACAATTTAAGTGGATTAGGTTGAAATTTTATTAATCAATTTAATGATAAGTCAAAATGAGCCGATCCACTTGGGCCTGTGACTCATGTGGGTTGTCCCACGACGGGCTTGGATTGACTTGCGGATTAAGAAAAATAAATTTTACCCTGAACTTAAAACTAAAATGGAAAATTTAATAAATTCGTGGGTTTCATCCATTTAATCTTTAACCCAAACTTAAAATTTTTAATCTTATATATATTTTTTTATTATTTTTTTGGTGGGCTCATAGGTTTTAATCTTACATATATATATTTATTATTTATTGGTGGGCTTATTGGTTGCCCTGCTTAGTCCATAACATGCCAAAATTACGGATCAATCTGCTCCCCTTCGTCAAATGGTCATCTTGCCCCTCTATGGATTGACTGTCCTACTAATCAAGTCAAGTTAAAACGAACTTAAAATGAACTAAGTTGTTAAAATTATTGTTCAAACTTGACTTGACTTGTTTAAATTTGGTTTAAATTTGTTTTTTACTTGATTTGTTTAGATATTATTGAATTGACAGATCAAATGTATTTTATTATTTAAAATTTTTATAATTTTAAATTTATTTAATTAATTATTAAACTCGATAGCATAACATTGTTTATTCTTTTTATTTATTTATTTATCTTATCCATGAGAGTATTGATTAGAGTAAAAAATGATAATACTCTTTCGGTTAGATATAAACGGTTAAATCATGTGACATTTTTGTAGGATCGATGTGATCGATAGAGGGGGTGAATATCGATAACGATTTTTCAGATAAATCAGATTAAATGCAGCAAAAGTAAACAAGTCAAATATGGCTAACACCTTATTTTTTACTTGGTTCGGAGTCTGTGACGGCTCCTACTCCAAGGCCCACAATCTTTGACCGTTTTCGTTGGGCAATACTATAAGTTGTAAATGAAGTACAATAATGATAATTAAGTAGAAAAAAATGAAATTATATCAATGACACTTAAAAAAAAGAATTTCGTTGCAGAAGCGGCGTGTCGTCAATCTTGAACTTCTTGGGCGCAGAGAACTTGAGCACAGAAGCTTTATGTAAGAATAAGAAAATAGGAGGGTCATACTGAATAATTTCCAAATTTGAGGGTGTATATGGGATTCTCCACAGATGGAGGGCTAAATCGCAAAGTGATCAACCCTTAAAAGGGTTCCCTCTGTGGCTGCGCGCGATCCCGATCCCAAATCTCATGATCTCTTCCCGAGTTCGTCGAAGCTTCTTCTTCCTCTCTTCTTCAAGCCTTGCGCGAGTTCGTTCGGGGTTCATCGAAGCCTCTCTTCCCGAGTTCGTCTGGAGGCTTCATTGTTGGTCCTCCGTTCACTGTGGTAAGCCCTAGCGTTTCCTTGGTGATCCACGGTTTTAAGGTTGGAGGCCTTGATCGAGCCCTTAAACTTGCGCGATCTTCTTGTTTTTCTTTGATCTGGTGGCAGAATAGGAGCTGTAGATCTTTCTTCTCATCCTTCTCACCATTGGCTACCTTTAGGCGTTGGATCGTTGGCAGATCGAGCCGATTGAGGTCCTCACCGGCGGGTTACGGTAAGTTCGTTTGATCAAGGATTGGTAGTTGTTTTAGGGTTTTGATTTCAAATCCTAGAATCTATTTTTGGATTTGTTCCATTCCCATGCTTTCGATTTGAATTGGGATCACCGCTGGAAATAATGTGGATTCTGTGTTCTTTGAGAGCTTGATCCATGTGATTTTTCTTTGGTAGTGGGTTGTTGTTTATTCTTCAATCTCTTTGATATCGGTTGAACTGGATTACGATCTTGCATGTTCTCACAGTGAGTTATGGTTTAGGACCGTGGGATTTGAGTGTTCTGCGGCAGAGTTACTGTTGATGTTAATTAGAGTTTGGTTTTTGTATTCGTTTCCTCTATTTTGATCTCTGCTATGTTCTCCGATTGGTGGTTGATGCAAATTAGGTTTTGTTTTGGGTTGCTGATGAATGGTTGTTTGATCTGTTGGTTGTGGAGGTAGCCATGAGTTTTGGTTGTTTGGTTTTGATCCGATTGTTGTGTACTGCCTTGAGGTGGTGGATTTCTTTGGTGTTGATTTTGTTGGTATTTCTTTGGTTTAATTGATTATATTTGATTTGAGTTGGGTTATGGATTGGGTTAGGCTTAGGTTAGACCTAATATGAACCCAATTTTGATTGGTTGGGTTGGGTCATTTAATAAAGGTATAATTAGCTAAGTTGAGTTTTTGATGTAGGACATTGATCGAGTTCATTCGTCGCATATTTTATTTTGGATGCGGGTTGTGGGGGGGGTTATCGTCACATCGAGGCGGGTATCTTTGACTTATCTTTATTAGATATAGTCATCTCTTATGCATAGTTAGATATAGATAGAAGTAGGGATACCTGTTAGTTTCGTTTCTGTACTATTTCTTTCGGTAGTTGTATCTATTTAGTTTTATTGCTTACTGTTCTTTATTACTGCGTCGATTGGATTTATGTACTACTTACCTTATACCTTGCGTTAAGGGTTAGGCTATGGTGCATTGGCGATTCTTTTCGTTTTTCTTTTTTTTGAACCATTTGACTTGTCTCCTTGGCTCTTGAGCTTGTGTAGGGTTTCTATGACATTCTCCTATCTTGTTCCATAGCTCATACGCATTGTGATACTCTCCTACACCACTTAACACATTAGTAGGCAAAATGTTAACTAATATCAAAATTACCTTCTCATTTACCCTTGATTGACTTTGTTGCTCTTTAGTCCAAGATCTAGGTCTAAGTCTTTTCCCATGCTTGTCTCTTGGAATTTCAAATGACACTTCTATGATCATCCTACACTCCCAATCCATTCCAAGCCACGTCTTCATTCGCATCCTCCAATAGTCGAAATCTTCATAATCGTAGGGAGGTGGAGTGTAGATGTCATCCCCCAACTTGTCTTCCATCATTTTTTTCTGTTGATGCAGTCTGACCCTGATTGTTGTTTTGGTGTTTGACACCGATTTAAGTTTGATTCAAGTTTTGGTTGAATTCGGATTAAGTCCAGGTGGATCGGGAGATCGCACGCTGGCATGTGAAAAGTCCTAACTTGGAGGGTTAGGTGTGGAGAAATCCCGGTGAGTGAAGCCGGGTTCTGGTGAGTGAAGCCAGGTGTTGGAAATCCCGGCGAGTGAAGCCGGGTCCTGGTGAGTGAAGCCAGGTGGTGGAAATCCCGGTGAGTGAAGCCGTGTCCTGGTGAGTGAAGCCAGGTTAGAAGAAATCCTGGTGAGTGAAGCCAGGTCCTAGCTTGGAGGGCTAGGTGTAGAAAAGTCCTAACTTGGAAGGTTGGGTGAAAAGTCCTAGCTTGGAGGGCTAGGTGAAAAGTCCTAACTTAGAGGGTTAGGTGAAAAGTCCCAACTGGAGGGTTAGGTGAAAACCCCTGGTGAGTGAAGCCAGGTCCTAGTGAGTGAAGCTAGGTTGGATGAAATCCTGACTTGGAGGGTCAGGTCCCTAGCTTGGAGGGCTAGGTTGAGTCCCTGGATCGGTCTGGTGACCGATTAGGGAGTTTGGCACGCTGCTCCTTCGTGGATCGGTCTGGTGACCGATCCAGCGATGTTTGATCGGTCTGGTGACCGATCATGGAGTGTGTGTTTCACTCACTGCACAGCTCCTGATCGATCTGGTGACCGATCAAGGAGCGAACAGTGAGTTGAGTTCCCTTGCTAATCAGGTCCAGAACGGTCCGGTGACCGATCAGAGACTTAGAATTTGATTAAAGAATCATTGTTCACTCAAGCCTGATTGGTCTAGTGACCGATCAGGCTGGAGCCTGATTGGTCTGGTGACCGATCAGGCGCAACTATGATTTGATTAAAGTTTTAGCCTGATTGGTCTAGTGACCGATCAAGCTGGAGCCTGATTGGTCTGGTGACCGATCAGGAGTATGCAGAAGACTGTGGATCGGTCTGGTGACCGATCAGGGTCCTTCTTGATCGGTCTGGTGACCGATCAGGCGCAGAACTTTAATTCAAATACGCTGTCAGAAGCTCTGATCGCGTCTGATTTCACTGTCGATTCTCTGATACACTGCTGATATGTTTTGATATGCATTGCTAAGCCTCTGTTGGAGTGTGCAGGTGATAGCAGGTGATTCAAACACTCAAGGAAGGTCAATTGGAGGCTTTCCGTTGAGCAGGTTTGGCTGTTTCTCATTCTCAGGTTTCAACGGGCAACTGACGCAGCTAGCGACTGACGGAGGCTCAGCTGGAGAGGAAGTCTTCAGTGGACTGAGTGCTCAGGGAGGTCAGTGGGTTCAGGTTGACTCAGTGGATGCTGATGAAGCTTGTGATGGTGAGCAGAGCTTAAGTAATGAAGCTGAGGCAGAGGAGAGGCGAACGAGACAGACAGAAAACTTGGGAAGTTGTTGCTGGGCTGTGTTCGTGCTCTCTGTTGCTTTGTTCTTGAGCGATCTTGCTGCATTCCTGTGAGAGCTTTATGAGCTTCCCTTCTCGAGTGTCTCGTGTGCTTAATCTTGTATTCATCTACTGAGACAGCTTGTGGAGAGGTTACTCCACCGAGAATGAGGCGCTTGATATCCGGTGTTCACCGGGGCTTGATCTGCCGACGATCAAGGGATCGCCCACCTCACGGGCACGCCAAGGAGTAGGGGCAAGTTATCCCCGAACCTTGTATATCGAGGTGTTAGCGTCGGTTTGCTTCCCTTTGTGTTTTGCTGTCTGTTCTTTGTTTCTGCTTCTGTGTTTTTGTTTCCGCTGCTACTAATCTGATCATGCAGAAGTATCAAAGAGCAAGAAATTGTGATCGACTAGATTCACCCCCCCCCTCTCTAGCTATCTCGTTCCCAACAAGTGGTATCAGAGCGAGGGGCTCTGTTCACGGCTTAACATCCGAGAGCTTACTGCAAGATGGCTGGAAGAGAAGGAATGAGCACAAACCGACCTCCACTCTTCGACGGCACTGATTTTCATTATTGGAAGTCGAAGATGGAGTATTATCTCAAGATGAACATCAACACATGGTACGCTGTGAAGGAGGGCTTCATNAAAGATTTATCTTTTGTCAAGTTAGAAGATTTATTTTTGTGAGATGGAACTACATGATATCTCTAACAAAAGTTCAAAAGAGAAAGGTATTGCTTTGTTGGCAGGTGACAACAAGAACAAGAAGAAGGAGAAGGAAGTCTCTTCATCTTCATCCTCATCCGAGTCCGAGGAGGAGGGCAGCGGGTCTTCTTCCTCCGAGATGACCAACTTTGTTAGAAGAATGATGAGGAAGAGCCGGCGCTTCAAGGGTAAAGGTAACCCGAGTAAAGTTAAATTTGATAAGTCTAACATTACTTGTTATGAGTGTAGCAAGAAAGGACATTACAAGGATGAATGTCCAAAGTTAAAGAAGAAGAAGGATAAATCTAAGAAGAAAAAGAAGGCCTTGAGGGCCACATGGGATGAATCGTCCTCTAGTTCATCCGAAGAAGAAGAGGAGGAGAGGTACACTCATCACCGTGCCCTCATGGCCATAGAGGATTCAAATGAAGAGGAGAGTGGAGACGAATCAAGCTCCTCAACCGCGCCTTCATCATCTTCGGATGATGAAGAGGTAATTTCTCCCGAGTTAGATAAGTGCTATAGAGCTATCGCATGTTTAACCAAATTGTTAAAGAAATCTAAGGCCAAAGTCAAAGCATTAAGGTTGGAGGTAAAAGAATTGAAATCCTCTAAGGTTGAGGACATTAATGATTTGCATGACAAATTCCTTGAGGATGAAAATAAGGATTTGAAGAGCAAAATTGAAAACCTTAAGAATATTCTTGAGAAGTTTTCAACTAGCTCTAAAACTCTAGACATGATACTAAATTCACAAAAAGTGGTTTACAACAAGGTTGGCTTAGGTTACCAACCTAAAGAACCAAGTTTCATGTCATGAATGTCTAGAACCCATTTTAGATCACAAAATAATTCTAGGGTTCAAAAGGTTAGAAAGAAAATGACTAAGGCATGGGTGCCAAAGTCATTCATTGTAGATTCATTAGGTCCCAAAATTTGGGTACCTAAAACCTCTATTTTTCGAATTGTATAGCATGGTTTGAGGGGGAGCATCTATCAACATAGGTTGTTGATAAATTGGTGCTCCAAACATATAGCCATTCCTAGTTAGGAATGTGCTTACCATTTCCTCAAATTCACATGAATGGCTTAGACTAACCCACAATTTGCTCTTGCCATGAATTGCTTAGAAGAATTGGTTTTATTGTTGCAATTTGTGTTTTCATGCAAGTTATGTCTTATCTCAAGCCCAAGTATGCCATGAGTATCTTGTATGTGTTATAATACATGAATGCATGTTTAAGAACAAGATGAACATATAGTTTGGGCTGATCATTATAAAAATCTCACAAGGCATCACCATGAGTTTTAAAATTCACTGTTTAATCTTATATGACCTAGTGATTCCCTTGTATCAAACTAAGGTTTCTTGATATGATCATGCTTTGATACAACAAACATGTTTCGATACTCAAGTTCATGCTTAGAAAATACTATCATGCTATGACACAAATCATGATATATATTTTGATTAAGGGAACCTTTAGAATCAAATGGATTACCTCTATGCTTTGACACAAATCATGTTGATCATGTTTTGGGAATTTGGTATTAGTATCATATATTGATGATTGTTTGAAGAAATCTATTTTGATTGAAGGAACCCTTAGGAACAAACGGATTACACATGATTGTATTAGGGTTTAGGAATGGTTGAGATTTGAAACAAAGTTGATTTCATAGTTTCTGAAATTTTGTTTCTGAAACTGAAAAACCATTCTGTATCATCCCTGATCGGTCCACCGACTGATCAGGGGTGCTTCTGATCGGTCTGATGACCGATCAGACCAACTCTGATCAAGGAACTCCCAGATCATTCCAAATTGATCCAAAACCTCCTCAAACCAATATCTTCTTGTCGAATTGTATCAGTTTAATGATAATACCACATACAAATCTGATACAAACCGATTACAATTGAAACATATTTGATCATCCATTAGTACAACCCTGGTACTAAGGGAGCACAAATTTGTTTAAGTGATACAAACCTGGTACTTAATAGTGATTTGATACAAACCTATGTTGGGATGTTCAAATTCATAAGAAAAGGTTTGTTGAGTCATGACTCTTATTCTTAATGTCATATTTCGAAAATGTTTCTGAAATATCGAATATCAATAGAGTCTACTCCCCTGTTATGGAATGCAAATTGTTAATGCAGTCTGATCAGGAACGTATCAGATTTTCAGGAATTTTTCTGAAATCTGATCGCTCTCCAGACTAACAAGAAATATGTCTGTATCACGTAATCAATGAACCTGATCGGTCATGGAGACCAATCAGGATTATATGTCAGATACAGATGCATTCCTTACTTGTCATATGAAACATATACACGTTTGACCTTGATATATTTCTGTATATGTTTTCATGTGCAAGTTCACACTTATTGTCGTATGATGCATATACATTGTTGCCATGATACATTTATGGTATATGCCTCTCATGTACAATTCCAAAATCATCCTTTGACGTACTTGTCATATGAAACATATACATGTTTGACCATGATATTATTCTGTATATGTTTTCATGTGCAATTCAAAAATTATCCTTTGATTATTCTGGGTTTGGGGAGAGACCCGTGTTTGAGGGGGAGGTATGTTCAAACTTAATAACCATACCCTTTTCGATGTTTGACAAAGGGGGAGAAAATGGTTGATTAAGTTTAGGGTTATTGTAGGGGGAAGATCTTGATTCCCTTACAATAATTGAACTACCTTCAATTGATTATCAATGTCTAAACTTAAATCGGATTGTTAAACAACAAAAAGGGGGAGATTGTTGATGCAGTCTGACCCTGATTGTTGTTTTGGTGTTTGACACCGATTTAAGTTTGATTCAAGTTTTGGTTGAATTCGGATTAAGTCCAGGTGGATCGGGAGATCGCACGCTGGCATGTGAAAAATCCTAACTTGGAGGGTTAGGTGTGGAGAAATCCCGGTGAGTGAAGCCGGGTCCTGGTGAGTGAAGCCAGGTGTTGGAAATCCCGGTGAGTGAAGTCGGGTCCTGGTGAGTGAAGCCAGGTGGTGGAAATCCCGGTGAGTGAAGCCGGGTCCTGGTGAGTGAAGCCAGGTTAGAAGAAATCCTGGTGAGTGAAGCCAGGTCCTAGCTTGGAGGGCTAGGTGTGGAAAAGTCCTAACTTGGAAGGTTGGGTGAAAAGTCCTAGCTTGGAGGGCTAGGTGAAAAGTCCTAACTTGGAGAGTTAGGTGAAAAGTCCCAACTGGAGGGTTAGGTGAAAAACCCTGGTGAGTGAAGCCGGGTCCTAGTGAGTGAAGCTAGGTTGGATGAAATCCTGACTTGGAGGGTCAGGTCCATAGCTTGGAGGGCTAGGGTGGATGAAATCCTAGCTTGGAGGGCTAGGTTGAGTCCCTGGATCGGTCTGGTGACCGATCAGGGAGTTTGGCACGCTGCTCCTTCGTGGATCGGTCTGGTGACCGATCCAGCGATGTTTGATCGGTCTGGTGACCGATCAGGGAGTGTGTGTTTCACTCACTGCACAACTCTTGATCGGTCTGGTGACCGATCAGGAAGCGAACAGTGAGTTGAGTTCCCTTGCTAATCAGGTCCAGAACGGTCCGGTGACCGATCAGAGACTTAGAATTTGATTAAAGAATCACTGTTCAATTAAGCCTGATTGGTCTGGTGACCGATCAGGCTGGAGCCTGATTGGTCTGGTGACCGATCAGGCGCAGCTATGATTTGATTAAAGTTTTAGCCTGATTGGTCTGGTGACCGATCAGGCTGGAGCCTGATTGGTCTGGTGACCGATCAGGAGTATGCAGAAGACTGTGGATCGGTCTGGTGACCGATCAGGGTCCTTCTTGATCGGTCTGGTGACCGATCAGGCGCAGAACTTTAATTCAAATACGCTGTCAGAAGCTCTGATCGTGTCTGATTTCACTGCCGATTCTCTGATACACTGCTGATATGTTTTGATATGCATTGCTAAGCCTCTATTGGAGTGTGCAGGTGATAGCAGGTGATTCAAACACTCAAGGAAGGTCAATTGGAGGCTTTCCGTTGAGCAGGTTTGGCTGTTTCTCATTTTCAGGTTTCAACGGGCAACTGACGCAGCTGGCGACTGACGGAGGCTCAGCTGGAGAGGAAGTCTTCAGTGGACTGAGTGCTCAGGGAGGTCAGTGGGTTCAGGCTGGCTCAGTGGATGCTGATGAAGCTTGTGATGGTGAGCAGAGCTTAAGTAATGAAGCTGAGGCAGAGGAGAGGCGAACGAGACAGACAGAAAACTTGGGAAGTTGTTGCTGGGCTGTGTTCGTGCTCTCTGTTGCTTTGTTATTGAGCGATCTTGTTGCATTCCTGTGAGAGCTTTGTGAGCTTCCCTTCTCGAGTGTCTCGTGTGCTTAATCTTGTATTCATCTACTGAGACAGCTTGTGGAGAGGTTACTCCACCGAGAAGGAGGCGCTTGATATCCGGTGTTCACCGGGGCTTGATCTGCCGACGATCAAGGGATCACCCACCTCACGGGCACGCCAAGGAGTAGGGGCAAGTTATCCCCGAACCTTGTATATCGAGGTGTTAGCGTCGGTTTGCTTCCCTTTGTGTTTTACTGTCTGTTCTTTGTTTCTGCTTCTGTGTTTTTGTTTCCGCTGCTACTAATCTGATCACGCAGAAGTATCAAAGAGCAAGAAATTGTGATTGACTAGATTCACCCCCCTCTCTAGCCATCTCGTTCCCAACATTTTCCTCTAGCTTTCTTGCTCCCTTGGCGGTTAGTCCGTAGACGAGCACACCAAGCTCTAATACCACTTGTTAGATCGTTGTTGCCTTGCTAGAGGAGGGTGAATAGTAATTTCTCGGTTTTCTTCCTACAAGGTTAGCGTGCGCAAGTAGAAACAATAATAATAAAATCAAACAACGCTAACACAAACCTATTTACGTGGTTCGGAGATGAAGATCCTATTCCACGACAGTCAGTAAGGTGGACGATCCCTCGATCCTTCGACGGATCACTCCCCGGATGCCCCTCCGACTAGCTCGTGTAGCTCCTTGTGGGTGGAGAAACCTCACCACAACCTTGAACACACTATCTGAGCACTAAGACTACTAATGAGCTCTAACCAAGCTTTTTTCGTCAAGAGTTCTCGCTAAATCCGAGCCCCTTTAAATAGTTCTCAAAGCTAAAACTCACGCTACTAGTCGATTGCTCCCAGGGCAGTCGACTGCCCCCACTCAAATTCGACTGTTACATATCAACGTTCGAATTTCTTCAGCCATTACCAGTCGACTGCTCCCACAGCAGTCGACTGATCTTGCTGTGGGGTTTACAAGTCGACTGCCAGAACCCCAGTCGATTGTCCACCTAGGTTTTCCTTCCCGAGTACATTTCTCTCCGCACTCGACCCCTAGGATTTCCCCGAGTACATTCCCTCAGCACTCGTACCCTCACGACTCAACTGACTCCTCACCAGCAACCTCGACTGTTGCCTTCGCGCCCTCTTCATCTTTGACTCTCATCCCTCGGATGCGCACACAAGCCTCCAGCTTGCCTCCATGCCATCCTTCATGCATGCCTCGAAGTTTGCGCCCCTCAGCTCATCATCCCAGCTATCCATGGTCACTCGGGTGCGCACACAAACCTTCGGATTGCCTCGATGCCACCCTTCATCGTGCCTGAAGCCGTCTAGATAAGTTAATATGTGTAACTTGCAATCCTACACACTCATATACACATATTAGAACACAAGGGTAAACCTAACTTAAACCCTTTGCCCAAGCATCAAAACACATGGTCACTCCGGACCATAGATTCCCCCAACACTCGGGGGCGTGACAATTTATTTGGTATCAAAGCCAAGTTTGCGAGATACCTTTTGGTCTTGTGGGCATTTTCAGATTTTATGTCAGAGTCATTTTCTCGATGGACGTGATTGTGACATGGCGGCGACGGGACATCTCCAGGAGATCAGGAAGAAATGGTAAGATTTGTTAGTAATTACGAGAATAACTATAATGATGTTGGGTTATATCCGTACAGGTATGCCCCATCGTATCGAGCTGACCCCGCCCTGACTCCGTGGTGGCCCTCGACGACTGCCACTTTGGATGACTCGGGAGCTTACGGGAGCTGCGACTATCAGAGCAGAGGCAGAGTCTCCAGAGAGACAACCTGTGGTTGAGGCCGGACATTGCAGACATACATCTCCAGGCCAGGGGCTTCCATCACCGAGGGTCCCTCCGTCGTTTCTGACAGCACTTCCGGTTGATCCCCCGGTAGTGCCTTCTGTAGCACCCCCGGTGGTACCCGCTACGGTACCGCCAACAGAGCTGTCAGCACCGCAGCTTCTCCGGTTGGTACTACAAACTATGCATCAGCTAATACAGACTCTACAGCCGGTGCTTCCTTCCGCTCACCCGACACCTCAGTCGGCTCAGCTAGTACCTCCGGAGGGGCAGACATCAGGGTCGTCGGGGCAGTCAGCACAGTCAGTACCCCCAGTATTGCAGCCGGTTGCTTCAGCAGTACCACCTACAGTATCGACGACTCCTGTGGGACGAACCACGGATAGATCACGGATCCCAACATTGGCTGCATCCATGAAGGGCCGGTTCACCTTGTTTCACGGGGGGACCGATCCGTGTATAGCTCGGACGTGGCTGGAGACCCTCGAGGACACATTCCGATACATGCCCTACTTGGATTGGGAGAAGGTCGAGCTGGCGGCCTACCACATGTGAGAGCGTGCCACGACATGGTGGATAGCCCAGCAGACCATCTTTGGCGAGCAGCCGATCACCTGGGACATGTTCAGAGAGGCATTCCGACAGAAGTACCTTCCAGCCGCGTATCAGATGACCCGCCGTCAGGAGTTTCTGCACCTCTAGCAGGGGGATCAGATGGTGTTAGAGTATGATGCAGAGTTTAACCGCTTGGCGGAGTATTGCCCTCCTATTGTTCTTTATTACTGCGTGGATTGGATTTATGTACTATTTACCTTATACCTTGTATTAGGGTTTAGGCTATGGTGCATACCGGTTATTTGGACTACTGCATATCATGTAGATGACAGTAGAGTTAGATAGTGGGTGATGTATGAGATAGAGACATGCATCATCATTGTACGTAGCATAGGTGGGCGACCTTTGACTCCCTGGAGGTTGAGATGGGTCGCCGGATTTGCTACTGGTATAGGGGCATATGTAGGCGACTTTTGACTTCATGGAGGTTGAGATGGGTCGTCAGACTTGCCACATGACCTGTCATGTAGTCCCATTTCTACTCTTCGTTAGTGGATTATAGGCCACGATGCTGCGACAGGTCCCCTATTATGTCTGGAGATAGGGATGTGGGAGCGTTACTTTTCCCTAGGGCAAAGTGCATTCCGGTCGAAGACCCTGCTCATTCGGTTTCACGTGATGCGCGACGGTGGCTGTTTGAGTGGAGGGAGGACCTGGTCAGAGTCCTACACACTCGGCTTTGCATAGATGCGATGGTGGCCAACTGACGTCAGGGGTGACCCATGTTGCATCATGAGCATGCTATGCATCTCTGCATTTGGTTGTGTTTGCTGCCCTTGGTTACTGCATTTGGTCGACATGCAAACTATTGGGTTTTGGATTGTCACAGGTATGTACTTTCTTTCAGTGGTTCAGTTCTACATTTTCTTTTCTACTATTGCATCTTTCTTTAGTTTGTGATAAATGATGACTTACTGCTAGTATAACTTTCTATACATATTGGTTTGCATTCGCTGAATTCTTTGGACTCACCCTGTTAGTCTTGTTTTTCTCCCTTTCAGGATGATCGACTGAAGTGCCCGACAACCTATCCCAATTCACGTATTTTCGAGACGATTCTCAGGGTTGTTCTTGTATTTTGATGGTGGTACATGTTGATACCCTTTTTTTGTTCATTTTATCTTTTCATTTTCGCTACTGTATTTGTGTTCTGTTGTGTCGTTTTGCACGACGGTATAGTTATACTTTTGTGTGCCATGTAAGCTTTTGTTTCATTTTGTTTTGTCGTAAGTCGTACCGGTACACAGCTTTTGCGTCGTCTTCGTTTTCTATTCATTCAGTGGCTTGTTCCAGCCCTATAGGCTATGGTACAGGCGGGCTAAGAAAGTCGCAGAGGTTAGGGTTCTGGATTTTCCATTGGGTCGAGGGAGTAGCAGTCCGGTCAGTATCGGACGGGCAGCGTGACACTTTATCATTGAGATTTTGAGAGCTTGAGTTGATGTCTGGAAACAAAGGGGTGAAACCCCTTTTATACATTATCTTGGGTGCCTGAGTGGCTATAGGGGCCCCCTCCACGTCACTAGTTCAGCCGCGTCCTTATCCATAGACTCGACCAACCATTATCCTCTTTTTGGCCGCCTGGGATCACTGGGGCGCCTGGGAGCAACGAGGTGCTTGGGAGCTGAAGTGGCGCCTTCAACCAGCGACCGCCAACTCAACTTCGCCGCTTGCTAAGAAAACCTATTTGGGGCGCCTGAGTCCTCTCAGGTGCCTGGGTTCTCGGGCACTTGAGCCCTCTCAGGCGCCCTTGATCACAGCAACTGGTTCCTTTAGCCTACAACCGACGTTAGTTCAAGAACACAATGTAATAAAGTAAATGCATGTATGCATGACTGTTAGAGTTGTCTGGTTCTGATTTTGGATTTCAAATGAAATCCTAAGTCGAACCGATGCTTATTGTTCCCTCTTCCGGAGAACGCGTCCTCACCTACTCCATTATGGAGAAGTTACCTTTTGCCAACCGGCTCCTCCGGTTGGACTTTTGCTCGACCTCCGAAACTCCCTAATCTCGAGACGTCAGTTCCTTGACCCATTTCTACTTCTGTCCGTAGTCTTCGCTCGGCTAAGTCTTCTGTCCGATTTTTCGGATCAGGTCTTCTGTGCTCAGTCCTCGACCAAGACTTCGTGTCCAATTCCTCGAACCAGGTCTTCGTGCCAACTCTCAGTCATGTCTTCGATGCCCAACCTGTGGTTAGGACTTCGTGCCTAGCCTTCGATCAGAACTTCGTGCTCAACCCTGCAGGTTAAGACTTCGTGCCTAGGTATACTAGGACTTTCCTGCATGCTTAATAAATTTATTAGATCACCACATAAATTTAACTTTGAACCCTTTGCCATTATCAAAATCAGGTTCGGTGCTTTCATCACCAATAATTTTACCCTAGCATGATGATTTTTTTGCATAAGAGTGGTCAAACATCCAACAAAATATTCTGTATCAATTGAAAATCGACTCCAAGACTTTTTAAAATAATCACTCAGGTAGTTACCAACGACGCCGAGCGACGAGAATTTTATTTATGAACATAGATCGTAGACTTTGTTAATGAATATTATTCACTAATTTTATTTATGAATAATATTCATGAACAATTTATAATATTTGTTCACGAATACTGACAAGTTAAACATACATGTATTTAAATTAATTAATTTAGTTTCATTAGTTATTTAAATTTATTCATTTATATTTAACGTTCCTACGTAAATTTTTATTAAGTTGAATACAAAATTTGTTGGTACTCTCATCTCTAATGCAAGATTTTTAGAAGGTTTTCAAAATTAAAAAAACACTCAACAAAAAAGTTGATCGTGGAGTAGAGATTTAGGATTTTAGTTGAGGAACAGATTTGAAAAAAAACTTATTTTTTTCTCTTGTAAAATACCAATATTTAAAGATAAAATAATATTGCACGTTTTACCCCTTTTAAAATTATTAAAAAATGTATTATTTTATCTATGAATTAATGTAGATTTCAAAATATTTAATTTTAATATTTTATTTCATCAATTATTAATAATGATCAAAATTATAATTTTTTTGAAAATAAATATATTAGATACGTTAAAAAATATATTATAAATAAATTAAAATTGAAAAGTTAATTAAATATTAAATAAAATTTTTAAATGTAATTAAATTAAAAATACAAGTCGATTAATTTATCAATTAGAAATTATAAATAAAATTAAATAAATATAATAATTAATTAAAATATTAAATGAAAAATAATAAATAAAGATATATCTAGTAAAAAATTCCATTTTAATTATCGAAAAAATAATATATTTTTGATATCTCATTGGCATGTCAATGACAGATTGAAAAAAAAAACATTATTGGGATATTTAATGTCCTGACAAAGATAAAATTGTGATTTGACTTTTACTCAAGACTTTGATCGGAGAAGGTTATTTAAGATTTTTATTGTCATATATAATAATGCATATGTGTATGTTTTCTTTTGGTCGGAAGAAGTTGGGGGGAGTTTGATTTGTGTTTTCCAGTTTGTTTTTCATTTTTATTTTATGTAGAAAATATGGTTTTCTGAAAAACATGTTTGATTTATATTTTTCAATTTTATTTTTTAAAAAAAAATATAATATTTTCTGAAAAATTAGAAAATGAAATAAAATTATTTTTCAAAAAATAAAAAAATATTATTTTTTTAAAAATTAAAATTAAAAATGAAATAAACCAAACGCGATCTTATTCACTCTCTTCCCACTTATTCACTCTCTTCCCATTCCGATCGCGGTCATAAAACTTCGCGTAGTAAATACAATAGCCAACGACACTCCCTCTCACTCTCCTACGCAACTTTACCTTCCTTCCGCTTCACTTCTCCTAGGGTTCCATTCTACCCGTCTCTGGTCTCCACTCCCCTCCCCTCGATCTCTCCCCCGATCCTCCCATGCTGAGCTCCCGCTGCAGCCTCCGGTAAACCCTTAGCCCCATTCGGAGCGTGGCTCACTTGCTTTGGGCCCTCGTTGCTGTTTGTTTCCTCATTTCTTTGGTTTTTGGGTTGCTGGTAGCTGAGTGTGCTTGGAGGACGCTGAGGGAAGATGTCTTTATCGAAAAGGGCGCTGGAGGATCAGCCGGCGTCCAGACGGATGCTTCGGACGCCGACGAGGAGTAGTCTTGGGGAGTCCAACTTCGACAGTGAGGCCGTGCCTTCGTCCCTCATCGAGATCGAACCCATTCTTCGAGTCGCCAACGAAGTCGAGTTACAGAGACCTCGTGTTGCTTATCTCTGTGAGTTATTTTCTTTCTCGCCTCTTAGCTCAACGAAGTCTAGTTACAGAACCCGCGTGTTGCTTATCTCTGTGAGTTATTTTCTAGCTCGCCTCTTGGATCAACGAAGTCGAATTACAGGGCTGCCTAGGCTGGCCGCCTTGCACCTTTCCGGTGCGGTTGGTGGCCGCCTAGTGGCCGCCTAGGCCAACATGTAGAACATTGAACACAAATGTGGACCTTTGTTATTTTTCTTGCACCATACACTTCCATTTTAAAATTTTCGTCAATAAAATCAGCCACATGTTTAGGCAAAAGTGTATTTTTTGGATACTTGTATGTTATGAGTGTCCCTAAAATATAAATCTTAGGCGGAACTTGTTAGTGAGAGAGATGTTAGATGGGGGATAGCCCAATCAAATCTATTTCGAAATTTTTATCAGAATTATCTAAATGCAGTGGAATTGAAATTTGTTTTTGAGCACTTTGAAAAATGCAACTGAAATGAATTTTCAAGATCTTTGATAAACACAATGGAAATCAGATGATTTCAAAATGTAAAGGATAAGTTTGAGAAGAATATATAACCAAAATGATTAACAAAATTTCAGCACAATGGAGATACTAAATTAAAAGATTTGTGCAAAGAATAAAAATCTCGTGCAATAAGAAAAAGAAAATAAATTCTTGCATTTATGTGGTTTGTAGCACCTAGTTTCTACACCATAGCCAATGGACTCTTAAGGCGAGTCACCCTGTGAAGATCTATTATTTTTTTTTGAAAATCTTTTGAAGGTGAAGGAACTTTTTACAAAATTCAATTACAACATAATGAATATATGAAAGAAAACAACAACAATAACAATCAAGCCTTGTCCCACTAGGTGGGGTTGGCTGTATGGATCCTTCTACGTCATTGGGCTCTGTCTCCTATTATATCATCATCTATATTTAAATAAAATTTATCTTGTTTTATTGTTGCCAACCAAGTCTTTTTTTTGGCCTTCCTCTCCCTTGTTTAATGTGCGTATTTATTATAGTTTCACATCGCCTAACAGAAGCATTTATTGGTCGTTTAAGTACATGTCTGTACCATCTTAAACGTGTCTCTCGAAGTTTTTCCTCAATAGATGTAACTCCGACTCTCTCTCTAATGCTCTCATTTCTTATTCTGTCCATCCTTGTATGTCCATACATCCACCTTAACATCCTCATCTCTGCAACTTTTATCTTTTGCTCATGTGCCCGAGTCATAGTCCAACATTCAACACCATATAACATAGCAGATCTAACTGTCGTTTTGTAGAACTTCCCTTTAAGTTTTAGAAGTACTTTACGATCACATAAAACACCTGACGCTAACCTCCATTTCGACCATCCTGCTTGTACTCTATGTAAGATATCTCTCTCAATCCCTCCATCACTTTGCAAAATGATCCTAAATACTTAAGACTCTCAATTTTAGACAACTCGTCATTTCCTATCTTAACAATTGTCTCATTACGTCTAATATTGTTAAACTTAAATTTTATATATTCTGTCTTTACTCTACTAAGCCTAAAACCTTTCATTTCTAGTGTTTCCCGCCAAGATTTTAGTTTAGCATTTACTCCTTCACGTGTCTCATCTATCAAAACAATATCATTTGCAAACAACATGCACTATGGTACAGTATCTTGAATGTATCCAGTGAGTTCGTTTATGATTATTGTAAAAAGATAGGGACTTAGAGCTGATCCTTGATGTAACCATATCCTTATTGGAAATGATTCAGTTAATCCGCCTGAAGTCTTCATTCTGGTCGTTACATCTTCGTACATATCCTTAATTAGTTCAATATATGTTACGCTAACACCTCTCTTTTCTAGAATCCTCCAAATAATTTCTATTGGGACCCTATCATAAGTTTTTTCTAAATCAATGAATACCATGTGTAGATCTTTCTTTTGCTCTCAATACTTTTCAATTAATTGTCTAAGAAGATGTATAACTTCTATTGTCGACCTTCCAGGCATAAACCCAAATTGATTTTCGGTCACCGTGGTCTCCTTCTTTAATCTTTTTTCTATTATTCTTTCTCAAAGTTTTATGGTATGACTCATTAATTTAATACCCCTATAGTTTGCACAATTTTGTACATTTTCTTTGTTCTTATATAAGAGAACTAGAGTAGTTGCCCTCCATTGATTAGGCATTTTTTTTATTTTCAATATCATATTAAATAATTTTGTAAGTCATTCAATATCTTGTTTCCCTAAATACTTTCATACCTTTATTGGGATATCATCTGGTCCCACGGCTTTTCCATTTTACATCCCTTTCAAAGCTTGTTCTACTTCTGAAGTTTGAATTCTACGATAAAAATTAAAATTTCTATACTCATTTGAACTACTTAAATTATCTAAGTTAAGTTGGTCCCTTAAACCATTATTAAAAATTTGATGAAAGTAAATCCTCTACCGCTCTTTTATTTCCTATCATTTACTAGTACTTTATTGTATTCATCTTTAATATATCTTATTTGGCTAAGGTCTCTTGTTTTCTCTCTTTCGCTTTAGTTATTTTATAAATGTCTCTTTTCCCTTTTTTTGTATGCAACTTTTAATATAATTGTTCTTAAAAAAAAATTTTGCTTCATTCACTGCTTTCTTAACTTATTTCTTGACTATTGTATATTTTTTTAAGTTTTCTTCGTTCTTACAAATATATAATTCCTTATAAGCTATTGGTTTTTTCCTTCACTTTCTCTTGTACTTTCTCATTCCACCACCAAGATTCCTTACTTGGTGGTGCATGCCCCTTGACTCACTGAGCACACCCTTAGTACTATTTCCAACTTTGAAATCATCTTATCCCATGTCGTATTAGAGTTACTGTATATTTCATCTAATGTTTGTATTCCTACTTCTCCTTCAATATATTTTGTTTCCCATCCTTTAACATCCACCACTTAATTATAGGAGTCGTGTACATTTTTCCTCTATTAATATTTTGATTAAGGTCTATATCTAACACTACTAATTTATATTAGGTAGTTAAGCTTTCTCCAGGAATGACCTTACAATCTTTACAAATCTTCCTATCTCTTTTCCTAACCATAAAAAAGTCAATTTGCGATTTATTATTCCCACTTTTGAATGTGACCAAGTGTTTTTTTTTTCTTAAAAAATATATTAGCTAATATAAGATCATATGCTATCGTAAAATCCAATATAGTTTTCCCTTCTTCATTTCTTGTTCCAAATCCATAACTCCCATATACCCTCTCATATTCCTTATTTTTCACTCCGACATGTCCATTTAGATCGTCTCATATTAAAATCATTTCATTTGACGGAATGTTTTGTAATACCTCATCTAAATCGTCCCAAAATCTTGATTTGGTTTCTTCATTTAATCTTACTTGAGGTGCATATATGCTAATTAGGTGCATATATGCTAATTACGCTCACAACTTCTTTCGCTATTACTATTTTGAGAGCTATAATTCTATCCCCCTTTCTAATTACTCCAACAACTTCATCTTTTAAAGAACTATCTAAAAATTACCCACTCCATTTCTCATTTTACTCTTTTTAAAAGATGTTTAAAGAACTATCTTTTAAACAACTTCATCTGTGTATCATAACTTAAAGCTCGAGTTCTCTATCATTTTAGTCTTCTTGCCTACCTATTTTGTCTCTTGCACACACAAAATACTAATTTTTCTCCTAATCATCGTATCTACTACCTCTATTATTTTATCAGAGTTCCTATATTCCATGTTCTAAATCTCAGACTACTAGTTTTCTTATAATGTTTATTCTTATCCCACCTATGGTATGAGAACTCTTACCTAGTTAACACTACACCCAAGTTCTCATGGAGATATAGCGGTCCTTGCCGAGACGTTACAATCGGTCCCTGCAACGCAAACCCTTACATACTTAGCACTACACCCGAGTTCTGGAGATGTAGCGGTCCTTGCTGAAACGTTACAGTCGAACCCTACAACGCGTTCCTTTCGGAGAACATCCTAGCATTAGCATAATAATTTAATGGATCCATTCATTGAGTATTTGCCATAGTTTTTTATGCTGGTTGACAACCTAACGCAACCCTCCTCCTTTATTCGGGCTTGGGACTGGCCATGACTAGGTCGTCACAGGCGGAGTTTGAATATATGAAAGAAAGAAGATGGAAATTTTAAGCTGAAAACTAGAACAAGAAAAACAACTGAAATAATAAATCAAAATATTCCAAAGCTGAAAGAACTTCAATGAAGCGTCAAATCTTGCTGTAGGTGGAACACTTGGAAATTCAAGGGGCACGTTTAAGATGTTTTGAGCACGTACTTTAGCATCTAATAAATGCTCCAGTTAGGTGATGTGAGGTTATGACAAATATATA